>JXCR01060653.1:25684-118444 GCA_002079205.1 Phalaenopsis hybrid cultivar
TCTGTGTGTGTGTGTGTGTGTGTGTGTGTGTGTGTGTGTGTAAATTAAATGTCTTTCCAAAGCGGGAGACAAAATTTTGATTCCGGCGGCCGACAGCTTTTAACGGGCAACTCCTCAAATTTTTTATGTCGATAGCTTTTAGAGACTCCATTGGGGACAAGCTTCTCTCTCCATATTAATCAGGAAATATTATTTTTATACATCGATAACGTGTTTATGTCCCCCATGAATCAGATTACCCCTCTTTCGTTGGCATGCTTCACACTTTTCTTTCTTGGATAAGTACAGTCAAATCTATTGGACTTCAGAATTATCTGTTCAATAACCTTTGAATAGGAAGGATCAAGAGGCCATTAAAGAATTTTTAATCTTACTGTGGGTCAGACCCCCAATAGGTGTGTTGGTGGATTAGTTCCGCTCGGGCATTATGCACTATAAAGTTGGTCCCACATTGGGTCCTGAACTTCACTTTTTCCCTTTTGTGTTTGATTTGTTATTTTGCAAATTAAATTAGATTGTGTCGTGTTGTGCTTGCTCTTTAATTTTCCTTATATTAATCAAATCTTTCTACATTAAAATTATTTTTTACTAAAATCTTAAAATCTCCACAAATTAAATAAAGACTTACCCGGTTTACAGATCAACCTCTATTAATTTGTAGTGCTCGCACTAAGATTACAAGGTATTGGACAAAGAACTAACCAAGAGCTTTCTTTTTTTTGAAGTTGTTGCAATGGCGTTTGATACACCAAAAATATAAGTTTTTTTAGACCCATATTTTATATTTTTTTTATGGTGATACTGCACTTTAATGGAAGGTATTTTGATGTTTTCTTGCAGGCTGTTAATTTTAATTGATTAAAGAAAAAAGAAAGCAAATAAGATGAAATTTGGAGTCAAAATGATGTTTTTGAGGAAATGCTAAGCACCGACAGTGCCAAGGTTAGCGCTGACGATGCAAAACAACCGAAAGTTGGTGAATTTTTACTCAGCATCGACGACGCAAAAGGTGGTTCAACCCCATTTCTAGAAGGTATGATTTATTTGGATGATTTCTTAAGAAGTTTTGAAGGCACCTCTTGGAGAACCGACCTTGGGCTTTATTTGGGGTTGAATTTCATCAGAAGACGGGCTCCTCTACATTGATTTTTTGCTCCACAACATTCCACCATGCCACATTTTTATAATTCATCTGCATTTATCCTCCATATTCGAGTCAATCAGTAATTTTGCATTCATATTTTAGAGTTTTTGTGGTGAGATTTAGTGTGAAACTTTCTATAAGAGTGTTGGAGAAGGAGAAAGTGTAGTGAGTTCTTGTTCCTGCATTTCCAAGGAGAGGCTACAAAGGATTTGATTTGAGAAAGAATTTCAGATAAGTTTGTTTTTTATTTAGTGTTGTATGAACTTTTTATATATATGAAATTTGTGTTTTGTCATATCTTTCTCATGAAGTCTCAGTAGTTCCCTCTATCTTTCCCGCTACTCTAAGATATGGTGAAATAAAGAGATAAAATACATGTTCCATAATTAAAATATAAAATAAATGGTTATGATTTTTCAACTCCAAACTTAATTTCCTTTTCAATCTAGCTAATTAATTTATTAAAATATGTTGTGAAACATATGATCTGAGAAATGGAGTATGAGTTCTACAACAGAGTGAGGGTCACATTTGATTTCATGAAGGAGAAATTCGTTCAAGAAATTAAGAGCAAATAAATAGTTAAATTTTCTTTTTTGGGTGTAGAATTGGAGATCTTTAGGGTGACAGATTAAAATACCCAATTTGGTCTTAGTGTTTAAAAATGAAAGCGAGAGTTAGCCTTCAGGTGAAGGGAAGTGGGACCTCTGGAGTGGGAGTCAATATCCTCCTAGTCTATCCACAAATTTAGGGACAAAACCTAAGATTAACCAATGATTTCTATGCACTGTATCAGGGTAGAAAATTAAAATTGCTCCCATTTGGTACAATACATATTATAAACATTTATCTCATCTCATTTCAATAGAATTTCATTATTGTGGGAAGTATGTTTTTTCACATAAGAAATCTTCATTACATAAACATAGTTAGTAGATTAGTAGTTGTTATTCAAAAATTGCATTTCCATTTTTCTAATAGTTAAGTAATTTAGTTTGGTTAACATCTCAACATTTAAAATTAGTGACAGTGATTTTGTTTGATTTTCTGTAAATTTCCTGTTAAAATTTATCATTGCGAACTTACACCTTTCCCGTGGGATCGATATTTGGGGCTTAAATATAAAGTCCATTATTACTTGATAACAATATGTATACTTGAGCAGAATCCCATTATTAATTAACTATAATTATATATATTTTACACAACTTACTTCTCATATAAAGATCAAGTTTTTGACACTCTTGTGGTGTCAACTTCATAAATCCTTACATATAAAAAACGGGATCAAGTTTTTGGCGTCATTAATGGGGAAGGTAACAGTTAAATTTAATTAAATTAAATAGTTTTGATAAATTAGGAAATTTAGACAATATATATATATATATATATATATATAATCATAAATAAAAAAAAGAAATTTATTTAAGAGTTTTTTTTTAAAGAATTTTACTTTGCTACTTTATTTATTTATACGAAATATTGTATCTGAAGGTTTAGTACCTTACGATTCAGAATTAGAACATACTATTAGAAAGATTTGAAAAAAATAAAGAGAAATTAAGAATTTCAAAGAAATGGCAAATAATATTGAAAATCCAATAAATGAAATCGAAAAAGACCTTTAAAAGATTATGTGAATCCGACAGTAGATGAACTTCATTTAACTATTCAAAATCTTGATATTGCTGCTAATTTATTTTAGCTTAAACCTGTTATCATCTAAATGGTACAAAATAATCAGTTTGGAGGATCATCTACTGAAGATCCTAACTTACATCTTGCTAGTTTTCTTAAAATTTATGCTACATTTAAATATGATGGAGTGTCAATGATGATGTTAGGCTTAGACTTTTTCCATTTTCATTAAGTGAGAAAGCCAAGACTTGGTTAAATTCATTAGCACCTAGATCTATTAGAACTTGGGGAGAACTATCACAAAAGTTCTTGGCTAAATATTTTCCACCCTTGAAAACTACTATACTTAGAAATGATATTACATCTTTTTTACAGTTTGAAGGGGAATCAATATATGAAGCTTAGGAAAGATTTAAAGATCTTCTTAGAAAATGTCCACTCCATGCTTTGCCATATTGGTTAATAATTCAATCCTTTTACAATGGATTAGTATGATCATTAAGATATATTATAGATGCTGCTGCAGGCAGATCATTAATGTCAAAACCTTTTGATGAAGCATATTCTTTAATTGAAGAAATGGCTACTAAAAATTTTCAATGGCCCTCTGAAATGGTAAATCCTAAGAGAGTAGCCAGTATTCATGATTTTTATACAATGTTTATTTTGGCATCTCAAATTGTTGCTATTTCTAAAAAGATTGATCAAATAGGAGTGAACTATTCTCAAATACCCCCAATATTAGAGGAAAATTCCTAGTGATAGATTATTGAAACTCAACCAACTTATGAAACCTTAAACGTTATAAATAATCGAAATAATAATCCCTATTCTAACTATTTTAACCCTGGATGGAAAAATCACCCTATATTTAGTTGGAATAATTATAATAATTCAGTGAATCCATCTGTAAATCTGAACAATCAAGGAAATCATAATTTTTGACCTTATTATCCTTCAGGATTTAACTCTAATCTTAACCCAAAAGTTAAAGAAAAGAAGTTGACGATGGAAGAAGTGATGTTGAATATGGGAAATCAAATACAGAATCAAGGGGTTGTGTCAGTGCTATTTTTGGTTGGAGTTGCCCGTAAGAAGCTGAGGTCACCGGATCGAAATCCCATCGGCCGCTTTGGAAGGACCCTTTAATTTCATATATATTTAGTTTTAGAAAAATATGAAATCAAACTAACCCTATATTTTTCATAGTTTAAATGAAATAGCACTTTACCTCAAATCATGTATCTATCCTGAAGGATAAACACAAGACTTGAGGATGAGGCTCGATCATAGCATTGTACTTCAAATCCTATATCTATCCCGAAGGATAAACACAAGACTTGAGGATGAGGCTCGATCAAATAGGATCCTGTATCTATCCCAAAGGATAAACACAAGACTTGAGGATGAGGCTCGATCAAATAAACTCCTATATCTATCCCGAAGGATAAACACAAGACTTGAGGATGAGGCTCGATCAAATAAACTAAGATATATGACGTCTGTTTGGTCTGCGAAACCTTTGTATTTGCCGACAAGTTCCCCTATTTAATATTATATGATGTTTGTTTGTTCAACGAAACCTTTATATTTGCCAACAAGTTCCTCTATTTAATATAAAAAATTAAATAGGGTTTATATTAAGCTGGGTTCGGACATGCTTCCTATAAGGAAAAAACCATATAGTTAATTACATTTTAAATGACCAAAGTCACCTAAGAAGACTCTCGATAAAAATCAAGAAATATTATCTTCAAGGAGATTCAAAGGGTAGGACTTTTCAATGAGATCGAACGTGGAGGAGTGAAAGGGGATTGGTTCAATTTGGAATATTTTGTTGTAAAGTCCAAAGGAAGAAGAACTAGGGGATGTCATGGATCCAGAGGAGAACATCAGTGACTTCCCAAGCTATCCTAATGTTTGGCTTCAATTTTAAGGAGAAAAATTTAAGTGTTTCATCCTGCCAATTTTCTTAGTTAGGGGTTACATTCGTGTGAAACAATCATACAAATAGCCTGGAAGATGTTATGATTTAGCTCATGACAAACGACAACCTCGGAATCCTAAGACAAGTTAGGGCTTATATTGTATAACAGGGCTGTACAATGGCCTAAAGATAAGGTGAGGATTTACGTTGCATAAGCAAAAAACCTCAAAATCTTACGGCTTTTGTTGTTTATATCTAAGGAAGTAAGATTGGTTTAATTGAGGAAAATAGGTTTTGTTGTTGAAGATGGTTGTGCTGCCCACTATGCTAGCTCCAAGCTACTTTTCGTGATGAGTTTGATTTTTCTAGTGTGCTAAGTTATAATGTTAAATCAGGTAGCCCTATGGTCGAAGTTCTTTAAATTTTATAGGGGCATATTAAAGTTGATTAGAGCGACACCGGTTAGGATCCAACAGTTTCCTCGTTCTGACACCACTATTTTCTATTGGATTCACTTAGTCCAAATGAATTTACTAAACTCAACTTAATGAGTTCCGATCTTGGGAAGCCTCGTTAGCAACCGTAGGTTACCTCCTCCGAGGGGTTCCCGATCTTCCAATAAGGACATTTTAATTTAGCGGAAAACCTCGTTAGCAACCGTAGGTTACCTCCTCCGAGGGTTCCCGATCTTCCAATAGAGAATATTTATCGTAGGTTACCTCCTCCGAAGGTTCCCGATCTTCCAATAGAGACGTTTTAATTTAGTTGAAGTGTATTTTTTTTTGTGAGAGGGTTCCCGATCTTCCAATAGAGATGGCCTCGTTAGCAACCGTAGGTTACCTCCTCCGAGGGGTTCCCGATTTTCCAATAGAGACAATATTTATCGTAGGTTACCTCCTCCGAAGGTTCCCGATCTTCCAATAGAGACGTTTTAATTTAGTTGAAGTGTATTTTTTGTGATAATTCCCGATCTTCCAATAGAGACATTTTAATTTAGTTGAAGTTGTATTTTTTGGTGATGCTTCCGATAGAGACGTTTTAATTTAGTTAAAATTGTATTTTTTGGTGATATTTGTGATTAAATTTTGCATCCGATACCGTGGGAAGCCTCGTTAGCAACCGTAGGTTACCTCCTCCGAGGGATTCCCGATCTCCGATAGAGACTTTTTAATAAGTTGTAGTTTTATGTGATGTTTCTTCCCGATCTTCCAATAGAGACATATTAATTTAGTTGAAGTTGTATTTTGTGTGATGTTTGCAATAATTTCATTTAGACCGTGGGAAGCCTCGTTAGCAACCGTAGGTTACCTCCTCCGAGGGGTCAGTTAGGATCCTACGGTTCCCTCGTTCTGGCACCACTATTTTCTATTGGATTCACTTAGTCCAGCAATCTTAATGAGTTCCATAATTTCATTTAAATCGTGGGAAGCCTCGTTAGCAACCGTAGGTTACTCCCTCATTCCGGCACCACTATTTTCTATTGGATTCACTTAGTCCAAATGAACTTACTAAACCCATCTTAATGAGTTCCATAATTTCATTTAAACCGTGGGAAGTCTCGTTAGCAACCGTAGGTTACTTAATGAATTCCGATCTTGGGAAGCCTCGTTAGCAACCGTAGGTTACCTCCTCCGAGGGGTTCCCGATCTTCCAATAAGGACATTTTAATTTAGCGGAAAACCTCGTTAGCAACCGTAGGTTACCTCCTCCGAGGGTTCCCGATCTTCCAATAGAGAGGGAAGCCTCGTTAGCAATCATAGGTTACCTCCTCCGAGGAATTCCCGATCATCCTATAGAGATAGAAGCCTCGTTAGCAACCGTAGGTTACCTCCTCCTAGGGGTTCCCGATCTTCCAATGGAGACATTTTATGTCCAAATGAATTTACTAAACTCAACTTAATGAGTTCCATAATTTCATTTAGACCGTGGGAAGACCTCGATTAGCAACCATAGGTTACCTCCTCCAAGGAATTCCTGATCATCCGATATAGACATCTTAATTAGTAGGTTACCTCCTCCGAGGGCTCCCGATCTTCCAATAGAGACGTATTAATTTAGTTAAAGTTGTATTTTTTGGTGATGTTTTTCGTTAGCAAACCGTAGGTTACCTCCTCCGAGGGTTCCCGATCTCCGATAAAAACCTCGTTAGCAACCGTAGGTTACCTCCTCCGAGGGTTCCCGATTTTCCAATAGAGACGTTTTATCGTTAGCAACCGTAGGTTACCTCCTCCGAGGGTTCCCGATCTTCCAATAGAGACGTTTTAAACTTGTTAGCAACCGTAGGTTACCTCCTCCGAGGGTTCCCAATCTTCCAATAGAGACATTTTACTAAGCAACCGTAGGTTACCTCCTCCGAGGGGTTCCCGATCTTCCGATAGAGACGTTTTAATTAAACGAACTTACTAAACTCAACTTAATGAGTTCCATAGTTTCATTTAGACCGTGGGAAAACTCGTTAAACCGTAGGTTACCTCCTCCGAGGGGTTCCCGATCTTCCAATAGAGACATATTAATTTAGTTATCGTAGGTTACCTCCTCCGAGGGGTTCCCGATCTTCCAATAGAGACCTTTTAATTTAGTTGAAGTGTAGGTTACCTCCTCTGAGGGATTCCCGATCATCCGATAGAGACGTCTTAATTTGGTTGAAGTATAAGTTACCTCCTCCAAGGGATTCCAGATCATCCGATAGAGATGTCTTAATTTAGTTGAAGTTGTAGTTATATGTGATGTTCATGATTAAATTTTGAGTTGTTTTATATTTTGAATATTGTGGCGGTGAATTTTATCTTGGTTGATTTTGGTTTTGTGGCTATCCTGGCAATTTTAGTTTAACGTAAGGTGGCATCATTGTTTCGCATGCAAGTTTGTGAGTATGAAAGCACAGTTTGAAAAGCACTATATGAAAGTACAAGAAAGACAATGCTGAAAACTGTAAAAGCGTACCTTGCGAGTCTTTTTGTTGCACCACCTGAAACTCAAAAGGCATGTTAAGGCAGTTATATGAAACAAGAAGTAAAATTTTGGTAGTTTTCCTAACCCTATGTCATAGCTTGGTGGGTCCCTATTTGTTCAATTAAGGATGTCTTTATCAAGCAAGATATATTAAGTTAAGTAGATCTCCGAGGTTTCCAACATATTTAGAAAAAAGAAGTAGGTCCATGCTACTTTCTCTCTGCATGGTGGAAAATCCTGAGTTCTTTTAAACTTATTATGTTGCTTAATAATTCATCCTGTAAATACACCCTAATGCTTAGTGGATACAGATGTCTTAATTATCCCTAAGAATAAGGTAATTTTCACTTGTGATTCAATTTAAGAATTACGTGGGTGAAGATCATTAAAGAAGCAAGTTAGTGTTGTTGGAATACTTAGCCAAATCTTGACCCTTAACTGGGCGTGTAGTGTTTGAGAGATGTTTTAGTTTTCAATGATATTTTCTTTACTAATCCCATTTAATTGAAAATTGATTTAGCCTAAATCACTACTAAGCCCTTAAGACCTAGGTGAGTGTCTTAATTAGTTTTGAAAAGGTTAAGCTTTAGGTGGTCATGATTCATGATCGGAATTTTATTTGAAAATCAAAATAAGGGTAGTAAATTGATTAATCATTGACTTTAAAATTCCTACCCCTAAGTCCTTGGTTCATTTTATTTTAATAAACTTCCAAATCTTAATAATTTAGAAAACCCCTAAGTCCTGGGTTCATTTTATTTTAATAAACTTCCAAATTTTAATAATTTAGAAATTAATTAATTTATCTTTTTTTTAATAAAGAAAAAGAGATTGATTTCTATCAATTACCCCCTTGTGTTTCAAACATCAAATAAATTGATTAAGATCAGAGGTTACAATTTTCTCTCCTTAAATTAAGCCTAAATGTTAATTAAGGCTAATTTTCCAAAATTACATATTTGCCCCTAAGGCTCTAACACTTCATAATTTGTCAAATTCAAATTAAATGACTTTGAAATTTTTATCCTACCTCATTCATGGGTAAATTAAGACATCACAGGAGAAAATGTGACTTTTCAAAATTTAATTTATTTATATAATTATTTTCATGCAAAAAATAGAATTTTCCAAAGAAAAATTGTTAACTTGACTAAGGTAACTTTTAGTCCATTGAAATTTTTACTGAAGGTAGACTTAGTCCAGAGAAGCCTTTCGGCTAAATTTCATGATTTTTTGAATTTTATTTGAATTTTAAGATTTATTTTAATTTTTGAGGTATTTATTAAATATTAAATATTTTAAATGAAGAAAATCAAGTTTTCTATTTTTGACAAGTCTCCCTAAGGTCAAATAACTTAGAGGAATAGAGTTTATATTTCTCTAAATTTTATTTGATTTATTGGAATTATTTTAATGAAAACTCATTTTTAGCCTTTAAAAATTCTTTTTTAGGCTTTAAAATTCAATATCTTTATTTAGAAAACTAGGAAAAATATTCTAATTTTTCTTAAATGATTAAGAAGCAATTTAGAACATTTTCATGAGTCTTATTATTTTTGTGATTTTTAGGGATTTTTAATTATTTAAATATGAAAAATAAGTTAAAAATCAAGTTTTCATTTTAAATACCATTTTATTTTTATAAAATACTCCTGATCACAAAAAACTCAAAAAATAAGTTTTTCTAAATTTTTTAGTTATATTTTGATTTTTAAAAATCATTTGATTTCAAAAAATGATGTTTATCTTTAAAAATCAATTTAAGTTATCAAATGTACACAAAATATTTTAAAATTTTTATGGTGAGTTCATTGGATCATAAATAATAGTGGAGATCAAAACTTAAGTATTTAAATGTTCATATCTTTGAAAATTAATTATCTTAATGATTTAGTGTTCATGAAAACTAAGTACATTTTGAATGACTTGACCCATGAAATTATTTCCAAAAGCTTCTCTGGGCATGGTGGACCTTCCAAAAATTTCTTGGAATTTTCTAATCAACATGCTAATTTCCATGATTATTTTAAGGAGATAATGTGTAAAAACTTGAAAAATATGGTATGTGTAAGAACTTGAAAATTTCTTGGAATTTCCTCCTCTGACTTTGGCAAAATCATAGTATGTTCCCCTTGACAGAGGCTACAACATGCCAAAAATTCAAGAGATAGTTATAAGTCTGAATGCATGGAGAATCAAAACATTCAAATCAGTGTTTAACTAATAAAAAATAAAATATGCATCACATGGATTTAAAATTATTTCTGCATTGTTTTCCTCTGTTCACTGAGCAAGTGGGTATTTCTATTTTATTTTTGTGATTTTTATACAAAAATTTATGAATTTTTTAAGTTAGGGGTATTTAAATAAGTAGAAAAAATCCCAATTTATCTATTTAAACAACACGTGCTGACTAGATCCTACGCAGCTCCGAAGGCATGCGTGGCGTGCTCTGGTTGGACGTCGTCATCCACGTAGCTGCAGACTTAGCCCGCGATTTATGTTTTGAAGCACTATCTGGCTTGATCTCCTCCGTCCATTTGATACACGCTTGATCAAATGGCTTCCCGTCATCTTCCTCGATAGAATGATCCCGTGACCGTCCACACTAAGACCCTAAGATCTTAGCCTAGACTCAACCAAATCACTTCGGGTTTGAGCTATGGACTCGTCTAAGTGAGAGGAACACATTCATATGTTAATCATGCAATTACATTAAGCATAATCAAATTATAATAAAAATAGGCTCATAAAGGAGAGAAGTTTTATACCTTTTCTCTAAGAAGTGAAGCTTCAATCAGAGGGCCTTCGCACGTTTGTTAGGGTCCCAAGAGGCTAGGGATTAAGCCTCTTGTTGTGGTGTAAGGCCTAAGTAGGAATTCAATCATGGTAGGATTTGGGTGTTGGTCTAGAGCTATGATAGATGCTCTGTGGAAGGGGGATTTTATGGGGCTTCGGCTTCTTTCACTATTCTGACGTTGTGGGTAAAGTTAATTTTAGTTTGGTGGAGTGTGGAGGTGTAATGAGCTTTGTCCTAGTTTTCGTCATAATTTTGAGCTCAAAATTGAACTCCGATAGTAGAAAATGGTGAGGGAAAGTAGTTGGGATGCGCTGAGGGGATCTTAGGGAAGCTCAGTAGTCACCTTGGGGAGGTCTCTCTGAGAAATTTTCAGCACACCTTGCCATGGCCGTGGTAGGAGCTTTTTATAAAAATGGCATAGGAGTGACTGTCATGGCCAATTAGAGAGTGTAATGTGGTGCTTAGGTGGTGGGCAGAGGAGCTCTACAACTCAATTTGGCTGAGCTCGCTTCTAGGTTTGATTTGGGTGAAGTTCCATGAGGGTGGCTCTCGGTTTGGCCATTTTTCAGCCACTAGGTGCTCAGGGGGAGGTGGTTAGGTGCTCAGGTCATCCAGAGGAATCCATCAGAACAATTTAATGCAAATGTGTTTTGATTTGGAAAAGATATCTTAAGCATGTATATTTTTGGGAATAAGATCCATTAATTCAAGGGACCCTTGATCCATGGCATAGTTTAGGTGGTTAGATGGGTTTTGGCTCAGTTTTGGGGGTCAACTAATGGCTGAGGTGTAGTTAATTTGGTTGCTTTAGGGTGGTTGGGTCATATTTAGCGCATGGGTTCAATGTGTGCTTGAGTGATCAAAATTTAGGTTTGAGCTAGGTTAGCCAAGTCAAATGACCCAAAACAATGTTGCATTTAGTGTGGATAATCATAATGAACAACTTTGGTGAAGGATGGAAGTGGTTTTGAACTCAATTGAAGGGTCAATTTGACGGAATTTTGAATTTTAATCAAATTGGTTTTGTTAGGCTAGGCTTGGGTCTATGTTGAGCTAGCTTTGGGCTAACTCCAAATTGATTGTTGTAAATGGTCCATAGGGACCCCATGAAGAGTTTTCAATATGAATTGGATGCCAATTTGGAGGTTAAGGCAATCAATTGGAAATTTGGGGATTAACCAATTTGGGGCTAAATTTCAAAATTTTTGATTTAGGCAAAAATAAAATGGTTTTGAGGCTTCACCAAGGCCAATTGATAGTTTATTTTGATGTGTAGGAATGTAATAAAGATTTTTCAACATTAATTTGAGCCAATTGACTAAGATATGGGTTCAATTTGGTGGGATTAGGTCATGTGACCAAAATTTAACCTATACCAAAAATTGGGCTCAAATCATGGGCTAGTTGAGCTTAGATTTGGTCTAGTTTGGCCATATCAAAATTGAATTTGAGTTTAGGATTGAAATTAGGGTAAATTGAGATCAAATTGATGGACATGTGAGTTGAATTTGAAGAAATTTGGGCCTTTAAAGGGCAAGTTGGGGGTTTTAATCAAAGATGGTCAAGTTGGCCAAATTGGGTCATGTGATAGTTGAGGAAAATGAAATTGGAAATAATTCGGAGGTTTTGGGAATTTTTGGGATTTTTTAGAATATTGGGCCCTAATGGGGTATTTTGGTAGTTTGGCCAATTTGGGGATTTTGGGTAATTTGGGTGTTTTCAAGTTGTTTGAAATGATTTTTGAACAAGTTTGGGCATTTTGGCCAAAATTGGGGTCGCAAGGGTATCTGGGCAGTTTGGGGAATTTTGGGGGTAAAAGGCTAGGTTGGGTATCTTAGTGGAGTTAGAATAACAACCACCATCAATAAGCCATGAACCAATGGAAACCCCATTTTGGGTCCTCTATGTAGTGGTCTTAGCTAAACCCTAGCCCAGGGCTAATGGCTTTAAAGAACCACCTACAGGAGTCTCCCAAAAGTATCAAGGGACCAAAGCCTAGAAGTTCTGGGTTTAAAACAATGAGTGATTGTGAGTGAAAATAGGTGCCTTAGCCCTAGAAAACACCCAGGGTGAACCCTAAGGTCCAGCAGTCCTAAGGGTGACTCATCTTGAGTTCCCTAATAATGACCCCACCTACTAGGTGCTAGAAGTTAGGACCAATATGTGGAACTTCAAGTTGAGTAAAGAGGAGATTAGAATTTCTAATAGTGAGGGTCTCATGTCTAGTTTTCTAAGAACAGTCAATAGAAAAGTCCTATGACTAGACTTTAGGCTAGTAAGGAGGAAAAATAAACCTCCACCAAAAGTGAGGTTAACAGGTTGCTACTAAAAATATTGAAAATCAATTATAACATATTGATATTGCACTTATTAACAGACTGTCTGGAATTCTTTCAACTACTGTGGATGTTAATCCAAAAGATCAAAATAAAGAGCAAATTAAAGCTATTCAATTACGAAGTGAAAAAGAAATTGAAACAAGAAACCAAAGAGAAACTAAAGTTGATGAAGAGAAGGATAAAATGGAAAATGGTTAACATGAAAATGAACAAACACATGTTCCTTTAGAAAAGCTATTACCTTTGTTTCCTCAAAGACTGAAGCAGAAAAATAAAGATAAAACAATTTACAAAATTTTTGGAAATCCTTAAGAAGTTAACAATAAATATTCCTTTTATTGAAGCTTTCAAAACAATGTCAAGTTATGCAAAAATTATAAAGGATGTACTAAATAAGAAAAGGAAGTTTACAGATTATGAGACTGTTGCACTCATTGAAGAGTGTAGTGCTATTATTCAGAAAAATCTTCCTATAAAACTAAAAGATCCTGGTAGTATTACTATACCTTATGCAATTGGTGAAAATTTTTTTGGAAAAGCTTTATGTGATTTAGGAGCGAGTATCAATCTTATTCCATTATCCATTTTTAAATGTTTATATTTTGGAAATATTTCCCCTACTACTGTAACTCTTCAGTTAGCTGACCAATCAATAACTTATTTAAAAGGAGTTATAGAGGATGTACTAGCAAAAGTGGATAAATTTAATTTCCCTATAGACTTTATGGTATTGAATATGGAGGAAGATAAAGAGATTCTTAATTTTTTAGGGAGACCATTTCTTACAACAGGAAGAGCTGTAATAGCTGTACAAAAAGGAGAATTAATAATGAAAGTTAATGATCAAGAAGTAAAATTTAATATAGCAAAAGCTATGAAATATCCTGTAATAGAAAAAGATAATGAATGTTTCACAGCTGATTATCTAACTAATGAACAATTTAAGAAAGAATTCAAAGATAAATTTAAGCAAGGAGAAATTTTTTAGAATTATATTCAGGGCAAATTGGAAACGTTAGACTTATTGGAAAACCATAGTAAAAATCTTATCCCTTTTATTATTAAACAACTTGAACTTTAATTAAAGATATTACCTGCCCATTTAAAGTATGTATTTTTAGGGGAGTCATCTACATTATTGATTATTATATCTTCCAAGTTAACTGAGATTCAGGAACAAAATTTAATAGAAATGTTGAGAAAGTATAAAAAGGCTTTTGGATGGACTTTAGCAGATATTAAAGGAATTAGTCCATCAATTTGTATGCACATAATTTTATTTGATGAACAATATGAACCGAAAGCTGATCTTCTGAGAAGCTTAAACCAAGTAATGGAAGAAGTTGTTAAAAAAGAGATTTTAAAATGATTAGATGTTGGAATTTTATATCATATTTCAGATAGTGCTTGTGTAAGCCCAATTAAATGTGTCCCGATAAAAGGAGGAGTGACTGTTGAAGAAAATGAGAAAAATGAATTAATATCAATAAGATTAGTAACTGGTTGGCAAATTTGTATTGACTATAGAAAATTAAATATGGCCACCAGAAAAGATCACTTTCCTTTACCCTTCTAGACCAAATGTTGGATAGATTAGCAGGGAAAAAGTATTATTGCTTTTTAGATGGATATACCGGTTATCACCAAATTACAATTGCTCAAGAGAATCAAGAGAAAACAACATTTACAAGCTCATATGGATCATTTGCTTTTCGTAGAATGTCTTTTGGACTATGCAATGCACTTGCAACATTTTAAAGAAGTATGATGTCAACTTTTAGTAATTTTATAGAACATGAAATAGAAATGTTTATAGATGATTTTTCTGTATTTGGGACTTTGTTTGAATTATGCTTTAATAATTTAGAAAAGTTCTCGAAGTATGTGAAAAAGTCAATTTAGTATTAAATTGGGAAAAATGTCAATTTATGGTTGCAAGAGGTATTGTACTCGAGCATAAAATTTTTGAAAAAGGCATGGAGGTAGATCCTGAAAAAATCCAAGTTATAGAAAAATTACCACTGCCTGTTAGAGTTTAAGGGGTGAGAAGTTTTCTCGGACATGCTGGTTTTTTACAGGCGCTACATAAAAAATTTTTCAAAAATAATTAAGCCTCTATGCCAACTTTTACAAAAAGAGACGAAATTTGATTTTAATGAAGAATGCATAAAAGAATTTGAGTTAATAAAGAAAAAATTAGTCACTACACCTATAATAGTACTACTTAACTGAGAGAACTCATTTAAAATAATGTGTGATGCTAGTGATTATGCTATTGACTTTTTCATATAATTTTATCGTATTAGGACAAATGTACGATAAAGTTCTTAAAGTTATATATTATGTTAGTAAGACTCTAAATGAAGCTCAAATTAATTATACTACTACTGAAAGAGTTATTAGCTATTTTTAACGCCTTTGATAAATTTAGACCTTATTTAATTGGAATTAAATGTATAGTGCATACAAATCATTCTACTATTAAATATTTAATGCAAAAGAAGAATGTTAAACCAAGATTAATTAGGTGGATACTTCTATTGCAACAATTTGATTTTACCGTGATTAATAGAAAGGGAAATGATAATCAAATAGTGGATCAATTGTCTACAATAGAAATAAAAAATATTAACTAATTTTACAAATGAAATTTTATAGAATTTTCCTCACGAACAATTATATAGTATTGATGAAATGGATGTACCGTGGTATGCTGATATAGTAAATTTTATTGTAAGTGTTATTCTACCACCTGATATAAAAAATCCACAATTAAAGAAGTTTATATATTATTCAAAAGACTATTTCCATATTTATATAAATAATGTAAAGATCTAATTATTAGAAGATGTGTACCTTATGAATAAACTCAACAGATAATTAAAAGATGTCATGATTATGAATTTGGAGGAGATTTCAGAACAAATTGAACTGCATATAAATTTTTACAAGCTTTATTTTATTGGCCTATTATTTTTAAAGATGTTAATGAATATATTAAAATATGTGATAAATGTTAATGTGTAGGAAATATATCTATAAGAAATGAAATGCCTCTAAATTGCACATTGAGAGTTGAAAATTTTGATGTGTGGGGTTTAGATTTTATGGGACCATTTATACCTTCATTTGGAAATTTATATATATACTTGTTGTTGATTATATGTCCAAATGGATTGAAGCTATTGTTGTACCTTGATGTCATGCTCAGAGTGTTTCTAAATTTTTAATTAAAAATATTTTTCAAGATATGGAATGCCAAGAATAATTATTATTGATGTAGGATCTCATTTCAGGAATAAGAGAATCAAAAAATTTATTAAGAAATAGGATATTATGCCTTGATTATCTACTGCTTATCATTCTCAGACTAGTGGTCTAGCAGAAGTATCAAATCATGAAATTAAATGCATTTTAGAAAAAAATTGTAAATCCTTATAAATTGAATTGGTCTGTTGAACTTGATACTACGTTATGGACATATAGAGCAGCTTATAAGACTCCTGTGGGAATGTCCCCATACAGACTAATATTTGGAAAAACAAGCCACTTACTTGTAGAATTAGAGCATAAAGCATTTTGGGCTATTAAAGAATTTAATTTTAATTTAAAAGATGCTCGTGAGAAAAGATTATTGCAGCTCAATGAACTTGAGGATATTAGAAATGAAGCATATGATAATGCAAAAACCTGTAAAGAGAAAATGAAAATATGGCATGATCGGAAGATTATTCAGAAGAAATTTAAACTTGGATAAGAAGTTCTATTAAATAATACAAGAATGAGATTATTTCCCAGAAAACTGAAATCCAGATGGTTAGGACCATTTAAAGTGATTAAATTTTATCATTATGAAACTATTGTGATTAAATATCCTAACACTAGAAAGATATTTAAAGTTAATGGGCACATATGTGAAATTTATGAAAGATATACTAAAAAAGAAAAGGAAATTATGGAACTATGGTTAGGATTATTGCAATCCTCATTAAAATCAAATTTCGTATCTTTTTCTAAAGGTTGGCATAATGGCTTAGTTATTTTTAAAAAAAAATTTATGCAGCGTTTGCAGAAACCAACATGTCCTAAAAAACTTCTTTCCCCTTTGAAAGTAGTCGGTGGTGGTAATTTTTCAATAACTTGAATTTTTGCAGGATCTACTTCCATGTTATTTTCAGAAATTTTGTGCTCAAGTACAATTCCTCCGGCAACCATAAATTAACATTTTTCTCAATTTAGTACTAGGTTGATTTTTTCACATAACTCCATAAGTTTTTCTAAATTATTTAAACATAATTCAAATGAAGTCCCGAACAGAGAGAAATCATCCATAAATACTTCTAATCCATGTTCAATCAAATTACTAAATTTTGACATCATACATCTTTGCAATGTTGCAGGTGTATTGCATAGTCCAAAATATATTCTACGAAAAGCAAATTATCTATAAGGGCTTGTAAATGTTGTTTTATCTTGATTCTCAAGAGCAATTGGAATTTGATGATAATCAATATAACCATCTAAAAAGCAACAATATTTGTTTCCAGCCAATTTATCCAACATTTAGTCTAGAAAGGGTAAAGGAAAGTGATCCTTCCTGGTGACCATGTTTAATTTTCTATAACCAATACAAATTTGCCAACCAATAACTTGTCTTACTGGAATTAATTCATTTTTCTCATTTACTTCAATGGTCACTCCTCCTCTCTTTGAAACACAGTGAATTGGACTTACCCAAGCACTGTCGATATATGATATATAATTCTAGCAACTAACAATTTTAAAATTTCATTTTTAACAACTTCTTTCATTATTGGGTTTAATCTCTTTTAAGGATCAATTTTACGTTCGTATTGTTCATCTAAAAGATTTCTGTGCATACAAATTGAAGGACTAATTCCATTAATATCTGCTAAAGTTCATCCAAAAGCCTTTTTTATGTCTTTTTAACATTTTTATTAATTATTGTTCTTGAATTTCAGTTAACTCAGAAGATACAATAACAAGTAATGTAGATGAATCTCCTAAAAACACATATTTTAAATGAGCAGGTAATACTTTCAGTTCAAGTTCATGTGGTTTAATAATTGAAGGAATAAAATTTTTGTTATAAATTTCCAACAAATCTAAAGTTTCAAATTTGTCTTGAATATAATTTAAATTTTCTTCTTTTGCTTCATCCTCATTCTCAAAAAAGTTTTCTTGCTTTAATTTTTCTTCAAACTCTTTCTTAAATTGCTCATTACTTAGATAATCAGTAACTTCTATCCTAAAACATTCATTGGATTTTTCTATTGCAGAATATTTCATAGCTTTTGCAATATTAAATGTTACTTTTTGATCATTATTTCTCAATATTAATTCTCCTTTTTGCACATTTATCATAGCTCTCCCTGTTGCAATAAATGGTCTCCCCAAAATAATAAAAATCTCTTTATCTTCCTCCATATCCAATACTATAAAGTCTATAGAAAAAATAAGAATTAATCTTCTATAAAACACTTTAGGATAAGTGATCGATCGATCAGCTAACGGAAGAGTTACAGTAGTAGGGTAAATCTCTCCTAAATTTAAACGTTTAAAAATCGATAGAGGCATAATAATGATACTCGCTCCTAAATCACATAAGGCTTTTCCATAAAAATTTTCACCAATTGCACAAGGTATAATAAAACTACCATGATCTTTTAATTTTTTTGGAAGCTTTTTCTGAATAATAGTGCTACACTCTTCACTAAGTGCAGCAGTCTCATGACCTGCAAAATTCCTTTTCTTTTTTAGCATATCTTTCATAAATTTCACATAGCGCTGGGTGTAACGTCGTCATAACCATAGTTCCTTAAATTTCACATAATAGTGCTTCAAATTGAGGTATGTTTCCTTCATAAAGAAGTTTTAATGTTAAGTCAACCCAACTAAACAAATGGTATGTCGTGCTGATGACGTTACGCCAAGCGCTTTGTGGGAGGTAACCCATACTTATATGTCTATGTAATACTATTTAGTATGTTAAATGTCTGATATATTAGTAGATAATAATCCTACAAAATTGCCTTTATAATAAATTAAGTCTAATATTGATATTGGAAGAAATGTTGGAATCTAATTGAACGAAAAATGAAAATCGCAAAAATTTGGCCACTGGCGCCGACGGTGCCAGAATGGGCGTCGACGACGCCCAAGAAAACGGATCTCAGGGCCGGTAGTGCCCATTGGGAGCACCGGCAGCTTCAAGAGCGATAAGGCAGTCTTGCAACTTTTAACAGACTTTGGTGGGATTTCTCTCCATAATAACCACCGGGAGGTATTTTTAAAGTCCTAAAAACTACCTAGAACGCCTAGAAACTTTCTGCTTTTGGATTCCATGGCTTCTAATTCCATAAATACTTCAAGGTATGGAGTTTTCGATAGAATAAAGTTTATTAGTTTTGACGCGCATAGATTATACGATAGAGTTATTACAAAGAAGAGATTTATCATGGAAAGAAGATTTGTTAATCATAGGTTGATCAATCTAAGTGCTCCAATTGAAAAGATTATTCTGTAAAGGCGATGGGAAGTTTGGTGTTACATTGCTGCTGCAATTGTTTTACCTTTAGTGAAGGAGTTCTATGCAAATCTACATGGAGTTACCCAAAAAGTTGTCTTCATACGAGGTAAGGCTGTACCATTTACTCCTGCGAGGATTAATGAATTGTATATGATAAAAACTAAAACCTAATTATCAATATATGGGAGATATTAGAGGAGGTGAAAGCACTAAAGATGAGGCTGATTGATTGAAGATTGTGAATTCTCTACATGCTTAAAAGTGTTTATGTGTTTAGTGTAATTGTGTGGATTTGGTTAGGTTTGATTTAATTTATTTTTGCTTTAGAATTCTGAACTTTGATTATGTGTATGGTTTTGTGTCAGCGTTTAGTGTTTTGGCATGATTTTGACGCTGATTTACAATTAGTTTGCTTAATAGGTGTGAATTTGTGATTTGTGAAATGTGTTTGTAAAAAGTGTATTTTCATATATAAAAGACAGTTTCCTATTGTTTGTGAAAATGATTGTTTCTAAAATATGTATTTATGAATTTAGATAAAAGTTTGTGTTTAAAAACACAAAAAACTTTGGAGAAAATTTAAAGGAACATTTGAAAATCAAAATAGTGAATTTCGGTCCATCAACGCCGACGATGCTGGCAATGGCGTCGACGGCCCCTTCGACTCGAGACTAACAAATTAACCCTTTAATTCATGATTTTCACCCCAAACCTCCATTTTTACCCTTTAATTCACCTTCAACCTTCGGTTTTGCTCCTATGGCTTGATTTTGGTCGGATTTGAGCTAAATTAGAGGCAAAAGAATTTCAGATTTCATCTTCTCTAGGTAAGAGCTACACTTTATAGTAAAAATTTTTTATTTTCACTAAAGATTTTTCTCACATTGATAAGATGTGAAATTTTGAAATTTTTTAAAGAGATTTTGAGTAAATGTTTTGGTGAAGAGCTCTTACTTGGTGGATTTAAGCTTAAATTGATTTAAATTTTAATTTTTAAAATTTTGGGATTTACTCAGATATTTTTTCAATTTTTTATAGATTTCTTATGGCACCTAGATTGAGCAAAAGGAAAGTAGAATATGACGAGCAAAGGTTTATCAACTTTAGAGCCAGTGCTAGGTTTCATAGTCTTCAAGAAAATAAAAAAGTGATTTAGAATCGACATTTTAAAAATCCGGGAGGAGAAATTGAATGATTGATTTTCGCTCGGCAGTGGAAATTTTTTTGCTATTTTACTGCCGATGCGATAGTTGGGATTGTGATGGAATTTTATGCCAACCTTCTTGAGGCTTCTGATGATTTTGTTTTTGTTCGAGGAAAAAGGGTGGAGTTTACTCCAAGAAAAATTAATGAGTTTTACCAATTAGAAGATGCTTATAGATGCCAGTATCATTCATTTTTTGCTACAGTTCAAGCCTTAGATGAAGATATTTCTTTTCTGACTAGTGAGAAAGGGTCTTGGAAAAAAAAGAATGTAGTTAAAGTTAACTTTCCCCTTTCTATGTTAAATGTAGGGTCTAAGGCCTGACATTATTTTATTTCTGGGAGGATGATTAAAATAATCCATCATAGTGAAGTGACCAAGGATAGAGCCATCCTGAACTTCTATATTCAGCAAGTGATGGATATAAATGTAGGCTCTATCATTTATATGAACATTTAATTTATTGCTCTAGGAGAGATCACTGATGTATTGACACACCTTACTCTCGTTTACATACTTTGTGAGCATGCAGGAGTTGATTTCACACCTGATTAGGAGAGGATTGAGCCTCAGAGACAGATTGGGTCTGCTAACATCAAGACTTATGAGTCCCATGTTGATTGGAGATCTGGAAGACAGGTCAGGGATACTCCTTCTANCGAAAGATTATTCAAAAAGAATTTGAACCTAGACAAGAAGTTTTATTATATAATACAAGATTGAGATTGTTTCTAGGAAAACTGAAATCCAGATGGTTAGGACCATTTAAGTGATTAAATTTTATCATTATAGAACTGTTGTGATTAAAGATCCTAACACTGGAAAGATATTTAAAGTTAATGGGCATCATTTGAAACACTGATACATATCTCAATTTAAAAAAGTTTTAATGTTAAGTCAACCCAACTAAGAAAATGATATGTCGGGCTGACGACGTTAAACCAAGCGCTTCATGGGAGACAACCCATACTTATATGTCTATGTAATACTATTTAGTTTGTTAAGTATTTTATATATTAGTATATAATAATCCTACACATTGCATTTGTTATATATTAATTCCAATATTTGTATTGGAAGAACTGTTAGAATCTAATAGTACAAAAAATGAAAATTATAAACATTTGGCTAGTGGCACCAATGGCGCCCAAGAAAATGGATCTCAGCTCCGTTAGTGCCCATCGCGACCGCCGGTGGTGCCGAGAGTGGTTGGACCGTTCTTGCGAGTTTTGGCGGACTTTAGCAGGATTTCGCTCCATAACAATCGTCAGGAGGTGTTTATAAAGTCTTAAAAACTGCCTAGGATGCCTAGAAACTCTTTATTTTTGGATTGCATGGCTTCCAATTCCAGAAATACTTCAAGGTACGGAGTTTTCAATAGAATAAAGTTTATTATTTTTGACATGCAGAGATTATACAATACATTTACTATGAAGAAGAGGTTGATCTAGGAAAGAGGATTTGCTAATCATGGGTTTATCAATCCAAGTCTTCCAGTTGACAAGATTATTCTGCAAAGGCAATAAGTAGTTTTGTGTTACACTATTGTTGCGGTTGTTGTAATTGTAGTGAAGGATTTCTATGTAAATCTACATGGAATTACCCAAACAGTTGTCTTCGTACGAGGTAAGGCTGTACCATTTACTCCTACGAGAATTAATGAATTGTATGTGATAGAAAATGTTCCAATCTATCATTATGAAAATTTCATTCCTACGCAAGATTTGATGCAAGATATTTATAATTTTTTGACGCATGAAAGTGATATGTGGGAAGTATGAGATGAAGAATAAATTAGTTTTCCTGCTTCATTACTTGATCCAATTTCAAAGTAGTGGCATTTCTTTATTGTACAAAATTACTCCCTACTACGAAGATCAGTAGAGTCACTAAGGCGAGTGCTATTTTAAACTATTGTATTCAATTGGAAAACCTATTGATATAGGTTCAATTATATATTTTAATCTGTGATGGGAATCATTATGAATGGGTCAATTTATGGACTTGGGCATCCTTATACAATGTTTTTGATTTGCTGTCAATCCCAAGTGCATATGAAAATTGTGAAAAAGTTTTACTACCGTGGGAGCCCATGATTCATATTGATGATAAGTATATTTGTAATAAAAATGAAACACTAAATGTTATTATAGCTCATTCTTCACATGATTCAACCCCATTAAAGCCACCAACTGTTGAAAGTTCGCTTGCTTTAGAGAAGAAATTAAAGAAAATTGAAAGAGAACTTCAAAGTATTATGAATGTAGTGAGAGATCTCAAGTACCTTTTTGATTACTTAGATTGGAGAATGGAAGAGAATTTTGATTACACTGGAATTTTTTAAGCAGGATTAGTTCGGATGTTTAAAGAAAGAGTAGATTGAAGAAAATTCAACAGATCAATTCCCGTACCGATCCTTCTACAACCTATATGTTCATTACCATTCTATGGGAGATATTAGAGGAGGTGAAAGCACTGAAGATTAGGCTGAATGATTGAAGATTGTGAATTGTCTACTTGCTTAAAAGTGTTTATGTGTTTAGTGTTATTTTGTGGATTTCGTTAGGTTTGATTTGGTTTGTTTTTCCTTTAGAATTTTGAACTTTAATTATGTGTATAATTTTGTGTCAGCATTTAGCTTTGTGGCTTGATTTTAATGCTAATTTATAATTAGTTTGCTTGATATGTGTGAAGTTGTGATTTGTGAAATGTGTTTATAAAAAATGTATTTTCATATATAGAAGACAGTTTGTTTTTGTTTGTGAAAATGATTGTTTGTGAAATATGTATTTATAAATTTAGATAAAAATTTGTGTTTAAAAATACTAAAAACTTTGGAGAAAATTGAAAGGAAATTGAAAACTTGAAAATCAAAATAGTGAATTTCGGTCATTGGCGCCAATGACGCCTTCGACTTGAGAGCTATGAATTAAGCCTTTAATTCACAATTTTCACAACAAACCTCCATTTTTACCCCTTAAGTCACCTTCAACCTTCAATTTTTCACCTAGTGCTTGATTTTGGGCATATTTGAGGCAATTTAGTGGTAAAGGAACTTTGGATTTCATCTTCTCTAGGTAAGAGCTACACTTTAAAGTAAAAATTTTTTATTTTCACCAAAGATTTTTCTCACATTGACTAGATTAGACATTTTGAATTTTTTTTATAGATTTTGAGAAAATGCTTTGGTGAAGAACTCTTACTTAGTGGATTTAAGTTCAAAGTGATTTACATTTTGATTTTCGGATCTTTGGGATTTATTTAGAATTTTTTTTCAATTTTTTCTAGATTTCCTATGGAACCTAGATCAAGTAAAAGAAAAGTAGAATATGACGAGCAAAGGCTTACTAGCTTTAGAGCCAGTGCTCAATTTCATAGTCTTCAAGAAAATAAAAAAGTGATTCAGGGCCAAGGTTTAAGAATCCGGGAGGAGAAGTTGAACGATTAATTATCGCTCAGTAGTTGGGAAACTTCTACTATTTTACTACCGATGCGATAATTGGGATTGTGATGTAATCTTATGCCAACCTTCCTGAGGCTTCTGATGATTTTTTTTTGTTCGAGGAAAAAGGGTGGAGTTTACTCCAAGAAAAATCAATGAGCTTTATCAATTAGAAGATGTTTATAGATGCCAATATCATTCATTTCTGCTACAGATCAAGCCTTAGATGAAGTTATTTCTTTTCTAATTAGTGAGAAAGGGTCTTGGATAATAGAGAATGGAGTTAAATTTAACTTTCCCCTTTCTATGTAAAATGTAGTGTTTAAGTCCTGACATTTTTTTATTTCTAGGAGGATGATTCCAGCAAACCATCATAGTGATGTGACCAAGGATAGAGCCATCCTGAACTTCTGTATTCAAAAAGTGATGGATATAAATGTAGGCTCTATCATTTATATGAAAATTTGATCTATTGCTCTAGAAGAGACCACTGGTGGATTCGACACACTTAGCTCTCATTTACACACTTTGTGAGCATGCAGGAGTTGATTTTAGACCTGATGAGGAAAGGATTGAGCCTTAAAGTCCGATTGGGCCTGCCAACATCAAGACTTATGAGTCCCATGTTGATTGGAGATCTAGAAGACAGGCCAAGGGTATTTCTTCTACTTATAGAACCCCTACTTTTAGTGAGCCTACTTCAAGTGACCCAGCAATAAAGAGTTGTTGGACCAGATGATGATTCATCAGGGAGATATTTTGAGGATAGATCATAGGATGCATAATATGGAGGCCAGAAATGCTCACACTAATGATCTGATTCTCCAGAAATTTGACTATGATGCTGCTTATGATGATTCTTTAGCGAGATACTTGATGGGTGACCATACAGTTTAGTTCCCTATTCACCCTAGTTATACTCCTTATCAGCAGCAGAAGTTAGATGTCGATGACTGGTGTTCTTTTTGTTTGTTTATTTGTATGTGTTTTTACTGTGTGATTGTATTATTTGTGTTATGTTGTTTTGAGACTTTATTGTTATGTATGTGAAATNTTTGTTATGTTATGTGAAACTATAATGTGAAAAAATGTTTTCATTTTTAGAATTTAGTTTAGTTCTGTTGTTATTTTCAACACTTTGTTATGTATTGTGATTAGCTCTTTCTCAGTAAATTTTATATATATTATGTGCAATTTAATGTTTTTTAGCCTTATAGTTTTCATATTAGATCCTGCATTATTTCAAAATTTATGTTCAAAAATCAAAATCTCCAACAAGAATGAATTTTTTTATGTATTTAATACTTTCTTTCACCCATCATTTTTAAAGTTCTTCATGTAAAAAAAATTCTTTTAAAAATTTAAGTTTGGGGGGGAAGAAGAAAAATCATTTTTAGAAAGAGAGAAAGAACTTAATTTTATTTGTCCTCACTTAACTAAANTTTTATTTGTCCTCACTTATTTAAAATTTCAAAATTTTAAAGCTAACATGACATTTGGTATTAAGGGTTAACTATAGATAACTATATTTATGTTTCTAAATATATAGTAAATTTAAGTAAAAATTTTCGATAATAAAGGTTAATTCTAGGGGCTAAGATATTTTGTAAAAAAGAATAAGATTATGTTTTCCTATTTTTAGTAAAGAAAATTTGTATTTTTGAAGTATTAAAAAAATTTTAAAACATTTATGTAAAAAGAAAAGAATTAAACTTTATGAAATCTTTAAGTTAATATAAATTTGTTAAGTGAAGAAATNTGTAAAAGAGAACAAGACTATGTTTTTTTTATTTTTAGTAAAGAAAATTTGTAATTTTGAAATATTAAAAAAATCTTAAAAGATTCATGTAAAAAGAAAAGAATTAAACTTTATGAAATCTTTAAGTTAATAAAATTTGTTGAAGTGAAGAAATGTAAAAAGTTTTTAACATTATGAAGAGGATAGTGAAGTTCAAAATCATTAAAGGCTATCAAGATATAGTAATCCTCACAAAAAGAAAAGAACAAAAGAAAAGAAAAAAAAAAAGAGAAAAGAGAAAAAAAGAAAAAGAAAAGATGTAGGGAGAAACTTGAGGAGATGTCTAATTAAAAAATTGTTTCACTTAAATCAACTTAAGGAAAAAAGTTTTGGATACATTGTCTAAACTTTTGATTTAAATATTAACTTAACTATTAATAAAGTTTTATGAAGTTCTTTTTCATATGAATTTCCTAAGTGACTTTAATATAACAAAATTCAATTNCAGGCTATCCAAATATAGTAATCCTCACCAAAATAAAAGAAAAAAAAAAGAAAAGTAAAAGAAAAGAAACAGAAAAGATGTGGGGAGAAGCTTGAGGAGATGTCTAATTAAAAATAGGCTTTACTTGAATCACCTTAAGGAAAAAGACTTGGATACATTTTTTAAACTTTTGATTTGAATATTAACTTAATTATTAATAAAGTTTTATCAAGTTCAATGTCGTATGAATTTCTTAAGTGACTTTAATATAACAAATTGCAATTTTTCTTGAAAGAAATAGAGGATCAAAAACCTTTTGAATATTTTGTACACCTTTAGTAAAAACTGGAATTGTTTTGAATATTTCTTAAGTTAAACTATTATGTTTAGAGAACTAAAATATGAAAGTCTAAAAGTCTAATTCTTTACCATAAGTCATATTTTTATGTAGTAGAGAAGTTACTTGAGGACAAGTAACATGTAAGTTGGGGGATTTTGATACACCAAAAATATATAATATTTTTAAGACCCATATTTTATACCTATTTTTGGTGATATTTCACTTTAATGGAAGGTATTTTGATGTTTTCTTGCAGGTTGTTGATAACTTATTTATGGTGATATTGTACTTTAATGGAAGGTATTTTGATGTTTTCTTGTAGGTTGTTGATTTTTAGGGTTTAAAGTAAAAAGGGAGCAAAAAGAATAAAATTTGGAGTCAACATGACGTTTTTTGAGGAAATACTTAGCGCTGACAATGCCAAGGTCAGTGTCGACGGTATAGAAAAACCGAAAGCTAGAGAATTTTTACTCAGTGCCAACGACGCTAAACTAGAGCCGATGGCGCCAAAGGCGGTTCAGATCTCATTTCTAGAAGGTTTGATGTATATAGACGATGTTTGAAGAGTTTTTGGAGGCACCTATTGGAGATTTAACCTTGGGATTTATTTGGGGCCGAATTTTATTAGAAAATGAGCTCCTCTATGTTCATTTTTTGCTCCATAACGTTCTACCACGCCACATTTTCATAATATATCTTCATTCCACCATATTGGAGTCAATTAATAATTTTTTTTTCATAGTTTAGAGTTATTTTGGTAAGATTTAATGTGAAACTTTCTACAAGAGTGTTTGAGAAGGAGAAAAGTGAGTGAGTTCATCTTCTTGCACTTCTAAGGAAAGCCTACAAAGGATTTGCTTTGAGAAAGAGTTTCAGATAAGTTTGTTTGTTTATTTAGTGTTGTATGAACTTTTTTTTTATATATGAAATGTGTGTTTTGTCGTATCTTTCTCATGAAGTCCTAGTAGTTTCCTCTATCTTTCCCTCTACTCTGAGATATGGTGAAATGAAGAGATAAAATGAATGTGTCATAATTAAAATATAAAATAAATTATGACTATGAGATATGATGAAATGAAGAGATAAAATGAATGTGCCATAATTAAAATATAAAATAAATTGTGATGATTTTGAAGTGAAGAGATAATATGGATGTGCCAATATTAAAATATAAAATAAATTGTGATGATTTTTCAACTTGAAATTAATTTAATTTTCAATCTAACCAACTGATTTGTTAAAATATGTTGTGAAACATGTGGTCCTGGAAATAGAGTATGAGTTCTACAATAGAGTGAGGGTCACATTTGATTTTATGAAGAGGAAATTCGTTCAAGAAATTAAGTTCAAATAAATAGAGAAATATTCTTTGTTGGGTGTAGAATTGGAGAATCTTTAGGGCGACAAACTAAAATCCCCAATTTGGGCTTAGTGTTTAAAAACTAAAGCAAGAGTTAGCCTTCAAGTAAAGGGAAGTGGGAGCTCTGGAGTGGGAGCTGGTATCCCCTTAGCCTAGCCACCGATTTAGGGACTGAACCTAAGATTAACCAATGATTTTTTATGCACTGTATCAGGGTAAAAAATTAAAATTTCTCCCATTTGGCACAATACATATTATAAATGTTTATCTCATCTCATTTCACCAAAATTTTGTTGTAGTGGGAAGGATGCTTTTTCATATAAGAAATCTTCATTAAATAAACATAGTTAGTAGATTAGTAGTTATTATTTAAAATTTGCATTTATGTTTTGGTAATAGTTAAGTAATTTAGTTTGATTAGTATCTCAACATTCGAAATTAGTGACAGTGATTTTGTTTGATTTTCTGTAAATTTCCTATTAAAATTTATCATTGCTAACTTACACCTTTCTCGTGGGATCGATATTTGGAGCTTAAATAGAAAGTCCATTATTACTTGATAATGATATATATACTTGCATAGAATCCCAATATTATTTGCCTATAAATATATATATTTTACACAAATTTACTTTTCATATAAGGATCAAGTTTTTGGCACTGTAGTGGTGTCAACTTCATAAATCCTTAATTATAAAAATCGTGATCAGCGTTCCCAATGTTCACTTTTTCCTGCAACTTGCTGATGAGTCGCACTTCCCACAATGTCACTCCCACCATCAAATTTGGCACAGGATTTGATGATCTCAAGGTTATACTCGGGAAAGCCTCATTCTTCATGATGAAAGTCATCGCTCTAGAGGTTCAGAAACCTTCCACTGAGTTTAACCTAAACTACCCTCAGGAGTTCTCTTCTTAAAAGAAAGTCAAGACTACTGCCACCATCGCATTTACTTAGCCCATTGTTCCTGTTTATGCTAAGGGAAAAGAAGTTATGATCGTTGAAGACCTGACTGAAGGATTGGTTGTCCCACCTTTAGTATTTGAAATCAGATTGAGTTCAATGATTGCACCGTTAACCCGAACCCATAAGAGAAATCATACCTAGAAAATTTAGAGGGCTGGTAAAGCCTAGATTTCTAAGGAAGTATGTGTTGATGACGGTCCTCATCGATAGGAGTCACGATTATTGGAGACCTATCCACTTCTTCAAGGGATTAGGATCCATCCCTTAATGGATACTAATGGGTACAAAAGTATCCAGAAGATCACCGCTACTTTACTGTCACCTCATTGACATGGTGGGGAGAGGAAGAAGCCTGCTTCTATGACCCGAGTCAGTACAGTTTTCCATAGACTAACTGCTAAAGTAGGTTGTTCAGTTGGTGAGTTACTCAAATGAGTAAGATGTGCAGTATCCCCTCACATGAAGAAAGAAATTCTAAGAGACGTCAGATATACCAACCAATCTCAGAAATCAACTGAAGCTTTGCCTGCTCGCATTACCATCTGGTTCTGCTTAGGATGCAAAGTTGATGCCGCCATTGTTGCTATTGATTCTACTATCACTAGACCCGCAGGCCATCAACCAGTTAAGTCGCTTCTGGGTCTGAGAATTCTACAAATTACCAATCACAAGGATTTTCTTAAGGTTATGAAGGAAAAGACGAAGAGATCATCCAATACTATATTCAGCCTGCACCATGGGAGCATACTTCTCTTCGACATGCCCGATGTTTTTGCTGAGACACTTCGTGTCAGGACATCACAATCAAAGAAAAAGGTGTGGGTACCTAAGGTCGTCATACCAATATGATTCACTGAACCCAAAGGATAGGATCATGGAATGAAGCAAGGGTCCAAAGGATCCAGCATTGTCACAGGAATTGCTAGCAAGATGGATGAGCAAGTATAAGATGTCCAGTAAAGTCCTCTAGATCTCATAGTGCTACAAGAATCAATAATTGAAGAAAAGATCTAAAAGCTTAGGGTTAAGATTTTTGAGTTGTCCTGAGAACATGGAGTTTCCATTGATGATGATGAAGACTTTGACTTCAATGATTACCTCAAGGAACATTTCATGGATATCCATGTCATCGAGACCAGAGCAGCTGCATCCGCGCGCGACGCTCAACCTCTCATCAAAAAGAACACCGAAGATGAGCTGTGTAGGGCTATTTTCTTAAAGGACGAGCAAATTACCCAAATGGAGAAAAGAATGGAAGAGATAGTTATTGTAATGGCTACCATGGCCACAGTTCAGGGATAGTCTAAACCACCACAATTAACCTCCCCAAAAGTCAATCAACTGGAGATTATACATAACACAAATGAACGGAAAGAAGTTGCCCCAACGAATAGAGATGAGCAGCAAAAGAAGGATTCTCCATCAAGTGACATACTCGAAAAGGACATTAAGTAAATGGTTGAGCAAGTTTGAGAGGCCTTAGCACAATCTAAGGGCGGTACATTGATTTTGAAGGGTAAACCTTACCGGGACGAGTTCAATGTCGTACCTTACCCTAACAGTTTTGTGTCGCCAAATATTAAGGTATTTGACAGGACTAGAAATCCCAAGCAGCATATAACACATTTTTTAGCCAATTGTGGTAATACTGGAGGTTACAAAGCTTTTCTCTTTTTACAGTTTGTTAGCAGCCTGTTAAGGATTGTCTTTTATTGGTATGTCGAACTACCCAACGGATCAGTCAAGATGTTCACTGAGCTAGAACAATTGATCATGAAGAGATTTGTTGGAGTGCAACATCATGTGTCTATTGGAGATCTCTTAGTAGAGCCCAATGAGACTTCAGTGGACTACATTTTCAGGTGGACAAACCTTTGCATGAAATGTGAACCTCAGCTACAAGAACGTCATGTGATTGACATCTTACTCAATAGAATCCATGGGCTAGTAGCTTTCATGCTTAAGGGACTCACCATTAAACCCTTTGAGAAGCTACTCTTCAAAGCCATCAATCTTCAAGATAAACTCAAACAAACAAATTCCTTAGAGAAAGCAGGGAAGTCCTGAGTGACCAGGGCATTTAAAAAGAAGTCTGAAATAGTGGCAACGGTCGATAAAGGAAAAAATACAATGAAGATACATGTATAAAATTCTCATCAGAACTCCCAGTTATCATCATGGCATGCTCAACAACAAACACAACAATAAGGCCAGTCTAGCCAGCAACCGCCTCAGGGGGGATAGTACTGAACAAAAAATAGAAAGGCTTCGTCCTTGATGGAAGGAAGGAAAAAAAATTTCTTCAAATATGAAGCGGTACCCAAAATGTTCAAAAGTCTGATGAAGGAGTCTGTGTTCAAATTACCGGATCCAAAGAAACCTGAAGGGGTCAACAAAAAAAGAACACCTTAATTATTGCTTGTATCACAAGATGCTTGGACACACTATAGAGGATTATTTCATCTTTAAGGATTGGATAGAGAAAAATCTTAAGGAAGGAAATATAACGATCCGAAAGAATATTTAAAAGAACTTGAAAGAGGTTCTGTAAATATGATTTTGACCAAGCCAATCACTTCGGTAGATCCATACTCAAAAAAAGATGGATCGAGTGCGACTTGGCTCAAGCTCAAGTGTGTACTGGACCAAATTTAGAATGCATCAAGGAAAGCCTTCGTTTAGAGTCTTCAACCTACCAAGACAGAGATGAAGATTTTACCAGAAAAATCTGCCACTACCAAAGAAGAAGAAGAAGAACACCACGAAGACTTATAGCATGAGGGGTAGGATAGGGGTTGCCTCTAGTAGATTAGTTGTCTCAAATTCTGGGAAGAACCTCAAACCCCTAACATTGTATGATTATCTTTTTGCCCCTCTTGGGTCTTATGAATATAATGATTATGATTTCGACTAAATTTTAATTGTTTCTAGTGATAACAAAATAAATTATGACCAATCTAACTTTGATCTCAATTCCCAAAGCAAACCTCAAATCATACTTAAGTACGATGAACCTGTTAGGAAGACCAAAGAAGAAATTGACAATAGTAATTACGACAGTGTTGGGAGTGAGGAACCACTCCTCGAGTGCCATGTTGCACCAGTTGCCATTAAATTAGATCTTTCCGACAAAAAAGAAACACCAAAAGATTAGCCTACGAGATCTCAAGAAGAAGAAATCGAAGAATTGAACATAAGGAGCGAGAAAGTATTACCTTAGAGGTCAACTCTAACAGATAAAGGAATGTAAATGGTAACTCAAGAAGAGCTACCTCCACCTCCGTCAGCGGAAGAAACACATAACCAACTAAAGATTGGAGGATCACACAAAGTGGATTACAACATGCTAGCTCATCTTAGGAAGTTGCCGACCAAATTAAGCATCTATAACACTCTAGTCTTGTCAAAGGAGATGAGAGAGTCTGTGGTTACAACTTTTCTTGATCTAGAGATTTGCTTAGCCCAATTGGGGCTAACACATCTTCGGATGAAGTTTGCCGATTGAAAGAAAAACTGGAGTAACCTTTATAGATGAAGACTTGTTGCTCGGTGCCGCCGACCATAATCGTCCACTTTATACCTGCATTATCATCGACAGATTTGTGTTGTCCATATTTTTAGTAGATCCTACAGCATCCCTCAACTTGGTGAGCCTACGAACATTTACCTTTTTGAACATTGAACAGGAGCTTACATCCGATAAAATGATGAAAAGAGGATTCAAGCAAAAGGGAGAGAGAGCCCTTGGATCAAATACATTACTTATGAAAGTTGGAGAACTATTAATAACCGCTAAATACCATATTATCGACGCTGAGAACTCTTTCAATGCTCAAATGGGTTGACCATGGATTCATGAACACAACATGATTTCATCGTCTCTACACCAGTGCATTAAGTAATACAAGGAAGGATAATAACATTGCATCAAGCGAGATTTACAGTCATTTTCAGTTCATAAAGTTGGCATTCATGAAGATGCCGCCTACTATGCACCTTTAAAAAAAATTATCTTCTCTCATGAAGTTGGTGGAAGATTCAGAAGAATCAAAAAGAGGAATCCATTCTGCTCCACTTAGCGATCTTCCACCACTCTTTTAGAACGAGTTGGTAGGGGTTCTTTTAGTTCGCGCACCCGAGGTCGAGGCCAGGGACATGGACGAGGAAGAACTAAATTGTTAAATTGGTCAGGCTGACCATCAACATTGATGATGAAGAAAGTTCTGAAGATGAAATAATAATAACAAAACTTAAGAAACTACAGTACGAGATATACTTATAAGATATGGAGAAAAGCGAATATGAGACAATGTATGATCGGATAAACCACTATGTGATGCCATGAACCTTGCTCTAATTCGCCCTCAAAAGGTAGAGAGTTTAAAGGTCAAGGAGATTCGTAGCGCTGGTTCAAAGCCGATCAAATTTTATCATGCTTCTACTTCTACTAATCTTGAAATTCACATAATATTTGGATGAGGATCCTAATGAATTAATGGAATTACCTTTTGGTTACTTTTTGCCTTTTGTACAAAAGTTAATTCAACATGGACATTGACCAAAATAAATGCCAAAAGATAAATTACAACTTTTTAAAAAATTATGAGATGTTAAAAGTCGAACTCCAAACTCGAAAAAGGGTCTCGTATTTGCTACAGTCAGACCAGTTGATGATTAAGAATTTTGTATGATTGTTACTAGTGAATTGGAAGAGGATTGTCTCGATGTGGAGGATGACTCTACTTATTAGCTAATAGAAAATGTCGCGCCATAATTTGAGGAAAAAATCAAGTTAACTGTTGATGAATTGAAGGAAATTAACCTCGGAATGGAAGAGCGGCCCCGACCTATATTTATAAGTTCTCTACTCAGTGATGAAGAATCTTTAGAGTTGATCAAACTGTTAATAGAATTCAAAGATTACTTCATATGGAGTTATGATGAAATGTCAGGACTGTCTGCAAAAGTTGCAATTCATAAACTCGGGGTGGACAAAGATATGACCCCAATAAAACAAGCTCCAAGAAAAATGCGCCTCAAAATAGAACAGCAAGATTGTCGAGGTGAAGAAGTTAACAGATGCTAACTTTGTGCAGGAAGAGCAACACCCCACATGGTTAGCTAACATTGTGCTAGTTAAGAAAAAAAATGACAAATTCGTGTATGTGCCGACTTCAGAGATTTGAACAAAGCATGTCTAAAGAATGAATTTCCATTGCAAATACCAGAAATGATGGTGGATATTGCTTCGACACATGAAATTTTCTCCTTTATGGATGAATCATCGGGGTAAAACCAAATCAAGAATGCTACAGAAGATGCAACACATACAGCCTTCAAAACATCTATCAGGATTTTCTGCTACACAATGATGTTGTTTGGATTGAAGAATGCTGGAGCGACATACCAACGAGCTATTACAAAGATTTTTTATGATCTCATTCACAACCAAATGGAATGCTACGTGGATGATTTTTTCATCAAAAGTAAACAAAAAATTGACAATTTGCATGATTTGAGGATTGTGTTCGAATGATTACGATAATATAATCTTAAGATGAATCCCTTGAAGTGCGCTTTTGACATTACCTCTGGGAAATTTATAGGATTCATTGTCTGTTATTGGGGAATCAAGATCTACCCAGATAAGATTAAAGCTTTCTTGGAAATGCCTCTTCCCAAAACCTTGAAACAACTACATTCCTTCCAAGGAAAGTTGGCATATCTATGACGCTTTTTTTTCTAATCTCTCAAGTAGGTGCAACCCTTCTTGGTATTGGTTAAGAAGGACGCCAAATTCATTTGGGAAGAGAAATGCCAGTGGAATTTTGAAGACGTTAAAAAATATTTAATGACCCCTTCTGTTTTGATAGCGCCTATCCCAGGAAAACCTTTAATAATTTATACCACGGCCTTAGATGACTCTCTTGAAGCCCTCTTAGCCCAAGTCAATGACAAAGGTAAAGGAAATGAACTCTACTCCTTGAGTCGTCGTCTAATGCCGATGGAGATAAGGTATCCGCCTTTTGAGAAGCATTGTATAGCTTTGATTTTAGCTGCCTAGAATCTCAAACATTACTGCTTTCTCATATGGTAACTCTAATTTCAAAATTTAATTGGTCGCAATATTTAATGACCCGACCAACTCTCTGTGGACGCCTAACAATATGGTCGATAATTTTGTTACAATTTGATATAACTTTTGTTCCCCTCTGTGCTATCAAGGTATAGATTTTAGCAGATTTTCTCGCTCCATACCCACTTCGAGTTAGGTCTTCTCTTAATGACGAACTATCAGATGAACATGTATTACAAATGGATTTTTCTAATGCACAACGCTAAGAGATGTATTTCGATGGAGCTTCATCAACTAAAAAAAACAAAGGATCAGGAACAGTTATACCAGGCAAAGCAGAAATTGGTTTGATCTTCATCACGCCAGATAAAAGCATGTTTAGATTCTCCTATCACCTGACAGAGCCATGTACTAACAATGAAGCAGAATATGAATCCTTAATTATTGGGTTGGAATTGGCAATTTCAATGGATATAACAGATATTGTCATCTATGGTGATTCTCGGCTCATCATCCAACAAGTCGTCGGACAAAATAAGATTTTGAAATGAAGGTTAGTAGAATATCATTATTTCTTGATGAAGCTACTGGAGCAAATTCCCATTGTAACTTTGTATCGGATCCCTCGGGAGATATTGCCCATGATGATGCTCTACCAAAACTTAGAAAAGAATTGGTGTGTCCCCCGGAGGGTTCCATTGACATTACAGGACCAGGAAGACAGGTTTTGTCTAGAATCAACTTAAAAAATCTACATGAGCTCATAAAAAAAGAAGAAATGACAATTGTGGTCATTGATATCAACAAAGATTGGTGTAAGCCATTAATAGAATATTTCCAAACTGGAAAGCTGTCAGAGGAAAAGTCAGTAGCGCATCACATCACAAGAACGGCTATGTCCTATGTTTTAGTGGGTAATGTCCTCTACAAAAGATCATTTGATCAAATGTGGTTGTGATGTCCAAACAAAGCTGAAGCATAAAATATTGTCAAAGAGGTCATGTCAGATTATGTGGCGCTCATCAGTTAGGTCCAAAGATGAAAATAAAGATCAAGAGACTTGGATATTATTGGTCGGCAATGATGTCCGACTTCATGTATACAACCAAAAGATGTCACCAGTGTCAAGTGCATGGGGTGCTCTTGCACCAACCTCCAAATGTGTTGCACTCAATCGTCACCTCGTCGTCATTCGAGTGTTGGGGCATGAACATAATCAATCTGATAGACCCTCCATCCTTTAAAAGACATAGATTTATACTTGCCACTACATATTTGTTTTCTAAATGGGCAGAGGCAGTGTCGCTATGAGAGGTTACATCACATCATGTCTTTAAATTTTTTAAAAGCCAAATTGTCTACTATTTCAGAGTTCCACATAGAATAATTTTTTTATAATGGGACAGCCTTCAAGAGCACAAAAATCAACAATTTTGTCAAGAGGCACGTGATAGACTAGAGATACTCTACCATCTACTATCCCAGGGCAAATGGCGTAGCCGAGGAATTCAATAAGACACTGGTACAAATTTTAAAGAAGGAACTAGATGAAAACAAAATGGATTGCCATAACAAACTATTAGAAGCCTTGTGGGCCTACCAGACAACATTCAAGACTCCCACTTAATGTACACCCTACACACTTGTGTGCAGGTCCAAGACCGTACTACTGTTAGAAGTCTAGACACTATCTCTTAGAGTCGTTGTCGCCAATCAACTTACAATAGAATAAAATGCAAAACTCAAACTTGATAAATTGGAAATTCCAGAAGGAAAGTGATTAGAAGCACAACAACAATTGAAGCTTTACCTAGCGATGATGGTACAAGCTCATGACAAATTGGTCCGACCAAAAACGTTCAAAGTTGGTGATCTCGTACTCATGCTCGAAAGGCTTATTCTTACACACTGCAAGATAGATAGAAAATTTAAGCCAACTTGGGAGATACCATTTGTCATAGAAAAGGTCTACATAGGAGGAGCCTACCAGCTGGTGGATTTTCAAGGCAAGAGACCCATGTTATCGATCAACGAACGATACTTGAAGACATACTATGTAACTTGACAGTGCTTGAATTGAAATTTTGAAATTTTGAAATTTTGATTATTCTGGGGTTATTTATTTGGCCAAACATTTGTGGCCGGGTCCAAAAATTTTGTAATAAAATTAACCTCAATAAAATGAAAATTTTTTAATTTGCATGCTTTGATTTTCTCCTTTCTACTTTTAAGGTTGATATTTTACTAAATTTAATAATATGTAAATATAGATAAATGTTCTTCTCCTCAATACAAACTAAAATTATGTCTAATAAACACTTTATTTTGTTCTTGTTCCTGTTAAATTTCAGTGCATTGATGTTTTTCCCGTTGACTGCAGAAAAAATGTCAGGACAGAAGCTGATTTTTACTTTCAAGGATTGCTGGAATCTTTCACATAACAAGGAAAGGGCACCGCACGATGGCATGATAGACTTCGACGTGGACTTTAGTCAAGTCAATGTAGACTATGAGGGTCCCCTGATGGATGTTGACAACCATTGAGAGAAAGAGGGGTTACCATCACTGTTAAGGATCAGCACCAAGGAGGGTTCCTCACTGAAGGGGAAGAAAGTGATAATGCAGCGAGATCCTATGAAGGGGACTAGTTGTCTGCTATCTGCACTGACTTGAGGTCTAGTCACGCTAATGATGAGAGACTGCTAGATGCACCGTTACAAGGGACTCAACACATAAATTTCAATTGTCGAAAACACAGAGCATTCCTATGTGAAGAAAGAAAATGCCAGAAGGAGGCAGAAAACTTGTTGTTGACCTCACTTTTGGTTGAGGTTTAGTTTTTCTCTTTAGTAACCTAGAGTCTAGCCATAGGACTTTCATGTTGACTATTCCTAAAAAACTAGAAAAGGAACCATTAGAAATTCTAATGTCCCCTTTGCTCAAATTTAAACTCTGCATATTGGTCTAACCTCTAGCACTTAGTAAATGATGTCAGTATGAGGGAGCTTAAGGAGAGTCCCCATTATGATTATTTGACCTTAGGGTTGACCCTAGGTGTTGGCCTGGAGCTATTACACTCACTTACACTTATTCTCACCCACAATAAATCACAACCCTAAACCCAAAATTTTTGACTTTGATCCATTGATCTTTTGGGAAACTCATGTATATGGTCCCCCAAGCCCACTAGCCCTAGGCTAGGATTTAGCTAAGACCAGTGTATAGAAGACCCAAATGGGGATTCCATTGGTCCATGGATCATATAGAGTGGTTGCTACCCTAGTTATACCAAAAATATTTAACTTGGCCTTTTGCCCCTAAATCTCCCCAAATTACCTCAGTACCCTTGGAGCCCTAAATTTAGTCAAATTTCCCAAATCCACCCAAAATATCTAAATTTTTTCAAACATAATTTCAAATCTTTTGAAAATACCCAAGTTACCTAAAACTAACCAAAAATTCCAAATTTACCAAAATTCCCCCAAAATGACCAAAATTACAAAAATACCCTTGGCACCCCACACTTTTCCAAAACCTCCAAAATCACTTTAAATATTTACAAAACCAATTCAAACCCTCCAATTGACCCAATTTGGCCAATTTAACCATTTTTTACCAAAATCTCCAAATTGCCTTTAAGGGCCAAATTTCCCGAAATTTACCTCAAATTTCCATCAATTTGGTCCAAATTTCCCCGAATTTCAATAATAAACTTAAATACATGACCAATCTAAGCCAAATACAAGCCTAATTGGCTCATGCTTTGAGCTCAATTTTGATCTAAGTCAAACCCCAATTTTGGCCCTATGACTTAATCCCACCAAATTGAAACCAATAGCCTACTCAGTTTGCCCCAATTGATGTTGAAAACTCTTCATAACAATCTTAAACATCAAATTTGACCTTAAATTGGCCTCGTTGAAGCCTAAATTTCATTTAATTTTGACCCATGTACAAAAAAATCCCTAAACTTGCCCCAAATTGGCCATGCCTCCATATTCCACCAAATTGATTGCCCTAATCCCAAAGTTGGCACCAAATTTATGTTTAAAACTGTTCATGACATTCTAATAGACCATTTTCAAAAATAAATTTGGACTTAGCCTAAGCCTAGCCCAATCTAGACCCAATTCTAGCCCAACATACCCAAATTGACCAAAATCCCAAAATCCTTCAAATTGAACCCCCAATTGAACTCAAAATCGTTTCAATCCTTCACCAAAAATCTTGATGACAATCATCTACAAAATGTTGATAATTATATTGGGCTCAAAGTCATGGCTATCCTAACCCAAACCCAACTTTTATCCATTTGAACCAAAATTGAACCCTTGCATCAAAATTGACCTAGTCATGTCAAATTGATCAAGGCAAAACTTCTACAACCAACTTTTAGATCCTAGTGACCAAGCTAGACTCACTTAACCCACCTTAGTTGAACCATGGACCAAAGGTACCCTAAATCAAGGGATTGGTTTCCATAATTGCTTAAGCCAAAGATATTTTTGCCAAAACCCATCACCGACCAAAATTAATTGTTGTGACAGATTCCTCTGAGGTCCCTGAGCCACCTAAGCACCTCCCCTACCATGGACAGCCACGCGAGTTGCCGGAGGAGCCAAAACCAAGAGCCCCAAGCAAAGTTCAAAACCCAATTTCACCCATCCAATGTGTCTAGCTCTGATTGGCTTTAACACTTCAAAACCGTCCACCTAAGCATCACTATGCACCCATCAGTTGACCATGACTGCCAGCCTAAGCTGTTTTATTTAAACATCACTCCCATGGCCAAGAAAGGGGGTGCTGAAGTTTTCTCAAGAAAAGCTTGCCTAATTACTTCCATAGCCTCTTTGAGACCTCCTCAGTGCAAACCAACCACTTCCTTGCCCTAATCCCTATTATCGGAGCTCAATTTTTGAGTTCGATTTTGGCCGAAAATAGGACAAGTTTGGCCACACCTCCACATTGCACCAAATCTTGATTAAAATTGCCCACACCTTCACCACAATGAAAAAAGACAAAGCCCCATCAAGGTCCCCTCACAAGAGCCTCTACCCTAGACTTTGATCAACACCCAAATTCAGTCTTGATCAAATTTGGGTCTACGCTTCTCACCACAGTAAGAGACTTCATCCCTAACCTCCTTAAACCTCCACAAACGTACCAACCACCTCTGATTGAAGCTTCTCTTTTCATAGCAAAGGTATAAACCTCCCCACTGTCCCCAGCTTGTTTTGATTCTACACTTGCATAGATCCAATTTAATGGCATGTTTACCGTATGGATATGCTCATCTCACTTAGATGAGTCTATAGGATCAAACCTAAATAATTTTGGTTGAGAAATGAGTGAGATCTTGGGGTTTTAGGGTTAACGGTCACGGGTTTTTGGCTATCGGGGATGATGACGGGGAGCCGTTCGATTGAGCATGGATCGGATGGATGGACAAGATCGAGCCAAACAGAGCCTTCATACATGAACCGCGGGCCGAGTCAGTGCTGAGGTGGATGGCGGCGCCAAACTAGAGGATGTCGCGTGGAGCTTCGGAGCTACCATAGGTTGACGCGGTGACCTATTACTTCAATAGAAAAATAGGGATTTTTATTTTTATTTAAATGCCCATAACTTTGAAAAATCATATCTTTGCATAGAAAAATAAAAATATCCTAGTGCTCAGCGAGCAAAGAAGAATAATTTAGAAATTGTTTGAAGTTTATTTGATGTACATTTAATTTTTCATTAATTAAATACTGCTCTAAGTATTTTGAATCTCCATGCAATCAATTATTTCACCATTACTTGATATTTTGACATATTTTTGCCTCTGTCATGGGGGATATTCCCTGATTTTTATAAAGTTTGAGGAAACCCCTAGACAGAGATCTATATTATTCAAGTTTATGCATCTAATTTGGAAAATTAATTATAATAATTAGTATGTTGCTTAAAAAAATCTAAGAAAATTTTGGTAGGTTCCTTGTGACTAGAGAACCCTAGAAAAACTTTGTCATGAGCCAAGTCATTAAGAACACATTTTATTTTAACAAAACCATAAAATACAAAAGAAATTAATTCGAGAAAAACAAACATGTAAATGACTTGCTTTTAATTCGTCACTGCAATTTAAAGTTCAGAGGACTCCTTATAAAAATTTCAAAACATATGAAGCTTATTTGATAACCTACTTTGATTTTCTAAGTTAAATGATATTTTTAACACTTAAAATATCATAATAATTAAAACACAACTAAAAAAATTATGAAATTAGTTCTAGAAGCTCTCTTTGATCAGAGAAATTTTATAAAAGTAAAATTGTAATTGAAGTAAAAAATTTCATTCTTAAGCATATTTTAAATATTTAAATAATTAAAAAATAATAAAATTAATAAAATTCATGGAAATGTTATAAATTGTTTCCTAAGACCATACGAGCAATTGAAATATTTTTCCTAATTTTCTAAGTGAGCGTATTGAATTTTAAAGCTTAAAATAATTTTTAAAGGCTAAAAATGGATTTTCCTTAATTTCTCACTAAAATAATTCTAATAATTAAAAAAAATCAGAAAAATATGAAATTTGTTTCTCTGGGTTCTTTGACCTTCGAGAGATTTAATAAAAATATAAAACTTAATTTTCCACATTTAAAATATTTTATAGATAATTAATTCTCCATAATGTAAAATAATTCTCATAATTCAAATAAAACTCAAAAAATCATAAAATTTGGTCTAATATGGCTCTCTAAACCAAGTTTACCTCCAGTAAAAATTTCAAGTGATTAAGCTTTTCTTTAATCAAGTTATTAAATTTTCTTTGAAAAATCTTATTTTTACATGTAAATAATTATTTAAATCAAATTAAATTTTTAAAAATCACTTTTTCTTTTCTGATGTCTTTATTGACCCATGAGTGAGGTAGGATAAAAATTTCAAAGTCATTTGAATTAAATTTGATGAATTATGAAGTGATAGAGCCTTAGGGGCAAAGATATAATTTTGGAAATTTGGTCTTAACTAACATTTAAGCTTAATTTAAGAGAAGGAAATGGACAATCTTTGATCTTAATAAAAATGTTCAGAGGATTGAAACATAAGGAATTAATTGCTAGAAACAAATCTCATTTTTCTTAATTAAAAGATAAATTTGTAATTTCCTAAATTATTAAAACTTGGAGGTCTATTAAATTAAATGATCCCAGACTTAAGGGTATGATTTTGAATGTTAATAACTCACTAATTTAATGCCCCTATTTGGAGTTCAAACGAAGTTCAATTTGCTTATCTTTCACTAATAGGCAATTGAAATAATTACGTAATTTTAATAACTATTAAATAACTAATAATACTAATGAAGGTTTAATTGTTTATTCAATATATGAGAAATCATCCTTCTCCTTGTCAAGAAATTATAGTGAATGGAAAAAGTGAATTAGTTCAAATTATATTGTGTCAAATAAGAGCATACATATTCCTTACTTTTTGGTCCAGGCATAAAGAATATTGACAAATCCTACGTTTGTTTAGTGAATCTACGGCTAGGCTGGGAGGATACCAGATCTCACTCGGAGCTCCCACGTTCCCTCACCTGAGAGCTAACATCTTCATTTCAGCACCCAAATAATAGGACTGAATTGAGGATTTTAGTCTGTCACTCTAAAATCTCCAATTCTACGCCTGATAAAATTATTTCCTTGTTTATTTGCACCCAACTTTCAAGGGCTTTGACCTTATTGAATCTTTGATTTAATCTTCACTTTAGTTGTAAAACTCAACATATTTTGACAAATCAATTGGCTAGATTGAAAGTAAATGAAGATCAAAGTGAAAAGATCATCACAATTTCTTAAACATTTTCATGGCTTCAATAATTCAAATCACCATTTCACAAATCTAGAGACAAGGAGAAAGAGAGAGAAAATTACTCAGATCTCATGGGGAAAATGCAACAAAACTTTGAATTCATATATAAAATCAAAGTCATACAAATTACAAAAAATAAATAGCTTATCTCTAATTTCTCCTCAAGAAAACTCCTCGAAGTTCCTCTGAATCTCTTCATTTTCTTTACAGCACACAGAATTCCTCTTCGAAACAGCAAGGAGGAAGAAATCTCTCACTTTCCCTCCACTCTTACAATCTCTCGAATAATTCCTCACAATTTTACACACTATTAGAACGTTTCTAACCTCCAAGACCATTCTAACATCTAGGGCCTCTCTAATTTTTGGCCAAAATATTCTTTTAAAGTTGTGGATGAGCTTCCCCAAGAGTTGCTTAAGCATCCCTTCAAAATTTGGCCTTATCCAAAGCCTGATTGGGCATAACCGTCGAGCTCGCTATCGGTGGCCTCAAGGGTGTCGTTGGTGGACCTTCTTAATGAATTATTTCTAAAGTCTCGAGAAAATTTCACTATCGGTGGGGTTGATGGCGTCGTCGACGCCCTAGTTCAATTCTTCACATTTTGGTCATTTTAGCTCCAAATTTGCTTCTTTTTGCATATTTTTGCTCCAATGACTCTAATTCATCATTCCTGAAACAAAACATTAAAAGTTCCTTTCTTTAAAATGCAATATCATAAAAAATAATGTAAAATAGGTATGAAAATCTCAACATATTTTCCTCTTGTTAAAATCCCCCAAACTTAACTATTACTTGTCCTCAAGTAATTTTAGTACTATGTAAAAGTTATGATCTATTGTAGTAAAGTTTTAATTCAGAAATACTATAAGTTTGATTTACATAAATATCATAGTGAGATTTTTAGAAAAAATTCAAGTAATTGAATTAACTCTATAGCCACAAGATTATCTAGTCATCAAGTTTAAGAGTTCTAGCCTTCTATTCATTTCAAGAATGACTATATGTTGCAATATTAAGTCACTTAGAATATTCAAAAGATAGGAACTTCATGAGAACTCTACTAATAAAAGATCTATTCCACAAATATAAGTTTATGAATGTATTTAGGTTTTCTATTTAGGTATGTCCAGTGAAGCCAATTTTTTATTAGGCATATGCTCAAGCTTCTCCCAACTTCCATAATAATTTTTTTTTTCTTTCTTTTCTCTTTCTCATTTGGATTGCTTTCAATCATATATATTTTTCTTTCCTTTTAAGGGATTTTTTTCAATCCTTTCTTTTTTCCTTTTTTTCAAGTGAGGATTACTATATCTGGATACCCTTTAATGATTTTGAACATCACCTTTCTTTCCCTAAATTTGAAACTAAAAGCATTCCTTTACATTATAAATATTTCATAGCCTTTACATCATTGAGAACCAATCTTTTCTTCTCAAATGAATTTCTAGATTCTTAATACTTCAAAATATAGTTTCCTTTAGTTTAAATATTTAATTATAATCTTATTCTTTTATACTAAATATCTTAAGTTACAAAATTAATTTTCATTAAAAAAATATTTCTTTAAATCTACTATAATATTTAAATAGCTGCAAAAATATAGTTACCTGAATTAAATTCACTACATAAAATCATATAAATAATTTTTGAAAATAATTAAATAGAGGGCATCTAATAGTTATTCTTTTTCTTCCCTCCCCAAAACTTAGATTTTTAAATATAAAATAATACAGGTGGAAAGAAAAACTCTAAATATAAATCATACCTCTTTATTTTAGGCATTTTCATCATTTTGAAATTTTTGCAGGCCTTCTCAAAATTTTAACTTCACATGGTCTGTAATATTAGGAGCTTTCTACACATATAAATCATTAGAGGAATTTTTGGGTAATGAAATTTTGAAATAAGTATATAAAACTGAAATATAAACAAGCACAATATTTCCTAACACTAACACAAAACTAAACAAAACAATTACAATTAAAATGCGAAAATAAAAATCACATTACATTACAGGTAATGAAATTTTGAAATAAGTATAAAACTAAAACATTAAATAAGCACAACATTTCCTAACACACAATACTAACAAAACAATTAAAATTGCGAAATAAAAATCACATTACATTACAATTCACAATACTACTCAACATATATTAAACTACACATGCACATTTAACTATAACACTAACTTTATAACCATAATTAAAATTATCCAAGTACAACATAATAATAAAAATGAAAGTCCAAATACACAAACATCCATTTCTATTATAAAAAAAAAATCATAAAAATAAAAGTACAAATATAAGTACATAAATTGCATTCAAATATCAAAATCTCAAACTATGTCTTCATTGCCTTGATCAGCAGGTGAATTGGGATGATACTGAGTATATCGGGAGCACTCAAGAAAAGTAACATCAGCCTCACCTCTGTAGTGTCGTGCGTGAGCTTCATAATAGGCTACCTCAAAATTTTAATGCCTTTGAAGGTACTCACTATCATAATCGTTTAGATGTTCTAAACCTCCAATCCTTTCATTTAACAACTTTATGCTCTTCCGCTGCAAGTTCAACTCATTCATCAAATCAGAGAGGATAGGGGAACTATAAGGTGGAAGGTCATAACTTGTAGAGGGGACATCTCTATTAGTACAAGGTTCTTAACTTCTAGTTCTCCATTTCTCATGGTATTCATAAGTCTTTAAATTAGCTTTGCTAATGGGTTTCTTAGGGTAAACCCATTCTTCATCTCCAATTTCCACTCCAAAAAGTTTGTAAATCACATAAATAAGTCCAACATGTCCTAGACCTCCACTTGTCTCATTCTCGCCGTAGTCAATATATTCTTAAGAATAATTCTCCCCACATTTATAGTTCTACTATTCTGAATAAAGAAATTCAGAATAGCTCTATCTCTAGTTACCTCATTATGGTGATACATCGGTAACAGAGTAGAGGAAATGAAATAGTGCCACGCCTTAGAGGTGGCATTCAACATGGAAGCAGAAAAATTTACCCGTTCTCGCTGCTTTATCTTCCATGTTCCTTTCCCATCAGTGAGAAAGTTGATCACATCATTCAGGGGGCCTTCCATCGTACTGAGGGATTCATACTGGCTGCTATAAGAGTATGGGACTTTGTAAAAGGTGTTGATGTGGGCGGCAATAAATTCAACGGGAAATCCACGCACTTGAATGATTCCGTCTTCAGAATAGATTACATTGACGTAGAACTCCTTCACAACATTTGCATCAGCTTTATTGGTGATGTAACAAAAGTTTTCCAACCTACGCTTGGCAATAACTCGTTAAATTTCTAAGCCCGGACTTTGAAAAACTCGATCTTGTATGCACTTCTTTCCTTCAAATATTGAAGTAAATTTTGTTTGAGCCAATGCATTGGCAAAGCGAGACTTGTCGAACTCAACCCGTCTCTTTTAGCGTGGAGCCATTTTAATCTAATCAAATAATATTAAAATTCCAAAAATTACTTCAAATATGCAAATCATGGCTTCCAATAGTAATTCTAAGAGTTCTTGAGCTCCATGAATTTCTTCCTAAATTTTCTTCACATTCTCAAATTTTTTGGATCTCTTCAATGTGAAAGAAATCCATGGTAAAAATCAAATATTTTTAGTTTGGAGTGAAACTCTTACCTAGAGATGATCAAATCCGGTGTCTCAAAACCTTGATATTGCCTCCAAATCCAAGATCTTTCAAGCCCTAGGTCAAAAATGGTGTTTTAAGGAGGAAGGGGATGATGCATAGTGGTGGTTGACTGGTCAAAATCATGGCTAAAGGTGTTTTTTCATGTGCTCATCGTCAGCGGGGTTGATGGAGCCATCGGTGTGCTCTATTGGAATTAAATCCTAAGTCTCGGGAAAATCTAGCTGTCGGCGACGTCGAGGGCGTTGTCGATGGGCTCTATTGATTTTGGTTCAAATCCCAGATTTTTACGAATTCGATCAATTTCAAGCCTTAACGACAACTTTTCAATCATTATAGACATAATTTTAAGTTACTAAATGATGTACTTAGCACATATAAACTTTCACAACATAAAACTTCAAATTTATATATAAATTCCCAGGGGTATAATATACGTTACATAACACACCTAAGTTTGGTATTTTCTCAACCTCAATACATTAATTCAGTATCGCAATCCAAGCCACAACACTTAAAATGCTGAAAACAAAACATCTTATGCTTAGTCTCAACTATACAGAGATCTAAAAGCATAATTCTAAAGAAAGTAAATACAAAGTTCAAATCAAAATACATAGATAGATAGATAGGTAGTAATATAAATCTATTATTCTTCGGATGCAGTACTCGATTCCCTTCTGAGATCACCCATTGATTGCACATGAGCGAAGAGGTTGCAGAAGGGTCGGAATAGAAATTCTTCAGTAGAATCCTCCTCTATCATATTCATCCTCCTCATCAGTTGTATCAAACTATCTTCTAAATATCCAGAGTGCTCAAAATGTTCTTTCATCCTCNGCCCTCGGAGGAAGTAACCTACGGTTGCTAACGAGGATTCCCACATTCTAAATGAAATTATGGAACTCATTAAGTTGAGTTTAGTAAATTCATTTGGACTAAGTGATTCNTAAGGTAAATGTTATTTGTCTTTTTAATTTGAAAATTATGTGGGTGAAGACCTTCTAGNAAACTCGCCATCGGCGGGGTCGAGGGCATCGTCGGTGACCTAGTTCAAATCTCTACATTTTGGCCATTTTTCGCTCCAAATTCGCTCCTTTTTGCATCTTTTTAGTCCAATGACCCTAAGTCATCGTTCTTACAACAAACCATCAAAAATACCTTTCTTTAAAGTGCAATATCATTAATAACAGTATAAAATAGGTATGAAAATCTTAACAGATTTTCCTTTGGTCATCCACTTTATCATTGGAGGTAGCAGATCCACCTGATCATGTCTGAGAATCTCAGAAGGATTTCCTTATCTATCGTTAGTAAAGTTGTAGCAACAGCCGCACTAGATAGTGATCCTCCCCTTTCCTCGCATCCACTTTCTTGGCTCAAAATAGGGTCTTTCCATAAGCAGGCCTGCTCGACCTCTATCTCTCAGGTCAAAAATGCAGTCAAGAATGTTTTGTTCATCGCTTTCTGAGAAGCCCCGGGTGTATAATTCCAACCCTTCTAATATATTGATGAACCTCCCTTGTACTTCTTCATAAAACTTGAGTTCCCTTTTGTTTACTTTGCATAAACTGTAGTATTTTGCCATACTTATGATCAGCAACTGTCAAGGTTGTGCCCTTATTTTAACGGTGATGGGAACCCAAGTTGGTGTTGTTTTGCTGCAGCGAAATGTATGACTCTGTGTCTGACGGGACATATGGCTTTGTACCCCTCGGGACATATGGATCTGCATCCATTGGGACATATGGCTCTGCATCCATCAGGTAATTAGCGGTCTGAGAACCCTCATCAGTACATGCATACTCCTCTAAAGTGCTGTAGCGCTGTAGGTGTAGGACATTGCAGTCCGGGCATTCCACGAATGCCCTTATAATTGACACTAGTGCTGGTACCTCAATCTTGTAGGTAGGGCAACTTGTACACAGAACATTTGAAGCTGGTAGAATTTTATCTGCTGTAAGATTTGCATTATCTCTTATGAGTCTAGGTAGGTGTTCATTCTCTATTCCTTGATTGTTCAGGTTGTTTTCCATTATATCAGAATTTCTAGGTTCTCTTCTTAATCTTCTAATACTTCTAACAGTGCGTTCAAATTTTGAATCGTAGGGTATAAGATTTTCAGGTCTAAATTTATGCATACAATTTGAAATAAGTACTCAGTAATATAATTAACTAAATATAAAAGTAAGTTGCAATTCAAGTAAAAATTTTCTAATAATCCTAACTTGTCCGTTACTCTGATTGTGATTTGACTCACTCACTTAATCACTCCACGAAAACGGCGCCAAAAATTTAATCGGTGACTTATATATGCTTAAAACATAAGATAAATATGGACGTAATAAATATTCAATAATTATAAAGTCACACTTATCAATGCAAGTATACGTATCGCTCAAGTAATATAAGGCTCTAATGGAGTCCAAGATATCGATCCCACAAGGAGTAGTTTAAAATTACAAACTAGGATTTTAGAAAAGTAATACTTTAATCACAGAAATGAAGTTTCAATTTGCTTATCTGTCACTAATAGGCAATTGAAATAAATATGTAATTTTAATAACAATTAAATAACTAATGATACTGAGGGGGGTTTAATTGTGATATTCAATATATAAGAAAGCATCATTCTCCTAGTCAAGAAATCATAGTGAATGGATAAAATGAATTAATTCAATTTATATTGTGCCAAATAGGAGCATACCTATNAAGGTATTATTAATCGCATTCATGACATTTTGTACCTCCTTTTCCAATTTCTTGATTCGGTGCGGGATCACTAGAGACTTGTTAGGAATTAAGGGTTGAATTGGCAGTGAATTCTGAGATGGTTGATCTACTATAATGTCTATGTTATTTTCATCTTCAAAAGCTGGGAATCTCTCATTTGAATCCAAAGGCTTCCAAGGTAGCAGCACCTTTTCCCAATTTTTGTAGGACACTTGGAATTGACTGCAAAGTGAGAAAACTATGGAGGAGTGTCCATTTACTTTAAATCTATTTCCAAACTACAAAATAATTAAATAAATATAAAAATAAGTTGTAGTTCAAGTAAAATTTTTTCTAATAATCCTAATTTGTCCGTTACTCACTCTCCTGCAACGGTGCCAAAAACATGACCGCGACTTTATATATGCTTAAAAATATAGGTATTTAATACTGCTGCTAAAAGATATGCTTCCTCAGCAACTCTACCAGATCCTTAATAACAATTATAGATTCGATAAATATGGACGAAATAAATATTCAATAATTGTAAAGTCACACTTATCAACACAAGTATACATATCACTCAAGTGATATAGGGCTCTAATGGAGTCCTAGATATTGATCCTATAGGGAGTAAGTTTAGAACTACGAAATAAGATTTTAGAAAAAGCAATACTTTAATCATAACGAAGTTCAATTTGTTTATGTGTCACTAATAGGCAATTAAAATAATTATGTAATTTTAATAACTATTAAATAACTAATAATATTAATGAAGGTTTAAATGTAATATTCAATATATAATAAAGCATCCTTCTCCTTGTCAAGAAATTATAGTGTATGGATAAAGTGAATTTGTTTAAATTATATTGTGCTAAATAGGAGCATACCTACTCTTTACCCTTTGGTCCAGGCATAAAGAACATTGACTAATCCTACGCTTGTTTACTGAATCTGCGGCTAGGCTGGGAGGATACCGGCTCTCACTTTAAAGCTCCCACGTCCCCCTCACCTGAGTGCTAACATCTACACTTCAGCACCGAAACGATAGGACTAAATTGGGGAATTTAGTCTGTCACTCTAAAATCTCCAATTCTACACCCCATAATATTATTTCCCTATTTATTTGCACTCAACTTCCAAGTGCTTTGACCTTCCTAAATCTTGGATGTAATCTTCACTTTAGTTGTAAAACTCAACATATTTTAACAAATCAATTTTGACCTCCATGAATCTTAGATGTAATCTTCACTTTAGTTGTAAAACTCAACATATTTTAACAAATCAATTGGCTTTGACCTCCCTAAATCTTGGATATAATCTTCACTTTAGTTGTAAAACTCAACATATTTTAAACAAATCAATTGAATCTTGGATGTAATCTTCACTTTAGTTGTAAAACTCAACATATTTTAACAAATCAATTGGGCTTTGACCTCCCTAAATCTTGGATATAATCTTCACTTTAGTTGTAAAACTCAACATATTTTAAACAAATCAATTCCAGATTTTAAAGTAAACGAAGATAGATGTGAAAAGATCATCACAATCTCTTAAATATTTTCATGGCTTCACCAATTCAAATCAAAATTTCACAAATCTTGAGACAAGGAGAAAGATAGACAAAACTACTCAGATCTCATGGGGAAAACACAACAAAACTTGGAATTCATATATAAAATCAAAGTCATACAAACTACATAAAATAAATAACTTATCTCTAATTTCTCCCAAGTAAACTCCTCAAAGTTCCTTTAAATCTCTTTCTTTCTTTACAGCACACAGAATTCCTCTTAGAAATAGTGAGGAAGAAATCTCTCACTTTCCCTCCACTCTTACAATCTCTTGAAGAATTCCTCATAATTTTAGACACTATTGAAACCTTTCTAACCTTCAGGATCTTCCTAACCTGCAGGGCCTCTCTAATTTTTGGCCAAAATATTCTTTTAAAGCTGTGGATGAGCTTTCCCAAGAGTTGCCTAAGCATCCCTTCAAAATTTGTCCTTATCCAAAGCCTGATTGGGCATAACCACCGAGCTCGCCGTCGCTGGCCTTGAGGGCGCCGTCGGCGGACCTTCTTAATGAATTAATTTTGGAGTCTTGAGAAAATCTCGCGTCGGCAGGGTTGATGGTGTCGTCGGCGCCCTAGTTCAAGTCTTCATATTTTGGTCATTTTTCACTCCAAATTCGCTCCTTTTTGCATCTTTTTGCTCCAATGAGCCTAATTCATCATTCCTGCAACAAAACATCAAAAATACATTTCTTTAAAGTGCAATATCATCAAAAATAGTATAAAATAGGTATGAAAGGTATGAAGACCATTCAGGTATGCTTTTGTTGTAATTTATTTTACCTACATTTCAAATTTCCTATACTTAACTTTTCATAATGTTACTGTACTTACTCACCTACATGTATGAACAAAAACACAAACTTTCAAGTTAAACAACGATGCACCCTGCATGAAAACCAAAACTGCTAGGATAATCATTAACCAAAAATAAAATCAACCAAGATAAAATTCACAATCATAACATTCAAAATATAAGATAACTCGAAATTTAATCACAAACATCAGAAAACAACAATTACAACTAAAATAAGATGTCTCTATCGGATGATCAAGAATCCCTAGGAGGAGGTAACCTACGGTTGCTAACGAGGCTTCCCACATCCTAAATGAAAGTATGGAACTCATTAAGTTGAGTTTAGTAAATTCATTTGGACTAAGTGAATCCAATAGAAANTCATAACTGCCTTTGACGCTTAAGCACGGGGCCTCTGGCGCTTAGGCGTGACCTTCTCTGTGTCACCGACGCTTAAGCGTCGGATCTTGCGCTTAGGCACCAAAACACTTTAGCACAATTTTTATATTTTTGCTCCAAATTTGATCTTTTTCACTCATTTTATCATTTTTCACCTTTTTACTTGTATCTGAAAGAAAAATACACAAATACTTTTCATTAAAGCGCAATATCTCAAACATAGGTATAAAAATGTGTCTAAAACTCTATACATTTTAGATGTATCAAAATCCCCCAAACTTAAAATGTTACTTGTCCTCAGGTGACACTTAAATCTTTAAAAACCAAACAAGTATGATATGCATATGAGTTCTTTTAGGAGTTACTAAAATTTAGATTTAGAAATATAGTAGTCCAATTTAGAAAAAAAAATTAGTAAATGGGACCAAGTTAAAATTTAGAAAATTTTTAATGTTAAGAAATATGAAAATATGAGTTTCTATCTAATTCAGAAATTTTGTAGTCCAAATTTAGAATTTAGTCCTTTTATTATCTCCACTTAAATTTTTTTTTGAAATAATTTTACTTACCATATTATGTCCCTAAGCTTAAGAGTTTCTCAAGTCTTATACTTTAAAAAGTTCAAATGTGAAACCAATTTTTGATTAGGCACTAATCCTCAAGTTTCTCCTCTCCTACTTTTTTTTCTTTTCTTTTTCTTTTTCTTTTTCTTTTATTTTCTTACTCTTTTTTCTCTTTTCTTTTCTTTTTCTTTTTTTTTCTTTCTCTTTTCTTTTTATGACAAGGATTACTTTATTTGGTTAGGCCTTTAATGGTTTTGAATTCCACTTCTTCTTTCCTAAACCAAAGTCCTGATATAAATCTTTTACTTAAAAATATCATAATAGTTTTGAAAATTATTTTTAATAAAAGAAATTTAACTCTTAAAAATAAAATTCTAATTTTTTTAATTTTTAAAAAATTACAATTTTTCTTACTAAAGATAGTTATATTATGTTTAACATTTTCTACAGTAAAAATTTTTAATTGAAAGTTTTTCTTCATTACTCAAATTTTTAACTAAATTTTCTTACTCATTTCTATAATCAAATTTTACTTCCCTAATATTGCTTCATATACATGATCATTTTCCTTTTCAAATCAAATTCAGTTGTAGCACATTTGAGAACAAATAAAATTCAAGTTTTGAAAATATTTTTCATTCCCCCTCAAACTTAAATTTTTAACAAGATTAAACATTTTAGCAACAAATATAAATAAACAGGAAAGAAAATTTGAAATAACATGCTTACAGAAAATTTTATACCCTAATTATACAAGTATAAAACGAAAAAATATGATTAAAATTAATTTTTGATCAATTTTCTATCATTTTCATTTCAATTCAACTTGTAGAGATTCAATAGACTCTTAAGTAGTGGGTACAAACATAAAAACAAATTAACACACTAACTTTGATTTCAAGTCTCAACATAAAAACAAACATACTAACAAGATAAAAGAAAAATAAAGGGTAGCAGTTTTCTAAGTTTAAAATTTAAAAGTAAAGTTAGCAAAATTTCAACTTTTCATAAGACATAGAAATAAGTTCAACCCTTAACTAACTAACACAATAATCAACACACAACAACAATTACTACCCGAGAATTTAAAGCAAAATATTAACAAAACACAAAATCACAACACAGTTAAACAAACTAAAAGTCTCACACATCACAAAGTCTAAATAGGTACACAAATGCAAATGTAGCAAGTCCAAACCACATAGTTCAACACATATTACAATCATTAAAATAAATAACTCAGTCCTCATCCTCATCATCCTCAGAATGACCGCTATTCCAGACATTTGTAGGCTCTTAATCAGGGTATTTAGGGTATGAAGGAAATTCCACTCCTATGTTACCTCTAATGAGGTGTTATAGAGATGAATGAAATTTCTCTTCATAATCACTTTTTCTTCTATTATACCCATCAATATGACCAGCAAAGCTTTCTAAATTTCTTATCTTATCCGCGATATAGTTGATATTATCCATCATTATCTGTAATAGTTGACTTTGAGTTTTTGTAGACTCATATCTAAAAGTAGAAGCTCGTGAGGTTGATTGTCTAGATGTAGAAGCAGTAGATGTTGTCATTCCATAACTCCTTGAAAAAACTCCTCTCTAGTAAAAAATAGAATGCTCTGAATATGACCTTACATTAATACTTTTTATTGGCTTTAGAGGCAACATTAATTCCTCCAAGCTATCATATCTCACTCCAACCTACTCACATAAGGAAAAGATCAAGGAAGCAAATCCCAGACCTGCAGTAGTAACGGCAGTGGCAGAACTGATGATAGTCTGATAGATCAAAGCTCCAATGTTGATGAGCTTGCCTTCCTAAATACAATAGTTCAACGCTCTCTCTCTCTGGTAACTTCACTGAGATGATTTGCAGGTAAGGGACTGGCTGAAATAAAATAGTGCTATGCCTTCGAAGGTGCACTCAAGTTTGAGGGGGAAAAATTGACTCTTTTTTCATTTGTAATTTTTGAGAGCCCTCTTCTAACAGTCAAGTAGGAAATAATCTCATCTAGCTTTGTCTCAGTAGGACTATAGTTTGCATAAAAATACAAAGTATCTGGTGGTAGATGATAAAACATTTTGATTACCTTCGGTAAAAAATGCACCAATTTTCCTCTAACCACGACTCGATCGTCTTCAGCCTCGGGTAAGTTAGCATAAAACTCCCTAACTATAGAAATAACAACCACAACAGAAAAATAATAGAATCGTTCCCATTGTTGGCAAACGATCAGATCTTCTACGGATCCACCTGGACTCTTGAAACATCGCTCCTGAATAAGTTTTCATGATTGCAGAGCATCACTGTACCTATCTTGAGCTTTCAAACTCACAAACTTTCTCGAATCAAAGTGGCTTTTTCCTTTACTCCTCTTCATTCTTGGTGCCATTCTACAAATTTCATAAAATTCCACAATAACTTCAAGAATCAAGTCTAATCTACTAAACTCAACTCCTATAAGTATAAATTATACTTTCTATGCAATTTCCATAGTTTTTCCTCATTTTTCACCATGAATAGTGATTTTTCAAGTTCTTCCAAATGTACTCAAAATACATGGTGAAAATCTAAAATTTTTACATATAAGTGAAGCTCTTACCTCAAGAAATCCAAATCTAGCAATTTTTTTCTCAATTCCACCAAGAAATCTTCACGAAATTGCCTGCCCTAGACTTTCAAATTGCAAACTCAAGAGGTTGAAGGGGACGACGAGAGTAAAAATGGTGATTTTTGGGGTTATTTTTCACTTTTAATCGTTTGCAAACCAGTTTTCATGAACCGAAGCTTAACCGCAGATAAGTAGTGCTTAGTCGCCTGCCTCTCGGGTTACATTGCACTTAAGAGCAAGAATGTGGCGCTTAAGCACCAGTGCATGATTTTTGATACTCTTAAACTTAAGTAAAATGCACTATTAGCTTAAGTATACCACCTCTAAATGGTCTTATAACACTTAAATGACTATTTTCCTTTCCCTTAACTCACCTTTTTCTCAAAATTCTCCACTATAACTAATTCGATTCAAGGCTAAAATAACACTAAATTTTCATACAAAAAAACATATACATTCACTCACAAACAAGTACAAATACGTATAACACTTGGTTCTCATTCCAAATAGTCTCGGCTAAGAAAATCTTTCTAAATACAAACACTAAACAAGCTAACATAAAACTCCAAAAATAATATTTAACTCTTAACACATTACACAGTGACTTCTAACACAAAACTTAATTTAATTCTTCATTTGTTGGGCCAAACTCTAGTCTTTCATTAGTCTCTCCTTGGGCAATCAGAATATAAAGTTGATAAAACGGATGATAGTGATGTGATCTGATACTTCTATCCATTTTTTGTTTAATATACATCTCCTTATCCGCTTTCTCTATATAATAAGTATGGTCATGAATCTCAGTTACCTTTCTCCAGTAAAGCAATGACAGTCTCAATTTTGTTGATCTTCTTCGATATTCCTTCAATACTAGCGGCTAAGAAATTGTAATACATCTCTTGTGCACTTTGACTAATGAATCTCTTCTTCATGGTGTCTTCCTTCTTCTTCAAATCCATCTCCCATGAAGACATCTTCTCAAAATCTCTCTCTCTCTCTCTCTTAGACTTTAGGCCTAAAAATGATCTGTGGTGAAATTCCTTCACCGAAACCTTCTATTTATAGGCTTCAATCCCTTTAATAACTCCTAGACACGTCTTAAAGCTTCCCTGACACGTTTTAATCAACAAATTGGTGGTTAAACCTTATAAAAGCCTAGTCTTGCACATGGTTTTTAACTCCCACGCTTAAGCGCTAGTGCTCAATTTTGCATCCTTCAACTTAATGTCCAAATTCTCATTTTAGCATGTCTGGACCACTAAATAAAGTCTTAAAATCAATACTAACACAATTAGTCTCAAGAATACTACCCCAACTTTTCTTAATCTTACACAAACAATAATCAAAGCAAAACACACTGATAGCTATGGGTTGCCTCCCACAAAGCGCTTGGTTTAATGTCATCAGCCTGACGTAACCAGTGCTTATTTTGGTTGACCCAACATCATTTGATTGTTAAATTTATGTTGATCCTCAAGTCAATAAGGTTTTAGTCAATGAACATTCACTTTAAACACTTACTCAGTTTTAGGATCTTTTATATCCACAGCTCCATAAGAATAAACTTTTATCACCACAAATGGGTCCATCCACCTAGACTTAAGTTTGCTTGGAAATAATCTTAACCTTGTATTATATAGCAAAACTTGTTGCCTTGGCTGAAAATTTTTAGTAAAAATCCTTCAATCATGCCGCATCTTCATCTTTTCTTTGTAAATCTTAACACTCTTGTAAGATTTATTCCTTATCTCTTCAAGCTCATTTAATTACAATAATTTTTTCTCAACAACATCTTTCAAATTATAATTGAACTCTTTAATAGCCCAATATGCTTTATGCTCAAGTTCAACTGGTAAGTGATAAGCTTTCCCAAATATTAGCCTATATGGGGACATTCTTATAAAAGTTCTGTATGCAGTCCTATAAGCCCACAATGCATAGTCAAGTTTGACTGACCAATCCATTTTTGTTGCATTCACAGATTTTTCCATAATTTTTTTAATTTCTCGATTGGATAATTCAGTCAAACCACCTGTCTGAAGATGATAAGCAGTAGCAATTCTATGGTTTATATGATATTTTTTTAATAATTTTGCCATTATAGCATTTCTGAAATGACTTCCCTCTTCCGTTATGATAACTCTCGGCATCCCAAATCTACAAAATATGTTATTTTTCAAAAAAATTTCAACACTTTGAGCATCACATCAAGGTAAAACAACAGCTTCTATCCATTTGGATACGTAGTCCACTGCTAACAGTATGTACAAGTTTTCGAAAAATGGTATAAATGGTCCCATGAAATCTAATCCCCAAACATCAAATATTTCAACTTCTAGCATATAATTGAGGGACATCTCATTTCTTTTAGAAATATTGCCTACTCGTTTACATATATCACAAGTTTTAATATAAACATTAACATCTCTAAGGATAGAAGGCCAATAAAATCCATATTGTAAAATTTTGTATGTTGTTTTATCAACACCAAAATGTCTCTCAAAATCAGAATTATGACATTTTTGGATAATTTCATAAATCTCTTCTAAAGGTACAAATCTTCGAATAATAAGATCCATTCCTTATTTATATAAAAATTTGTCATCCCAAAAGTAAGTCTTAGCTTCAGAAATAAATTTCCTCTTCTATTGATATGTTATTCCATAGGTTATAATATCACTAACAAGAAATTTCACAATGTCGACATACCACGGAACACGCCACTCATTAATGTTGAACAATTTTTCATCTGAAAATGTACATTAATTTCCTTTTCAAAATAGAATGGTTTTTCTAACTCCAGCCTAGACAAATGATCAGCAATTTGATTTTCAGTTCCCTTTCTATCTTTTATTTCAATGTTAAATTCTTGCAAAATAAGAATCCATCTTATAAGTCTTGGTTGAGCATCCTTTTTTTTCATTAAGTACTTAATAGCATAATGATTTGTATGCACTACACAATGAGTTCCAATTAAATATGATCTAAATTTCTCAAAGGCATATACTATTACTAATAACTCTTTTTCAATTGTTGTATAATTAATTTGAGTTTCATTAATATTTTTACTAGCATAGTAAATTAATTTAAAAATTTTATCATATATTTGTCCTAAAATAACTCAAATAGCATAATCACTAGCATCACACATAAGTTCAAAAGGTTTTCCCCAATCTGGTGAAACTATAATTGGTGCAGTGAATAATTTTTCTTTCAATAACTTAAAAGCTTTTATGCACTCTTCATTAAAATTAAAAATTGCTTCTTTCTCCAGGAAATCGCATAAGGGCTTGCAATTTTTTAGAAGTCTTTAAAATATCGTCTGTAGAATCCAACATGTCCTAAAAAACTCCTAATTTCCCGTACATTTTTTGGAAAAGGTAAATTAGCGATAACTTGAATTTTAGCAGGATTTACTTCCATACCATGTTCTGATATTTTATGTCCTAATACAATTCCTCCTGCTACCATAAATTGACATTTTTCCAAATTAAGGACTAAATTTGTTTCTTCACAGTGCTTAAGAACTTTTGATAAATGTTTTAAACATGAGTCAAATGAAGTTCCAAATATTGAAAAATCATCCATAAATACTTCAATCCTATTTTCAATTAAATCACAAAAAATTACCATCACACATCTTTAAAATGTAGCAGGGGCATTACATAAACCAAAGGGCATTCTTCTAAAATCAAATGTACCATAAAGACTGGTGAAAGTTGTTTTCTCTTGATCCCCAGGAGTTATTTGTATTTGGTGATAACCTGTATATCCATCCGAAAAACAAAAATATTCATGCCCAGCTAGTCTATCCATCATTTGATCTAGAAAGGGTAGTGGAAAATGATTTTTCCTAATGGCAAGATTTAATTTTCTATAATCAATGCATATTTTGCCACCCTACGATAGGGTAAATAATTCCAGCATCTAACCACTTTAAAATTTCTTTCTTAATAACTTCTTTCATTATAGGATTCAATCTCCTTTGAGGATCAACCCTGTGTTTGCAGTTCTCTTCCATATGAATTCTATGCATACAAATTGAAGGACTGATTCCTTTAACATCAGCTATTGTCCATCCAAAGGCTTTATTAAAATTTTTCAAAATTTTAATCAATCTTTCTTTTTCTTCCATTGTTAACTTTGAGGAAATTATAACTAGTAAAGTAGAGGAGTCCCATAAAAAGGCATATTTTAAATGATCAGGAAGCAATTTCAACTCAAGTTCTGGAGGTTTTTCTATTAATGGACAAAATGATTTATCTTTTTCTAACGTGTCCAAAATTTCAAAACTTTCTCGGACATAGTTTAAATTTTCCTTAAAACGATCTTCACATTGATCTAATTCCTCTTATTTCTCGTGTTCCAAATCTTTTACTTCATATTTTTCTTCATAATTAGTTTTGAAATGGCATTCACTCAGATATTTTATAACATTCATTCTATAACAATCATCATCTTTACCTTTTGCAGGATATTTCATTGACCTTGAAATATTAAAGTAACAGTTTGATCATTGACGCATATAGTTAATTCCCCTTTCTGCACATCTATCATTGCTCTTCCTGTGGCTAGGAAAGGTCTCCCCAATCACTTTATCTTCCTCCATATCTAGCACAATGAAATAAACTGGAAAGTTAAACTGATCCACTTTCAATAGGACATCTTCTATAACTCCTATGGTTAGGAAAGGTCTCCCCAAAATGATAGTTATCTCTTTATCTTCCTCCATATCTAGCATAAGAAAGGTCTCCCCAAAATGATAGGTATCTCTTTATCTTCCTCCATATCTAGCACAATGAAATAAACAAGAAAGATAAATTGATCCACTTTCACTAGGAAACCTTCTATAACTCCTTTAGGATAATTTATCAAATGATCTGTTAACTGCAAAGTTACAGTAGTAGGGGTTATTTCTCCTATTCTAAATCTTTTGAATATTAATAATGGCATACGATTAATGCTTGCACCTAAATCACATAAAGTTTTCCTATAAAATCTATCTCCTATCGCACATGGAATTGTAAAGCTACCAGATTCTTTAAGCTTTTCAGGAAGCTTCTTCTGAATAATTACATTGTACTCCTCACTAAGTGCAACGGTCTCATTATCTTCAAACTTCCTTTTCCTATTAATAAAATCCTTCATAAACTTTGCATAGCTTGACATCTGTTCTAGGGCTTCAACAAAAGGAATATTATTGTAAGCTTCTTAAAAATTTTCAGAATTTTGAAAATTGCTTATTCAGTTGATAAGTCTTTGAGGAAATAGAGGTGGTGGTTTTCCCAAATCAATTTTTAGCGGAGAAATAGGTTTGTCAGAATCTTTTGGAGCGTCCTCCTTTGATTCTTCAATTTCTTCTCTCTCTACTTCAATTTCTTTTTTAACCCTACCTTTCAACTCTCTTTTGCTTCTAAGTTGAATGGCTTTTACTTGCTCTTTATTCTGGTCTTTTAAATTTGTTTTAGCATTACTAGGAAGTGTTCCCTGGGATTTATTATTTAATGAATTTGCAATTTGTCCAAGTTGATTCTCAATATTTCTAATTATAGCTCCTTGACTTTGTAACTAATTTCTCATTTGTAACACCACTTCTTCTATTGAAAATTTCTTCTCCTTAAATTGTGGATTAATGTTGAAACTTGGAGGATAAGTAGATCTATAATTATTATTCCCTTGGTTGTTCTAGTTTTCCAATGAGTTTACTTGGTTGTTCCCACATTGCTGATTATTATCACCCGAATTGTTATTCCAGTTAAAGTTGGGATAGTTCTTCCAACCTAGGTTATAATAATTGGAATATGGGTTATTTTTTTTATTATTTATGGCATTCAAAGTTTATAATGATGTTTAAGAATCTACCATTTAGCCTAATGAATTCTCCTCAATCATGGAAATTGGTTGAGAAAAATTCATTCCAAATAGGTCTAAATTCTTTAAAATTGCAGCAGCTTGATTTGCTAACATAGTAAATGTATCTATTTCATGAATATTGGCTACTTTCTTTGGATTCACCCTCTCAGAAGGCCATTGAAAATTATTGGTAGCCATCTTTTCAATTAAAGCATAAGCATCATGAAATGGTTTTGACATCAATGAACCACCAACAGTGATGCCGTCATGAAATGGTTTTGACATCAATGAACCACCAGCAACGGCATCAATAATAGATCTAAGAGATGTTTTGACATCAATGAACCACCAACATCAACATCGATAATAGATCTAAGAGAACCAATTAATCCATTATAAAAGGTTTGAATTATTAACCACAATGAACCACCAGCAGCGGCATCGATAATAGATCTAAGAGACCCAGGTAATCCATTATAAAAAGTTTGAATTATTAACCAATCTGGTATACCATGGTATGGACACTTTCTTAAGAGTTCTTTAAATTGTTCACATGCTTTATAAATAGATTCCCCTTCAAACTGATTAAAAGATATAATATCATTTCTAAGCTTTGTAGTTTTTTATTGTGGAAAATATTTAGAAAGGAAATTTTGTGCTGAATCACCCCAAGTTCTGATAGATCCATGTGCTAACGAATTCAACCACATCTTAGCTTTATCCCTCAATGAGAAAGGAAATAACCTAAGTCTTATGGCATCATCTGATACACCATCATATTTAAATGTAGCACACAATTCTAAAAAATTGGTAAGATGTAAATTTGGATCTTAGTTGACGATCCCCCAAACTGATTATTTGATACCATTTGGATAATATCAAGTTTAAGTTCAAATCAATTAGCCACTACAATAGCGTTTTGAATACTACAATAAAGTTCATCTACCGTAGGGTTGGCATAATCCCGTAAAGGTCTAAATTCTTGATGAATTTCAACATTTTGATCATTTTGGTTTGTCATTTCTGTAATTTTTTTAGATTTTTCAAAATTTTTATTTTTTTTGCTTTTTTTGATTTTTTTAACAGCTCTCTCTAATTCAGAATCGTAGGGCACTAGTCCTTCAGAACCTGAACTATGCATACACTAAAATAAAATAAAAATAAAATTAAATATAACACACAAAAAATACTATAATAATATATTCCTACAATAATTCTTAAAGTTTAAATAAAAATTTCTAAAATAGATATTTGCTTTTAATTAATTTTTGAATTCCCTGGCAATGAAGCCAAAAACTTAATACTGACTTATTATTTATGTGCACAGCATAATAATGTCTTTGATGATATTTTTCACTTATTTTTCCTTACTTTGCAACAGAACCAAAAACTTGATCCTAGAGAANCGAATATCAGACCCATAGGGAATTTCACAATATGCACTATTAATCGACAAACTTTCTATTTTAAAAAGACAATTACTTAAACTATAGATATTTTCACAATAAGTAAAATTCAAATCTTTTTTATATTTTGACAAAACATTAAAACTTCAAAATATAACTTGAGTTTATGTAAAAGAAAAGCACTTGATATGAAAATATCTTTCTCCTTATAATGAGTCAATAATAAGTATAGGATTTCTATTGTGGAAGTATGAAAAATGAGTTGTACCAAATATGAGCAATATTATTCTTTACCCTTACTAGAGATGTTATAATGAACATGGCTAATTTAAAGTTTGAATAGTTCTGCAGACCGGCTAGGCAGGGAAGATATTAGCTCTCACTCTAGAGTTCCCTCGATTCCCTCCACCTAGTGGCTAACATCTCGTATCATAACCTCAAACAATAAACCAAGTTGAGGGTTTTAACCTGTCACTTTAAAGTCCTCTAACTCTACACCCTTCAAAGATTATTTCCCTATTTATTTGCACTCAATCATATGAATTATATTCTCATTCATACAACATCATGTGATTCTTTCCAATTATTGACTGAGACACTACCAGCCCGATTCTTACATGTTCTCGCAACAAATTTTAACATCTAGATGGCTCAGATCAAGAAGTAAATGAAGTGCATGGAATTAAATCATCACAACTTCTTCCAGCATTAAAGATCAATACTCTCCACAACTTCCACACAACACTTGAGTTACTTATCATTTTAAGGAGAAAGATAAATAAAATTACTCAAAATTCATGGAGAAAACAAAACCACACTTTAGTTTAAAAGTAGAAATCATTGTCAAACCAACAAGANCCCAAAACTTAATTACTTATCATTTTATGAAAAAAGATAAAGAAAAGTACTCAGAATCTATGGAGAAAACAAAACCACACTTTAGTTTAAAAGAAGAAATCATTGTCAATCAACAATAAGTCTCAATTAAAACCAAAAGTAGTCTAAAATAAAAGATAAAACTTATCTCAAATAACGAAGTCACAATTAAAACCAAAAGTAGTTTAAAAAAAAAGATAAAAACTTATCTCAAATCCTCCACCAAACAGAATCTATGGAGAAAACAAAACCACACTTTAGTTTAAAAGAAGAAATCATTGTCAAACCAACACTTGGAGAAAACAAAACCACACTTTAGTTTAAAAGTAGAAATCATTGTCAAACCAACAAGAAGTAAAAACAAAACCACACTTTAGTTTAAAAGTAGAAATCATTGTCAAACCAACAAGAAGTCTCAAAACCAAAAAAGTCTCAAAACAAAAAGATAAAAACTTATCTCAAGTTCTCCACCAAACTCTTAAAGTTCCTTTAATCTTTAGTTTAAAAGAAGAAATCATTGTCAAACCAACAATAAGTCTTAATTAAAACCAAAAGTAATTTTAGTTTAAAAGTAGAAATCATTGTCAAACCAACAACAAGTCTCAATTAAAACTAAAAGTAGTCTTCAACAATAAGTCTCAATTAAAACCAAAAGTAGTCTAAAATAAAAGATAAAAACTTATCTCAACAATAACAAGTCTCAATTAAAATCAAAAGTAGTCTAAAACAAAAGATAAAAACTTATCTCAAGTCCTAAGTCTCAATTAAAACCAAAAGTAGTCTAAAACAAAAAGATAAAAACTTATCTCAAGTCCTCTCCCATTTCAATTAAAACCAAAAGTAGTCTAAAACAAAAGATAAAAACTTATCTCAAGTCCTCCACCAATCTTGAATTTCCTTTGAATCTGTTTAAAACAAAAAGATAAAAACTTATCTCAAGTCCTCCACCAAACTCTTGAAGTTCCTTTGAACAAAAAAGATAAAAACTTATCTTAAGTCCTCCACCAAACTCTTGAAGTTCCTTTGAATCTCTTCAAAAAAGATAAAATCTTATCTCAAGTCCTCCTCCAAACTCTTGAAGTTCCTTTGAATCTCTTCTCTTTTACAATCACTTAAAACAAAATAACAAAAAGGATAAAGGAAATAAAAAGTGGTTCCTGAAAATCTCTCTGAACTAACTCCTTAGAAAAGAACTTTCAAAACTTTCCAATATTTTCAAGACTCTTTTCTAAATCTTCTCTTCTTCCTTTTATAGTTTTCCAAGAGGTGCCTTGGGATCTCATCAAAATGTGTCTTGATTCGATGTACTTGCCGAAGAGATGCATCCTTTCATGATAATTTTCGTCGATGGTGGTTACAACTGCCTATTAATCAATGGGTGCCTCAAAAACCTCTTCAAAATTTGTGAAAACTGATTTTACTCGTCTAGTAACTGCCATTGGTGCTTAAGTGCGGGGTCTCGGTGCTTAGGGACGACCTTCTCTGTTTAACTGGCGCTTAAGTACACGATTTGACGCTTAGGCGCCAAAACTCTTTTGCACAATTTTTCACCGTTTTGCTCCAAATTTGATCTTTTTGCACTCCTTTAAGGATATTTTCCGTTTTTAATTGTATCTGCAAGAAAAACACAAAAACACCTTCCATTAAAGCGCAATATCTCAAAAATATATATAAAAATGTGTCTAAAAACACTATATATTTTATGTGNCACCACCAAACTCTTGAAGTTCCTTTGAATCTCTTCTATATTACAACACTCTTGACTCTTACAATAAAACTAAAAAAAAAAGTATAAAGTAAATTTGTGTTGCCTGAAAATCTCTCCCTTTTTAAGCACTTTTCAGGACTCTTCAAAAAGTATCAAATTTATTCTTTTATAAATCTCCAAAAGGTGCCTTGGTAACTCTTCAAAATGTGTCCCAATTTGATATATTCTCCAAAGGATGCCTCCTTTCATAAGTCTTTTAATCATATTTTTTGTTTCTAGGGGTCATAACCACCCTATTTAGCCAATATGTGCCTCAAATGTCTCTTCAAAATTTGAAAAAATGAATTAAACCGTCAAATAACCGCCTCTGACGCTTAAGCGTGGGGCCTTCGGCTCCTAGGCATGGCCTTCTCTATTTCACCGGCGCTTAGGAGTCAATTCTCTTTTGCACCATTTTCACATTTTTTCTCCAAATTTGATCCTTTTTCACTGCTTTTAGGATTTTTCATCTTTTTACTTGTACCTGAAAGAAAAACACACAAATATCTTCCATTAAAGTGCAATATCTAAAAAATATGTATAAAATTGTGTCTAAAAATACTATATATTTTAGGTGTATCACCTAGCACGGATTTAGGGACTAAACCTAAGATTAGCCAATAATTTTCTATAACACAAAATCAGGGCAGAAAATTAAAATTGCTTCTATTTGGCACAATACAAATTTAAACCAATTCTTTCATTTCATTTCACTAAAATCTCATTGTAGTGGGATATATGTTTTTTCATATTAGAAAACTTCATCACATAAACATAGTTTAGTAGTTACTATTTTAAACTCTGCATTTAAAGTTTTCTAGTAGTTAATAATTTAGTTTTGATAGTATCTCAAACATTCGAAAATAATGACAGTAATTTCGTTTCATTTTTTGTGAATTTCCTAATTTATTTTATCATTTCAAATTTAATCCTTCCTCATGGGATCGATATTTGGGACTTAAATAGAAAGTCTTATATTACTTAATAACGATATGTATACTTGCGTAGAATCTTAACATTAGTGTTTAACGTTATTATTCATAAAGTACCACATCAAGATTCTATTATCGTTGTAAAGAGGAGTCAGCTTTATAAATTTTACACCACTATATTTTCTCGGGATCAACATCCATCTACTATTTTTCTACTGTACAGTCAATCGCAAGTGCCTTATGAAAGTTGGGAAAAAGTGCACCTTCCTTGGAAGCCTATGGACCCAGAAGTTTTTTGCAACTGCATAAGAATGTGAGATTAGAATTATATGAATATACTGATGGATCAATTATCTCAGAATTCATTACCTATTCAGCCTTACTTCAATTCAAATGCGCTTCTGAAAAGGATAAAAAAGATAGAGAAAAAGGTACAGAATCTTATGCATGCAATTGGGAATATTTCTGAAATGTTGGATCGTATGGATTGGAGGATGAAGAAATATTTTGAACATACTAGACGTATTGAAGATGGTTTGGTGTGTATGTTCAAGAAACATGCTTGGATTGAGGAAGATTCAACGGATAAGTTTCCTTATTGACCCTTCTACAACTTGTACATGCACTACCAATCTATGGGAGATATCGAAGAGGACGAGAGCGAAGAAGATGTTTGAACGTACTTTATGCACGGAATGCATATTTAGTTTTGCTTATTTATGTTATGGTGTTATGATGGATTGCATTTACTTTCCTTTTCAAACTTTGTTTGTGTTTGTTGTTGAGTATTTTAATACTTAGATTTAAGTGTTAGGATGTTTGGTTTGCTTTGAATGTTGTTAGTTTGTAATAGTGAGGATTGTATATAAAAGTGAGTTTGGAGTTGTTTGTTAAGTTTTGTGTAAGAAAATTATTTTATTATGAGTATAAGAGTTTATTTGAGTTATTTAGAGGTTGATGTAAAGCGGTACTTAGCAGTTTTTCACAGAAAAATGAAATCTGGAAATTTTGGCGTTGACATCTGAGACGCCAAATTCCCGAAAACCTCATATTTGGTTAAAACTGTGAAGTTGCCCAATAAAACCTCATTTTTACTATTTAAGTCGTCTCTTACCTCTAAACCACAACTTAGGGCTTGACATTGTGCACATTTGAGAAGATTTCAAGGGCCAAAGATCTTAGATTTCATCTTCTCTTGGTAAGAGCTTAACTTTAACTTAGAATTTTTTTTATTTTCACCATGTATTTAACCTACTGTTGACCGCACTTTTGATTGAGGTTTAGTTTTTCCTCTTTAGTAGCCTAAGGTCTAGCCATAGGACTTTCTTATTGACTGGTCTAGTTCTTCCTCTTTAGTAGCCTAGGGTCTAGCCATAGGACTTTCCTGTTGACTATTCCTAGCACATGGAACCCTCACCATTAGAAATTCTACACTCTTCTCTACTCAACTTGGAATTCCACATAAGGAACCCTCACCATTAGAAATTCTACACTCCTCTTTACTCAACTTGAAGTTCAACATATTAGCACCCTCACCACTAGAAATTCTACCATCTTCTTTACTTAACTTGAAGTTCCACATATTGATCAAACCCTAACCACTAGAAATTCCAAACTCTTCTCTACTCAAATTGAAGTTCCACATGTTGGTCTCTTACCATTAGAAATTCTACTCTCTTCTTTACTCAACTTGAAGTTACACATATTGATCCTAACCTCTAACACTTAAAGGGGGTCATTATGGGGGAGCTCAAGATGAGTTCCCATAGGACTGCTTTCCCTTAGGGTTGACTCTGGGTATTTGTCTGGAGCTAAGGCACTCACTTGCACTCACTCCCACTTACAATCACTCACAATCCTAAACCCAAATTTTTCTGACTTTGGTCCCTTGATCCTTTGGGAGACTCAGGTAGATGGTCCCCTAAATCCACTAGCCCAAGGTTATGGTTTAGCTAAAACCAGTACATATAGGACCCAAATGGGGTTTCCATTGGTCCATAGCTCATTTATGGTGGTTAGCTCCTCAAATTTACACAAAATATCCAACTTTACCTTTTTGCCCCAAAATCCCCCAAGTTACTTAGATACCCTTGGAGCCCTAAATTTGACCAAAATTCTCAAATTCACCCAAAATATCCAAACTTGTTCAAAAGTCATTTCAAATCTTTTGAAAATGCCCAAGCTACCTAAAACCACCCAAAATGCCAAATGTACCAAAATACCCCCAAAATTGCCAAAATTACAAAAATACCCTTGGCACCCCAAACTTTCCCAAAACCTCCAAAATCACTCCAAATGTTTTCAAAACCCATTTGGACACCTCAATTGGACCCAATTTGACCAATTTGATCATTTTGACCAAAACCCCCCAAATTGCCTTTAAAGGCCCAATTTCCCCAAATTTACCTCAAATGTCCATCAATTTGGCCCCAATTTCAATCCTAAACTCAAATTCACCTTCCATGTGACAAATTTAAACCAAATACAAGCTCAATTGGCCCATGCTTTGAGCCCAATTTTGATTTAGGTCAAACCCCCAATTTTGGCTACATCACTTAATCTCACCAAATTAAATCCCATGGCCTACACCATTGGCCTCAATTTGAATCCTAAACTCTTTATAAAAATCATACACATCAAACTTGACCTTCAATTGGCCTCTTTGAAGCCTCAATTTCATTTAATTTTGACCTAAGTCCAAAAACCCCAATTTTGCCCCAAATTGGCCATACCTCAAAATTCCACCAAATTGATTATCTTAGCCACAAAACTGGCACCCAATTTATGCTGAAAACTCTTCATGACATTCTTATTGAACATTTTCAATAATAAATTTTGACTTAGCCCAAGCTTAGCCCAATCTATACCCAAGTCTAGCCCAAAATGCCCAAAATGATCAAAATTCCAAAATACTTCAAATTGAAGCCCCAATTGAACTCAAAATCATTTCAATCCTTCACCAAAACTCTTCATTACAATCATCTACATAATATTGTTCAATCATTTGGGCTCAGAGTCATGAATAGCCTAACCCAAACCCAACCTTTGGTCATTTGGACCCAAATTGAACCCATATACCAAAATTGGCCTAACCACCCTAAAGTCACCAAATTTGTGACTCCACAGCCACTAAGCTCTTCCTTTAGACAAAGCTAAACAACACTAAACCCACCCAAGCTAGCTATTGACCAATGGATCCCCAAATTAAGGGTTTCATTCCCTTTTTTAGGCCTTAACCAAAAAATCTCCCTCATCATCACTAACCTTTGGGGGTAGATCATAATTAAGCCTCCCCCTGACTCACTTGACCTCTTGGCCACCTCCCCTAGCCCTGCTGGCCAGCCTAGTCACTAGAAAACCCCAAAATGGAGAGCCCCAAGGCCAAATCAAACCTAATATCAGCCCTAGAGACCACCTCACCCTAATTAACCTTTGGATCTCCTCAGCCCTCCACCTAAGCAAGCCTTTGCACCCAAGGTCAGGCCCTGAGCTTCTCTCTTTGACCATGGCTATAAAACTTAACCTCTACGACCAACATAGAAGTGCTGAAATTTTCTCAAGGAGACCCCTTTAAATTTCTCCCATAGCATCTTTGAGACCTCCTCAGTGCAACCCAACCACTTCCTTGCCCTGATTCCCCTTGCTGGAGTTCCATTTTTTAGCTTAAATCCTTGTCGGAGACAGGACAGAACTCTCCACACCTCCACAGTGCACAAAAATAAAATTAAACTCACCCACACCTTCACCACAGTGAAAGAAGATAAAGCCCCATCAAACCCCGCTCATAGAGAGCCTCTACACTAAACTTTGATCAACATCCAAATTTAGCCTTAATTGAATTTGGGTCTAGACCTTTCACCACGATCAGAGGCTTAATCTCTAGCCTCCTTAGACCTCCACAAATGTGTCGAGCACCTCTGATTGAAACTTCCCTTCTCAGAGCAAAGTATTAAACTTCCGCTCTTCCCGAGCCTATTTTGATTCTCCATTTGATTAGGGTTAGTTTAATGGCATGTTTACCGTATGGATGTGTTTGTCACACTTAGACAAGTTCATAGCATCCAACCCGAGGTCATTTGGTTGAGAAATGAGTGAGATTTTAGGGTTTTAATGTTAATGGTCACAGGTTCACTCTATTTGGGGATGATGACGCGGAGTCGTTGGATCGCGCTTGTATAAAATGGAGGGCTCTGATTGCATCGAATGGGAGCATGGTTCATAAAGCACGGGTTGAGTTAGGGGCTACGTGGAGGGCGGCGTCCAACCAGAGAGCGCCGCCCGTGTTTTTGGAGCCATCGCATGATTGCGTGGCGCCGCATGTTTAAGTAGAAAAATAGGGATTTAAATAATGCAGAAAATGCTTCCTATCTTAAAAATTCATATATTGGTGTATAAAAATTACAAAAATAAAATAAAAATATCCTAGTGCTCAGTGAATAGAGGAGAATAATGTGAAAATGGTTTGAAGTTTATTTGATGAATATTTTATTTTTAATTAATTAAATACTAATTTGAGTATTTTAACTCTCCATGCATGTATACATTTCACCATGGCTTGATATTTTGGCATGTTGTTGCCTCTGTCTTGGGGGATATTCTTTGATTTTTCCAAAGTCAGAGAAGACCTCTAGTCAGACATTCATATTTTTCAAGTTTTTGTCTATTATTTGTATAAATTAATCATAAAAATTAGAATGTTGCTTAGAAAAATCTAAAAAAAATTTAGATGGTTTATTGTGACCAGAGAACCTTTTGAAAAACTTTTCATTGGCCAAGTCATTAAGAACGCACTTAAATCTCATAAAACCCTAAAATACAAAGAAAATTAATTTGGGAAAAATAATCATCTAAATGACTTGATTTTTAATCTTCATTATGATTTAAAGTTTAGAGAACTCCCCATAAAATTTTTAAAACATTTGAAGTTCATTTGATAACTTGACTTGATTTTCTAAGTTAAATGACATTTTTGACACTAAAATGATTTTTAATAACTAAAATATAAGTCAAAACAATATAAAAATTAGTTTTAGGAGCTCTCTGTGATCAGATAAATTTCTAAAAATAAAATTGTAAATAAAATAAAAACTTCATTTTTAAGCCTATTTTAAATAATTAAATATTTTAAAATTAATAAAAATCACAAAATTGATAAAATTCATGGAAATGTTCTAAATTATTTCCTAACCACTTAAGAATAATTGTAATATTTTTCCTATTTTTCTAAGTGAAGATATTGAATTTTAAAGCTTAAAATAATTTTTAAAGGTTAAAAAATGTTTTCTTAATATTTCACTTAAAAAATTCTAATAATTCAAACAAAAATTATAAAAATGTAAAATTTGTTCCTCTGGGTTCCTTGACCTTAGTGAGGTTTAATAAAAATGTAAAACTTAATTTTCCACCTTTAAAATATTATATAATTAATTAATACTCCAAAACTTAAAATAATTTTCATAATTCAAATAAAACTCAAAAAATCATGCAATATGGCCCAAGTGGTTCTCTTTCTAAGTCTACCTCCAATAAAAATCTTAATGGATTAGGCTTTGCCTTGGTCAAGTTGTTGAATTTTCCTTGAAAAATCTCATTCTTGCATATAAATAAATATATAAATTAAATTAAAATTTGAAAAATCACATTTTCTCCTATGATGTTTTAATTGACCCGTGAGTGACGTGGGATGAAAATTTCAAAGTCATTTGAATTAAATTTGATGAATTATGAAGTGATAGAACTTCATGGGCAAAAGTGTAATTTTAGAAATTTAGCCTTAATTAACATTTAGGCTTAATTCAAGAAAGGAAAATGGGCAACCTTTGATCTTAATTAACATATTTTGATGATTGAAACACAAGGGATTAATTGGTAAAAACCAATCTCACTTTTTCCAATTAAAGGATAAATTTGAAATTTCTTAGACGATTAAAATTTGGGAGTCTACTAAATTAAATGATCCTAGACTTAGGGGTATAATTTTGAGTGTTAATAACTCACTAATTTAATGCCCCTATCTGGTGTTCAAGTGACATTCAAATGTTTTGATGATGGATTATTATGACTTAAAATTTAATTTCTTTCAAAATGACTAAGATATTCATCAGGATCTTAAGGGCTTGGTGGTGACTTAAGTTATCAAATTTGGTTAAATGAATTTTAGAAAAGTATATAAAAATTGAACACCTTTGAAATACTGTAAGCCCAAGTTAAAACCAAAATTGGCAAAGTGTCTTAATAACACTAACTTGCCCCTTTAAGGATCTTCACTTCCATAATTCTCGAATTGAAGGATAAATAATAATCACCCTACTCTTAGGGATAATTGAAACATCATTGTTCATTGAAAACTAGAAATATTTACAGGATGGATTATTAAGCAACATAATAAGTTTAAATGAGCTCGAGACTTTTCACCAGGCGGTGAGGGGAAAACATGGACCCGCCTTCTCTCCTGATCTGTTGGATACCACGGAGGTCTACTAAACTTTAAATGTTTTTCTTAATAAAATCATCCTTAATCAAACCATTAAAGACTCACCAAGATATAATCTAGGAACCCTGTCTTTTTCCCGCTTTACATAAAATGCCCTCACACGCATTTTGAGTTTCAGGTGGTGGAACAAGAAGACTCGTCATGTACACTTTTACAATTTACAGTACCGTCTTTTTCTATACTTTCCACAATGTACTTTTATGCTTACAAAACTTGCATGCTAAACAACGATGTCACCCTGCATGAAAACCAAAAATGCTAGGATAGCCGTAAAACTAAAACCAAAACTAAAATCAACCAAGATAAAAATCACCTCCAAAACATTCAAAATATAAGACAACTCAAAATTTAATCACAAACATCACAAAACAACAATTGCAAAACTATTCGAAATATAAAACAACTTAAAATTTAATCACAAACATCACACAAAACCACAACTTCAACTAAATTTAAATATAAAACAGCTCAAAATTTAATCACAAACATCACACAAAACTACAATTGCAACTAAATTAAGACGTCTCTATCTGATGATCGAGAATCCCTCAGAGGAGGTAACCTACGGTTGCTAACGAGGCTTCCCACAGTCTACTATCGAATGATAAGGAATCCCTTGGAGGAGGCAACATAATGTTTCTAACAAGGTTTCCCACAGTCTAAATGAAAGTATGGAACTCATTAAGTTGAGTTTAGTAAATTTATTTGGACTAAGTGAATTCGATAGAAAATAGAGGTACCAGAACGAGGAAATCGTTGGATCCCAACCGGTGTCGCTCTAATCAACTTTAGTATGCCCCATAATATTTAAAGAACTACAATCATAGGGCCATCTAATTTTACATTATAACTTGACACATTAGAAAACCTAAACTCACCACGATGAGGAGCTTGGAGCTATCATGGTGGGCAACACGGTCATCTTCAACAGCAAAACATGTCTTCCCCAGCTAAACCATTCTTTCCTTAGAACTAAAATAACAAGGCATAGTATTTTGAGGTCATTTGCTTATGCAACATAAATCCTCACCTCATCTTTAGGCCTTTGTACAGCTCTGTTGTACAATATAAGCCCTAACTTGTCTTAGGATTCCGATGTTATCGTTCTTCATGATCTATATCCTCACATCTTCCAGGCTATTTGTATGATTGTTTCACATTAATGTAAGCCCTAACTAATAAAATTGGCAGGATGAAACATTTAAATAATTTCTCCTCAAAATTGAAGCCAAACAATATGATAGACTGGGAAGTCACCAAGGTTCTCCTTCGGATATGTGACATCCCCTAGTTTTTCCTGCTTTGGATTCTACTATAAATGTTCCAAATTTGAGTCATTCCTATTTCACATCTCTTTATCCAATTTTGTCAAAAAGTCCTATCCTTTTGAACTCCTTGAAGATAATATTTCCTGATTTTTATCGAGAGTTTTCTTAGTTGACTTCGGTTATCTAAGATGTAATTAATTATATGGGCTTTCTCTTATAAGAAGCTTTTCTGAACCCAGCTTAATATAAACCTTATTTAATTCTTCATATTAAATAGAGGAAACTGTCGGCAGATAAAACGGTTTCGCAGACTAAACGGATATCATATATTTTTTAGTTTATTTGATCGAGTCTCATCCTCAAGTCTTGTGTTTATTCTTCAGGATAGATACAGGGTTTGAGGTATAGTGTTCTTTCATTTAAATTATAAAAATATGGGGTCAGTTTGATTTCATATTTTTCTAAACTATATATACAAATGTAAATTAAATGTCCATCTGAAACGGGGGATGGGATTTCGATTCCGGTGATCGACAGCTTCCAACGGACAACTCCTCAACTTTTTTGGGCCGACACCTACATTATGAGAAATTCAAAAATTAGGGAATTTGATGAAAAAGCTTATATAAAGCCCACAGTGAAAAATTTCTTACCAAATAATCTTACTTGTGAAATTAGATTTTTTGTTTTTTGATTTATTTGGATTTTAATTGGATTTCCATAGAAATTTAAATGGCTCCGCGAGTAAAAAGAGGAAAGCCTACAGGAGATTTCGACGTGAGAAGATTTATCAATTATAAATCCCAACATAGTTACAACACTCAAATGGGCTCAAGAAAATTGATCCAAGAATGAGTATTTGCTAACCCGGGAGGCAAGATCGAGAGGTTGATCGTCGCTAAAAATTAAGAGAGATTTTGCTACTTTGCTGCAGTAGCAGTAGTTCCTATGTTTTGTGAGTTTTATTCCAACTTGAGATTTCTGATACTTGCATCTTTGTGAGAGGTAAGCAACTTGAGTTTTTCAGAGAAAAGTTAAATGCATTTTATGGATTGAGGAATATGTTCTATTATGAATATGATGCATTTGTGATGACTGACTCATCACTGGATTAAGTAATTGTCTTTTTGACTGATGGAAGGGGAGAATGGAAAATTAAGAACAATAAGAAAGTTAATTTGTCCACTTTCATGATGACCTTTCAATCAAAGGTACGACATTACTTAATTTCTGTTAAATTACTTTTGATGATCGTCTTAGTAAAGTAACAAAAGATAGAGCTATGTTAAACATTTGCATTCAGCAAATGAAGGCAGTTGATGTTGGTGCTCTTATAGTATATCATGCTCGAAGTATAGCCAAGAGTCATACAGCTAGTGGTTATGGACATCCTGCCCTGATTTTCACTTTTTTTTTGAACAATCAGAGTAGAGTTCCATAGAAATGAAGAAAAGCTGCAGCCACAAAAACCTATTGGGAGACATATTGTCCAAAGATTTGAATCATTTGCTGAAGATAAGAGTGGAGGAAGTGATAGGCCCTCAACATCTGTTGTAGGGGCATCTACTTCCAAATTTGCTTTAGTTGAAAACATCATGGATCAGCTTATAATATAACAAATGGATATGGTGAATCTGCAAAATAAGATTGGAGGACTTAAAGCAAGGAATGCATATAATGATGAGTATAAGCAAAGGAGAGTTCAACATGATAAAGCATATCAGGATGCTATGAAAAGATATCTATAAGGAGATTACAATGCAGAATTTTCAACTTGCCCTAGCTTTACTTTTTATGTGCCAGATCATGATGATGATGAAGAATATGATGATGTTGAGGAAGAGGATGAAGATTGATATTTTAGGAGTTTAGTTTGTTTCTTTATTTTTTTATTTTTTTGTTTTGATTATTTTGTTATTTGTTTTCCTTAAAACTGTTATAGTAGGAACTTTCATTTTAATGTTATACTTTGGACTGTTATAGAAATTGTATATTTTTATTTTTTTTCGTGCATTTTTAGTATTTTTAATTTTTGTTTATATTTTTAATTCTTTGTAAATCTTTTAAAATATATTGTGTTTCATTTAATGCTTTAAAGTCTGTATTTTTAAGTTAGTACTTGCAGTATACCAGAGCCCAGTTTCATATTCAAAAATCCCCATAGGTTAGTTTTTTATTTTTTATGCAATTACTGTTTTCTTTCACCGGCAAAAGTTTTTGTACTAAATTTTTTTAATTATTTAAAAACTTAAGTTTGGGGGAAAGAAAATCTTCTTTTAAAAAGGAGTAAACTAAATTTTATTTGTCCTCAATTAACTATCTTTTTAAAATTAATTTAACATGAACTTAGATATTAGAGTGTAACTCTAAATGACAATATTTATGTTTGTAAATATTATGGTAAATTTAAGTAAAAGTTTTTAATAATAAAAGTCAATTCTAAAGTTAAAGATATTTGGTATGAAAGGGTAAGACTATGTTTTCATATTTAAAGTAAAGAAAATTGTATTTTTGCTGTATTAAGAATTTTAGAGTTTCATGTAAGAAGAAAAGGATGAGACTTTAAGAAAAATTCTTAAAACTAATATGAATTTATAAAGTGAAGGAAGGTAAAAAGTTTTAACTTTGGAAAGAGGATATTGAAGTTCAATACTATTAAAGGCTATCCAGATATAGTAATCTTCACTTGAAAAAGAAAAGAAAAAAAAAAGAGAAAAAAAGAGAGAAAAGAAAAGATAGGATTGAAAAGATCATGAATAAAAAAAAAAGAAAGGATGTGAGGAAAAGCTTGAGGAGATGCCTAATCAAAACTTGGTTTCACTTGAATCAACTTAAGAAAAAGACTTTATTACATTTTATAAAGTTGTATATGAGTATTATCACCTTTACTAGTAAAGTTTACATGAAGTTCTTTTTCATATGAATATTCTTAGCATCATAGATTTGATGAATTACAATTCTTCTTGAAATGAATAGAGATTCAAAAATATTATATTTGTTTACTAAATATTCTTAGACTTCTAATTTTAATATAAGTTATTAAAAATTTTTCATAAATTTTACTATTTTATTTATGAAACTAAAGTATAGAAGTTCATAAGTTAATCTCTATCCTAAGTCATGTTTTTATAAAGTAAAAGTGCCACTTGAGGACAAATAACATTTAAGTTTGGGAGATTTTGATACACCAAAATAATATATTATTTTATGTATACATTTTATGCTTATTTTTGGTGATATTGCACTTTAAAGAAGGGTATTTTCATTTTTTTGTTGCAGGTATATCAATTTTTGGCATTTGGAGCAAAAATAGCAAAAGGGATGAAATTTGGAGCAAAAAATAGCAAATTTTGTGAATCTGGTGCCTGAAGCACCAGATTGGCGCCTAAAGCCCCATTTTACAGAGAGTTGACACTTGAAGCATCAGATTGGTGTCTGAAGCGTCATTTTACAGAGAGTTGGCGCCTGAAGCGCCAGAATCAGCTTCTGAGATGCCAGAGACGAATTTATATGAATTAGTCGGTTCGAGACAAATTTTGCCCAAAATTTGAAGGGTCCACATGTTTCAAACACCCCATGAAGTGATTCAATGCATCTAAACACTTTAGAAGGCTCTTTGAAGATAGGATATGTCTCTTAAATCATTAGACATGTCTTTTGAAATTCAAAAGGTTTACTTTTGGATAGAAAATCAGAAGGAATTTTGAATTCTATTTTAAGGGAGGCAGTCTCTAATCAAAGAGAAGGAAGTTTGGGGAAAGAACGGAGTTAGAAGAAGAGTTTTTTTGTGGTGGCTTGAAAGGCGTGGCGTGAGAGCTAGAAAGAGTTAGAGAGAGAAAGTCAAGACTTGTAGATTTTCTTCAAGGGTTGTAAGAGGAGATGAAAAGTCAGAGATTTCTTCTTCATTACACTTTCAAGAGAGAATTGATGGTGCTTGTAATGAGAGAAAGTGCTTGAAGAGAACTTCTAGGGATTCTCTTTGGAAGGATTGTAAGAGAAGTTGTGTCTTTTATTTCTTTTTTTTTTTTGTAAACTTTTTTTTATATATGAAATCTGTGTTTTGTCGTATCCTTCCTATGAATTATGAGTAGCCTTCTTTATCCTTCTCCCTACTCTGAGATATGGTTTTATGAAAATTTGATTTTGTTTTATACGATTTTAAATGTCAAAACTTTGTGATTATTTGAACTCCGATCTTTATTTACTTTTCAATATGACCAATTGAAATGTTAAAATATGTTAAGAAACATATGATCCAAAAGGGCTATGATTTCTGCCACATAGTGAGAGTCACATTCAATTTTATGGGTGGGGATGTTATCCATGGAGATGAGTGCAAATAAATATGAAAATATACTTTGTTGGATGTAGAATTGGAGATTTTAAGGTGACATATTAAAAGTCCTAATTTGGACCTGTTGATTGGATAATGCGAGATTGTTAGCCCTTAGGCTAGGGAGTAGTGGGAGCTCTGGTGTGAGAGTCGATATCCTCCCAACCTAACCACAAAATTAGAGACCAAACTTTAGATTAGTCAATGTTCTTTATGCACTTAAAAGAGGGTAAAGAATAAAATTTCTCCTATTTGGCACAATACAATTATATATATATATATATATATATANCTTAGTTCTTTTAACTGCATTTTATTTAACATACACTCAAGTACTTTAGATTTGAATTTTGTACTTACGTTTTGAAGTTTAAATTATGTTTTACATTATAGCCATAAGAATTTATTCATAAGCATTTCCAACTTCCCTGTGGGATCGATATATAGGACTCCAATAGAACCCTTTATTACATGAGTGATACGTATATTTCTGTTATTATTACGGGATTTGACAATTTAAATTTTTAAAAGATAAAAATTATTTTTAACTTAGTGGGATTGAATTTAATATTTATTATTAGCACTATCGTGTATGTGCTTTGTAATATTTAAAAATATTTACAAAAGCATTACACAATAAATTGTCTCATCAAGGGGTCAGCTTGATAAGTGTGGTCAAGTCCTCATTCAAGTGTATTAGGGTTAATCATGGGTTTGGGTGAGTCCTGAGAAGGGTTAATCACTTTTAAGGGAATCATTAAAAAGGCTCCTCCTTTTGCCACTTTGGGTATAGAGACATGGCATGACTCTCATGGCTTGAATGTGGCTTGGAGGTGGCTTCATGGTTTGCCTTTGGCTTGACTAATTTGCATGAGAAAAATTTTAGAAATTTTTGGTGTTTTGAGAGGGTTTGTCATGGGCTAATTTTGGGGGAAAAAATGAATCATGAATCTTGGAACTTAGGTTTGATTTTGATTAAATGGATGATGGGAAATTTTTGTCAAGTGATGCTTTGAACTTGGGCTTTTAGAATTTAAGCATGATGGGCTAATTTTGGGTTTTTGGAATAAGGCATGTAAAAATGATTTTAGGCCTGGATGATGGGCTTTGCATTTGGGTTTGATGGCTTAATGATTTTTTTTCTTAAATCAGTCATGATGGATGGACTTGAGTTTGAGATTTGGTGGAATTAATCTGAATTTGGATTTTGGCATGAGAGTTCAAATTTGGTCAAAATTGGATTCAGGGTTAATTTGGGATGGTTTGACTTGAGTTTGTATTTAGGTTCGAAATTTGGTGGAATTGGGCTTGAATTTAAAATTGGGTGGAGTTGAAATAGATTTGATGAAAATTGGGGCAATTGGGGAATTTTAGGCAATTTGGGTAAGTTTTACGAACTTTTGGAAACCTTGATCAATTTTGTTGAAGTTGGGGTACTTGGGCAACTTAGAAAGGTTTAAAACAAATTTTTGGTGAAAATTGGGTGTTTTTGGAATTTTTTTTAAAAAAATTTAGGAGTCAAAGGGCATTTTGGTGATTTTAGTGAATTTGGGGGAATTCATACAAATTGGATGGCTAGGATTGGTTTGGTAGAGTTTTGAGCAAAATTGGGGATTTTTGCAAGTTTGGGTTTTTTTTTGAGAATTTGGAGGTATTTTGGTAATTTGAACAATTTTGGTGGATTTGAAAATTTTTGAGTAGATTGGATGATGTGATTATGAAAGCCATGAAAAGCTTTTCTGAAGTCACATGAGCCTTATGAGAACTGACCTTGAGACCTCCACTTGTTGCTCTAACTGATTAACAAGGAACATGACTAACCATTCATTGAAGTTCTATTTTTTTTTTATATTTTGAGTATTTTTGTTCAGTTTGTAGCTTTGCTGCCAAGAAGTAAAAGACTTGTAGGCTTTATGTGTGACAGAAAATATGTCCCTAGAAAGCCCTAACCATGGCATGCACCATGTAAAGCCGTGGACGTTCCTTTAGGGAAAAAATCATGTGCCAATATCAAATAAAAATCACATCAAATACTTCAATAAGCTTAATTATACCTAAGAAAAAAAGTGGAATCAACTTCCAACCATCTACCTCATCCTTTTTTCGGCCAACTCCTCACCAGCAAGTTGTTTGCCCGTTGGCAAGCTTCGAATTGACCTTCATTGGTTGATAGCTCTTTCTGCCAGCCTCCCATGGCTGACCACCACTTCTGCCGGCCTCTTTTGGTCGACCAACGCTCCAACAACCTCCCTTGGATATCCAACATTCTTGTTGGTCCACATGGCTGACCGCCACTCCAAGCGACCTCCTTTGGTCGGTTGGCGCTACAATGGCCTCCCTTGGGCGGCCAACATTCCTGCCAGCCTCCAACCACCACTCTAGTCGACCTCCTTTGGCCGACCACCACTCCAGCCAACCTTCTTTGGTTGGTCGCCGTTGCAGCTAGCTTCTCATGGTCGGTTGTCACTTCAAGTGCTCTCCCATGGCTGGTCGCCACTCCAACCCGCCTCCTTTGGTTGGCCGACACTACAACCAACTTCCCATGACCGGCCTCCACTGCAATCGACACCTACCACCTCTCGGGAAAGCGACTCTTCTAGATGGTCGTCGATTAAAGGTCAGATCCGACAGTCGAAAGATCCCGAGCAATACGCTCCGACGACAAAAGGCTAAAATAACGTGTACTACCTTCTATAAATCAATGACAAAAATGTAATAGCATATATCTCTACTTTCACTTCCTATAAATACAGGACCCTTTGGATGCAAAGAGATCCCTTAGACTATCTTCTCTCTCCCCCTCACGTAGGAAGCTTGCTCCCCTTCTCCTCACTTGTAACCAAACTTGTGTATAACAATAAGAGTCGCTGAGCCCGGGAACCACCCTTCTTTGCCCCCGACAAGGCAACTGTCTCTTTCTCATTCTCTCATTCGCTTCCTCGGGAATCCAATTCAATTTCTTTGGCATAATCCTAATGACACATTTAAATTAAACATTATTTCTACTAGATCTATAATTAAATAATTATAAATAATTAAATTTACTTAAATAATATATTATATATATGATATGAATCATCATCGAGCTTAATATCAAATATTAAATAAATTATTTATCGAATAATAAATGAGTTTATTTGCAAACTTAAATGAATAAGTTCCACTATTTTATATCTAACTCATTTAAATTTGAAACTTTTAAAATTATTTTTTTATTAATTTCACAAAAATGGAATCTTTAATCAAACTGTGTTGGAGTGTGGAGTTGTTCATCAGATCTATTGATTCTTTTACGGCTGTACTTGTGAGCTTTGCCTCTCATTCACATTTCTGTTTATTTTGTAAATCCCACTGATTAGTCAGGATTAAAGTCTAATTAGCACGCATGTCAAAGCGCGCGGAGCCCTAAGATCGCGGCAGAGGCCATCCGGGCCAGGGACAATGCGAGCCAAATTTAAGGAGCGGGCGGCGCGCGTCCGTACGAATCGCTTCTGTTTTCGAGCTGGTGGGCCCCACTTATCATGACCCTCCGCCCTGTAATTACTGATTCGTTGTTTTAAAAACTGGGAACTAGTGTTAGACGGATGCATGGGGACGCGTCTTCCTGACGTTGCTTGGTTTATTCAAATTAGATCCATATTAAGCTTAACATTTCTAAATGTAAAAATAGTCTTGATTTTAAGGAAAAATTATATGATTAGCTCAATAAATAAATATATTTTTAATATGAGTATGAGTACTTGATTTATTTTTTTTTGTGGAAGATTGGATTATAATTTGGGCTAAACTCAAAAAATGGAACCGAACTGGTGTAAACCATTTGGTTTGATTATAAATTTTTTTTTTTTTTTTTTAATGCTACTATTTGATTTTAGTTTTATGGNAATGCTACTGTTTGATTTTAGTTTTATGGTTTTCGGTTCAAATTTAAAATTTTTTTGACTGAACCGAGTAAAACCTGTTGTGAATATTAAGTATTTAACTTACGAAGTTGTGATATGTAGCCTATTGTCACGGACTAATCTTTCTCTAGTCATCCGAGCGGCTTTAGCGCTCTTTTTTAGTACTAAATCAGTTTAATCCTCATAATGTTGGAACTTTTGAGCACAAAACACTTTTAAGAAGAAGAGCAGAGAAAAAGAAATACTTCACACTTGAATACTTGAAAGGGGCCTCTATTTATTGTCCCCCACCAAGCCATGATAATATTCTAGAATTCCCTACTTTCTACAGTATTTCATACAATTCTTAAATAAATATGTAATCTTAGATCCTTCTATGCTCTTCTTGAACTCTCCATGTTCCATCCTTGAGTTCTTCATGGAGTACTTCCTTCCTTTGACCTCTAGAATTGGGTAGAAGTTTTTAGAGTTGTTTGGAACTTTTTCATCCACCTTCTTAGCTCTATAAGGTTCTTGTCATGCATGCCTCTTCAAGAGTTTTCCTTCCCATACATGTCTTGTCATTTCCTTAAAAATTGCGGGGTGTTACACTCTCCCCCACTTAAACCGGCAATGCCTCTGCACCTTCGAAACTGCCTCCTTAGTTTGCCCCCAGACTTGGCAAACTTTGGTTTCTCCTTGGTGTTATGGGAGAGGGGTGCTATGCAGCAAGTCTTCCTGACTAGCTACTTATCCCTTGCCTCCAACCTTGTTGAACCATCTTTCTTCTTTCTTGGCGGTGGTTCATTAGGAACCTCCATTTTTTTTGGTGGTATCCCAACTCCTTTGGTCTTTTCTCCCTCATTGGTATCAATAAAGATAGTCAAGTTGCCCCCCTTGTTTTAGGTAATGCCATCCTTAAGTTGGATTGCTGATAGCATTTTTTATCCTTGCTTGCTTAACCTTATTATCAATATTGAGCAAGCTTGACTCCCTTCCGTGATACACAGGCTATTGGCGAATGCCATTGTGAATGCTCTTGCTTGTTCCAAGAAGTCCATTCCTAGGACAACTTTATAATCATCCAAAGAATGATAGAGAAGTCTAGAGTACCTGACCGTGCCCCAATGCTAGTATTGACTCCCTTAGTCTTTCCATCGATTGGTATCTCTACTAAGTTGATGAATTTAATGAAGCCCCCCTCTTTTAGTCATCTGCAACCCCAACCTCTTTTCTTGCTCGCTGGAGATGAAGTTGTGGGAAGCATTAGTATCCATCATTGCCCTGGTAGACTTCCCTTCTATTGTCATCTCCACAAAGAGTAACCTCTTCCATTGCAATTTTGTCGGAGCATGCATCCTGTTTAGTAATTGAAAAGATCTTACATGTGCCTCCATGCAAATTTCCCTATCACTTTCTTCTTCCTCCTTATGGCTTGCAAGGAGACAATTGAGGGCTTTCTTTTGAGGGCAATCTCTTACCTTTGTTGGGGTTAATTCGCGATGTTTCTCCTCCTTATATTTGCCCTTGTCAACCCCACATTTGACATCACAACTTTTTTTATCTTCAAGCTTCTAGACTCATTTGAATAAGCAATCAAGCTTTCAGCAACCACGATGGCAGGGGCAAGATCTTGCACTCCTCACCTCCTAAGCCTAGTATTTGCCCAATGTTTGAGTCCATACATGAAGTTGAAGAGAGCATCTTTGTCTGACATATCAGGGATTTCAAGAACCAAGCTTGTAAACTCCTTAATGTAGTCTCAAATCAAACCCTCATGCTTAAGCCTTTGCAGTCAGGCTCGTGCCTCATCCTCGACATTCTCGGGATAGAACTGCCTCTTTAGCTCTTTATTGAAGTCATTGAAAGTGAACATGGAGCACAAACCTTTCTCTACTTCTTTTTTTCTTCTTCTCCACCAGATCATAACGATGTCTTAGAGATAAAGAGAGATAATTTGTATTTTTGCATTGTCATCAACAACCCCCATCGCTCCAAAGTATTGCTTAGTCCCCATAGGAAGTTTTTGACTTCCTTCCCGTTGCGAACCCCTCCAAAACTTGTAAGTTTTGGAACATAAATCCTCTTGGATTTGAAAGTGGGATGGTTGGTGAATGTCTCTAGTTCCCTCTTGCACAGTGAAACATCTCCACACATCTCCTCCAAGCTAGCATGCATGTTGCTCAACTCTTCCTTATATGCTCTCTGTACCTCTTGGAACTTCCCCAACAAATCCTCCTGCAACTTAGCCGTATGGCCCATTATGGTCTCCTCAAGTTGGAGCAACATACCTCTGATCATTGAATGGATGGTGATATCATCCTCCTCCAGTCCATCAACCCTTTAGCTAAGATCCTCTACTTGGCCCTCCATGTCATTCACTGTCTTCTCCATCTAAGCAACATGAATCAAAGCCATGCATGATCTCCTTTGACCTCCCATGTAACTTGGATGCAACGAGATCTCTTTGCTCCTAGCTATCTCGCACTTGTTGAGATGTTTCCACATTTGTGGCTTTGATTCACCCTTGTTGAGATGGTGTCACCAGCTAGTCGATTTTGAGGTTCATATTATCGAATACTGACTTGAATATGATATTCACAGAGTTGTCAGTGTCGACCAAATCACAACTATCTAGTAGTTTCCCATCATCACTGTAACAACAATGACATCATTATAAAGATTCCCCTTTGAGGAAAAGTCTGCGTTAGTGAAAGTGATAGGTATATAAATGTCGCATTTCAGAGAGAAAGCAACTGTATACAGTTCTCCCAACCATAGCCTTTTATGATTGGCTTGCCGAGATGAATCTCCACCTTCAACAAACTATCAGACACCATCCCAGCAATGTAAATTCATTAGCTCGGGCGGGCTCATTTATAATTTCTTCCATTGGAGCCTTCCCTTGCGTTTGGGTCGCTGCTCCCGGCATCGCAAATTACTTAAGCATTCCATCTCTTATTAACTCATCGACTAGGCTCAATAGATGTTTATATTCTTACGTGTATTGACATTGGTCTTTGTAGCAGGAACAATACATCTATGCATCTCAGAGAAAATCTTTGACTCTCATCGATGACGTCTTCTTGAAGTACTCTTTATCACCCCAAGTTCTAATGAATTCAAGTGATAACAAATTTAACCATATTTTAGCCTTATCCCTCAGTGAGAATGGAAAAAGTCTAAGTCTAATAACATCATCTGAAACACCATCATATTTAAATGTAGAACACAATCTTAGAAAATTGGTAAGATGAAATTTGGATCTTTAGTTGGTGCTCCCCCAAACTAATTATTTGATACCATTTGGATAATAGCAGGTTTAAGTACGAATGAGTTAGTCACTACAACAGGTTTTTGAATACTACAATGAAGTTCATCTAACGTAGGATTTGCATAATCTCTTAAAGGTCTAAATTCTTGATTAATTTCAACATTTTGATTATTTTGATTTCCCAATTCTTGAATTTTTTTTATATTTTTTATTTTTCTAATAGTTCTTTCTAATTCAAAACCATAGGACACTAGTCCTTTAGAACCTGAACTACGCATACATTACTACAGAACAACATAAAATAATATAACACAAATAGGAACTTATATAAAAATAACACTAAGATAAATTTATAATAAATCTAAAAGTTTAAATAAGACTTTCTAAAAATAGAAATTTAATTTCCTAAAAATTCCTTCAAATTTTCCTTTTAATTCCTTAATTTTCCCCAACAATGGCTAGGCAAAAACTTGATCCCGACTATTATGACAGTATTACAAAGTATGTGTGGTTATAGTCTCAATTTTCTTTATTTATATTTCTTCATTTACAACAATGCCAAAAATTTGACTTCGAAGCAAATAAGAGTGAAACTATTATATTTAAATATTGGGATACTACACAACTATACGTATCATTATCAAGTAATATAGGACTTTTTCATTAAACCCCAAATATTGAACCCACAGAGTGAATGACAAACTTTTCAAAAGAAATTAGATAACAAATTCTACTTTGAAAAATACTCTTACTCGAATTATAGATGTTATAATAGAAATGAAAGTTCAATTCTTTTTGATAAATTTTGATAATTTAAAATAAAGTAAATAACTAACTAAATTTAACTAGATATTTGTAAGAAGAAATCAATATAAATAAACTATATTTTTCCTTATCACAAATTAATAATAAGTATAATAATTATGTTGTGAAAGTATTTAAATTGTGTTTTGCCCAATAGAAGTAATATTATTTTTTACTCTTACTAGAGATGCTATAAAGAACATTGGTTACTTTAAAGTTTGAATAGTCTTAAAGACTTGCTAGGTAGTGAAGATACTAGCTCTCACTCTAGAGTTTATTTCTAATCCTCCACATGGGGGCTAAAATCTCGTATCAAGACCTAAAATTATAAACTGAATTGAGGGCTTTAGCCTGTCACTCTAAAGTCCACTAACTCTACACTTTTCAAAGTTCATTTCCCTACTTATTTACACTCAACCATTTGAATTATATTCTCATCCATACAATCTCATATGATTCCTACCATTAGTTGAATGAGACAATACCATCTTAGATCTTACATGTTCTCACAACAGATATTAACATCTTAATTGACCAAATTAAGAAGTAAATGAAGTACAAACATTAAAATCATCACAACTTACTCTGGCATTAAAGATAAATACTTCACACAACTTCCATCCAACACTTAATTACGTATCATTTTAAGAAAACATATAAAGAAAACAACTCAGAATACTTGGAGAAAACACAACAACACTTAAGTTTAAAAGTAGAAATCATATAAACACACAAGAAGTATAAATTAAAACCAATTGTAGTCACAAAGATAAAAACTTATCTTAAACCCTCTCCACCAAACTCTTGAAGTTCCTTTGAATATCTTCTCTTCGTTTCTCTTACAATGCTCTCTACTCACACTCTACAACTCATCATTTTCTTCTCTTTAAAAGTATATTAATTAATCTAAAAAAGTCTCAAAGAGAGGAAACAACGGTGGCGTTTGGAGAGTCTCTCTAGAGCGTCTTTCCATTCAGTCCAAGTCTTCTTTTATAATTTTCCAAAATGTGTTTTGGTGCCTCTTCAAAAATGTGTCTACATTCAATGAATCTTCCTAGATTTGCCCCCTTTCAATAGTCATTTGAAGATATTTTCGTGTCCATTAACCATAAACCATGTTTTCACCAAGAGTTGCTTTAAACACCCCTTCAAAAACTACCTCTGGCGTGTAAGCGTGAGGTACTTGACGCTTAGGCATGACCTTCTCATTTTTCCTGGCGCTTAAGCGCCAGTTTTGAGCACTTTGGCGCCACAATTCATGTGCACACCTTCTTTATTTTTGCTCTAAATCTGATCATTTTCACTCATGTCATCATTTTTTATCCATTTAATTGTGCTTGAAAAAAAGCACACAAATACCTTCCATTAAAGCCTAATATCCTCAAAAATATGTATAAACATGTGTACATAAATACTATATATTTTAGGTATATCACATACCTATTCTTTACCCTCGAACACAGGCATGTAGAGCATTTAATAATACACAGTTATATTTCTAAATCATTGGTCAGATTGAGAATATAATAGCTCTCACTCTAGAGTTCTCACTATCTCTCCGCCTAGAGGCTAACTTTAGCCTTAGATTCCAAACATCTGAATCAGATTAGAGGTTCTAATCAATTACCTTAGAATTATTAATTTATGTTCATCAAAACTTATTTCTCTATTTATGTGCACTCAAAACCATGAACTACATTCTCATTCATGAAATCAGATGTGATTCCACTTTGTTGAGAATTACACCGCCCTCTCGGATCTTAATGCAATTACAATGAATTTAACACTACAACATGCCCTTATTGTAATGTAAATGAAGTTCAAGTAACAACCATCACATTCATAATAAAAAATCTATTCTAACATGCATCCTAAAAACCTAAACTTGAATCCTACTCGTTGCAAAAGAAAAGTAAAAGGAAAACAACGATATAACCTACTCATGCCACTATTTCCTAACGAAAAGAAAGAATAAGAACCACTACTCACATAGCAATAAACAAAACAAAATGAAAAACTTCATTACATCAAAGCAAATCCACTGAATAAGTCTTTACAAAAATCATAAGATAATGAAGAACACAATACTTAGTTTTTTTCCCTTGAAAGAAAGATGAAGATATCTTCAACAAAGTTTCCTATTGATCCATGTAATGCTAGTACAATTCCTTACATATTCTCTCAAAATTCACTCTCAAATCTCTCCAAAAAAGGTAGAAATCTATATTCCTACTACTGTTCTAAGATCTCCAAGCATTCCTAAGGTTTCCTGGACTTCTCAGAGCCAATAAATGTGAAAAACTATGAAAAGCTGCCAAGAGATGTGTCCTCAAGCTCACAAAATCGCCTTATAACACTTCAGGGCCGTTTGTAGCCGTTCGTAACCATTTCTGACGTTTAGACGCCTGAAGCTAGCGCCCTGGGGCCAGACTTGGCGCCTAGGTGCAAGTCGAAAAATTATATCTGCTTAAAATGGCTTCATATCACTCCATTTTAACCTGATTTGCTCCAAATTGCTCCAAATTGCTCCAAGTGTCATATTTGCTCCATTTTCGCCTCTTTTTGCTCCAATTTGCTATAATTTGCTCCAAGTGTCCTATTTGTTGTATCTATAAGAAAATTAGAAAATATTTTTCGTTAAAGCACAATATCACAAAAAATGAGTCTTAAATATATATAAAAAATAGTCATTTTTAGGCATATCACCCTCGAACAATGATGATGTCATCGTTGTCAGGAAACTTCACTGCTACATAATATGTTGAGACCACAAATTTATAGTCATTAAGCAAGGGTCAACTAAAAATGGAGTTGTAGACCTTGAATTCCTCCATATAGGATAATTGATTTTTACCTTTTCTCAAAGTGATTGGTTGTGCAATTACTCACATAGTCACCTTCCACTCACAAGAGAAGCCATAAAATAGGTTGGCCGGTGTCACCAGCCGGTCGTTTTTGAGGTTCATATTATCGAACACTGACTTGAATAGGATATTCACAGAGTTGCCAGGGTCGACTAAAATACTAACTACAAGTAGTTTCTTATCATCATTGTAACAACAATGACATCATTATAAGGATTCCTCTTTGAGGGAAAGTTTATGTCGGTGAAAGTGATAGGTAGATGACTGTCGTGCTTCAGGGTGAAAGCAACTGCACACAGGTCTCCCGACCAGAGCCTTTCTAACTAGCTCACCGAGATGAATCTCCACCTTCTACAAAACTATCAGATACCATCCCAACAATGTAAGTACATTTGCTCAGACGAGCTCATTTAGAATTTCTTCAATTGGAGTATTCCCCTGCCTTGGGTCGTTGCTCATAGAGCTGCACAATACTTAAGCATTATGTCTCTTATCAACTCATCGACTAGGCTCCGTAGATGTCTACATTCCTACGTGTCTTGACCATGGTCTTTGTAGCAAGAACAATACAACTTTGCACCTCAGAGAAAATCTTCAACTCTCATCGATGGTGACTTCTTGAAGTGCTCCTTATTTTGGATCACCTGTACTATGTCATTGAAACTCTCAGTAGAGTGACCTTTGTTGCCTCATGGCCATTCAATGGTCGCTCATGGTAATGATCAAATCATTGGTCATGGTATTGAGCCTGACCTCTCCGTCCTTGCTTCCCACCCCCCCATGCTCTCGGGACGGCTGGTTGTCTTCATATCACGATCGAGCAAGAGACGAATCTTTCCTCAATCTCAATCTGTCTTCTCTTGGGGTCTTCTTCTGTAGGTGATGGGTAGCTGATTTTATCGTAGCAAACGCAGGACTGAAATTGCACTCATTAACTGAAATATGATTATCCGTCAGTTCCAACAATTCAGTCAAGATCTTCTATCACTAGTCCCAAAGTACATTAGATGGGTCCATTCTTTGATCACATACAACTCTAGGTTCCAGACATATATTCCTTAATATTTCTTTCTAAAAATGAGGGATAAATAAATGAACACACTCATTTTGACCCTATGTAATTGCAGAAATCCATGCAAAATTTTCTGCAAATTTTTAGGCACCAAGGAGCTAACTACATCACAAATTTTCTCGACTGCGCTCATCATTTACAGCCCCCATCAAATCCATCACGTGACCGTCACAGATTATAATAGAATGCCACAGAAATTCCCTTTCTATATCTCTCTCCTCTCACCACCACCACCCCAAACGACAATGGAAGCCCGATCCGCCACAATCGGGANTGTTCTAACCTGTAGAGATTAGATTTTCTTATGATGTGGCTTATTAGATGGGTTTTAATTTTATAAATAATCAAGTTTATGTGTTAATATTAAATTGATGCCTATTTCTTTCCCTTACCATTCTTCTTCTGATTACAATTTGATGATAATTTTTCTAAAAACTGGATAGACAATTTATTGCTTGGTTTGTCTAGTTAAATGCCATTTTATGAAGTTTGAGAATAGCTGTGATTTCTTTTCAGTTCTTCAAATAAACTCACGAAATACAGGTCTCTTAACCTTTTCCTGGAACTTATTTTTCAGTGATGGTGCCCCCAAAGATTATTTATGTTAGCTATAATTTATTCAAATAATACGTAGAATATTAAGGCTAAGGGGATGATTTGAAGCAAAATGCATTTATCGCTTACAATTTCCAATCATTGTAAAAGAAACTTGTTTTTTGTTTTTTGTTTTTGTCAAGATTATTTTTTTCTATGGATTTGTAATTTCCACTTACATATGCTGTATTTTTTTTTTAATTTGTCATTTGTTTCATTATCATTCTGTCTTAGATTTTGAATGGCTTTTTTGGTAATTGGCTGTCCATATAGGATACTTTTTTCTTCAATTTTCTATTTTTTGAATTTATAATGACCTTTTTATTAAGTTTTTCTAGCTTGTTAAGAGCTAAATCTATTCAATTTGTTTTCAAGAAAATGAGGCACACAAAAGACACCAAAAAAATAAGTATGGCCAATAGCAATAACATATAAGTTGAGAAGAAAATTCTTCACCAATAAATTCTTGAGAGGGAGTTGGAGCCTTCCCACCTAGTATCATGCATTAAGACTCCATTGTACAAGTATTAGATAGAATGTACTCTTATTATAATTAAGAAATGCATCAAATTTTGTCATACATAGGAATTAACTTTTATAACATTTGCTATACACTAGTAATCATAGGAGGAAACTTCTTTTGATGTTAAGAAGACCACACATTATAGTTAAAGTCTGAAACTTTGGAGTTGATCTATATGAAGTGTTTACTTATTTATCCTCTCTTTGCTAGGAACCTCATTTTTTAGTGCTTGGTTTGTTTTATTAGCTAAACTTTTTCCATTTTTCTTTATCTCTAATTTCATTTGTGTATGATTGTTAAGCATGTTGTAATGATCATATTTGCTAGTTTCTCCAATATTGATTAGAAAGTTTCCATAATACTTGAATGGATTTTGTTATATAATAATTGTGATAGAGGTTGCATTCAATGTGCAAGCCTCGAAAGTCTGTCCAAGAAAATCACTATGTGCATGCATCTTCTTACTCATGCATAATTAATTTCTTTTAAGTCCCTTGCAATGACATGGAAGAGGAAACTTGTTATTTCATAACCATTTCAATTTTATAGTAGCCATTTTGATAGAATTCGTTAACTAGATTTGTTAGGTTTTAAGCAATTTAGAATTGTTAGATAAAGAGCGGGATATAAATGAGTATATAATTTATTCCATTAGGTTTTGATGGAAAATAAAGTGTCACATGAGTACTATGTAAAAAGAGGATATCATTGAAAGTTTAATGGTAAATTTTATATGTGAAAATAAGATCTTCTTAGAATGTAAGGATTGTAAGGTCATCTTAAGTAAAAATTTAATCACTAGACATCAATTACTAGTTTTGAATTTTACATTGAAAGGTTAGAAGATAAAAATACAATGAAATATTGTCATAGAATTAGATTGAGGCAATTTAAAAGACACAAATAAAATTATTTTTATGAATAAACTTCAAGATCTTTAGATTTGAGATATTTATGAAGAAGCTAATGCTATGTGGGGTAAAATAACAAACAATATGAAACAAGTAACAAAAGATGTACTTGAAGAATTAAATCAAAATTTTTTTATAAATAAAAATAGTTGGTATGGATTAATAATTTGCAAGAAAATATAAAATATAAGAAGTCTTCTTATAAAAATTAGTTTAAATAGAAAAATTTGGAGAATTGAGAAAAATATAAAATGACCTATAAGGTGTCTAAGAAAGCAATTTATGATGCCAAAATTCCGCCTTTAGTTATCTTTATAATATATTAGATAATAAAGAGGGTGAATATATATATATATAAATTTGTCAGACAAAGGGAAACTAAAAATAAACGTTTAATTTAAGTAAAGTGTGTTAAAGATAAAAATTAAAAATTATTTTTTAGATAAAAATATTCAGCATAGGTGAGTGGGATATTTTTTATAAACATTTCAATAATGTTTTTGAAAATACGATCATTTTAGTGATCTTAATATTGTTAATAATAATAGAACTTTTTTATTTTTATCATCGCCTTTGTAAAAATGAGGTTGAAAATATCTTAAAGAAAACTAGGTGAAAAATCAGTAGGACTTCATCGTATCTCAATAGAAGTGTGAAAAATTTAAGAGGTTTAGAAATTTCTTGGCTTACTAAACCCTTTAATATAATTTTATAAATTAAAGCTATATCTAAAAAGTGCATGAAAAGTATTTTGATCCCTATTTTTAAAAATAAGGGAGAT
>JXCR01060653.1:119813-137763 GCA_002079205.1 Phalaenopsis hybrid cultivar
TATCTCAATAGAAGTGTGAAAAATTTAAGAGGTTTAGAAATTTCTTGGCTTACTAAACCCTTTAATATAATTTTATAAATTAAAGCTATATCTAAAAAGTGCATGAAAAGTATTTTGATCCCTATTTTTAAAAATAAGGGAGATACACAAAAGTGTGTAAATTATAGAGAAATTAATTTAATGTGTCATACATTGAAATTATGGGGTAGATTAATTGAATATATATTAAGACATGATACATAGATTTCTTATAATCCGTTTGAATTTATGCTTGCTAAGCCTATATAGAAGTTATTCATTTATTAAAAGGTTTTATAGAGAAGTATTAAAAGAGTAAGGATTGTCTACCCGTTTTTTCATTCTCTTAGAGAACATATTATAAGGTTTTAAGTGAAGTTCTTTGGAAAGTTCTAGAGAAGGAATGTACTGTTATGATTTATAATCAAGTCATTAAAGATGTGTATACTAGAGATGTTACTTGTGTTAGAACAAAAGGAGGATTGCCAAAAAGTATTTTCAGTTGGATTACACAGATCGACTTTAAGCCTATATTTTTTTTCTTTAGTTATGGATGTGCCTACTGGACATTTACAGGAGGATGTGCCTTGGTGTATGCTTTTTGTTGATGATATCCTTCTTGTGGATAAGATTAGAGAAAGTGTTCAGAAAAAAAACTTGAATTGTATAGGTCTACTTTAGAGTCTAAAGACATTCGTTGGAGTAGACATAAAACTTACTTGGGATTTAATTTTAATATTAGTAGATTTAGTGGCAGAGTTGTAATAATGAGTGATCAAACCAGTAAACGGAGTGAATGCTCTAGATATCTCGTGTATATTTTTCAAAGTGATGGATGTGGATGTTATTAGTAGAATTGAAGTTGGATGTTTGAAGTGGAGGAATGTATCGTGCCCATTGTGTGATAGAAAAGTATCGTTTAAACCTTTTAAAAAAATTTTATAAGATGGTGGTAATACCTGCAACGCATTATGGCACAGAAATGTTGGCTTATAAAAGAGAACATAAAACTAAGTTAAGTGTTGTGGAGATGAGAAAGCTTTCATTGATGACCAGCTTTACACTTGGAGACAATTCAAAATGAATATATCTGTGAAAAGGTTGGTGTAGCTCTAGTGGCAGACAAGATTAGAGAGACTCGTCTTAGATGATTTGGTCACGTTANGTAACAGATTAAAAAATTTAGATAAAATACTACAGCAAAAAAAAAATCCAAGAAGTACTTGAAGGAGAGGATAATATTCTGCATTAACTGAAAAGCTCCCACTTGAAGGTAAATTTAACACTCCCAACATATCTATTAAAAGGGTTATGTTAAAATACAAGAGAAGCCCTTAAATATTTCAAAGTGAGAAATATGTATATGTAAGGGACAATCCAGTTATAAGTTCACCAACAAGAAGTAAAATATAAAGATAGTTATAAGAAAATCAAACGTGCAAGCTAGATAAGAAATAAAGGAAAAAAACATAATACATATCAGATGTATCTTTAAGTAGAATAAATGAGATAATAGTAAGAGTTATGGTATTGTAAATAAGAGATAAATTCAAGCTCGGAATAGAAGGCTTAATATTCAACCACATCATCTTGTAGGGATCCCAAAAGGACCCAAAGTCGTAGCAAGAAGGATCTACCAAAATTTGAAGGAGAAAGGGCAACTTAGAGCACAAAAATATACTCTTACCTACTAGCCATTCTAATAAAAATGGGCATCATAACTCAAGATAAGGGTAATAAAAAAGGTAAAACATCTCTATAGCAGTAGTCCACCAATCTAGCATAAACACTTTAGAGCCATCACTATAAATGACACTCAAAAGTTAGCATCCATCTCCATATACTCTCCATAAAAAATAACACATAAGGCATAACCAGAAATAAGAACTATGAATGAAGTAACAAATGACATAACAACACTTCTCTTAAATGAGACAAACCAGTCTTATCCAAATTTATAAGCCCAGTCAGGATTGTAGGATGATTAGCATGTGTAAATTCAACACTAAAGATAAAAAGTAAACAAGATTTAACCTATCAGTTTGCACAAACATTTCCTTTACAAAAAAAAAAAAAGAGAAATTCTCAAATGAAAATTATGAAGGAGATCGATATATAACCTCCTTATGTAAATAAAAATAATCATTTTTATGGTCAATATTAACTATCAAAATGACACTTAACATGATCAGTCAATATCAAATTATTTAGCACTAAATAAGTCTAACCAAGAGCTATGGAATTTTCACAGTTTTATCATTTGGATCGCTACAGGAAGAACAACTAAAATTGGCGGAAAAATCAAAACTTTAACATGCGTATGAAAATTTATGTTTATTTTCGACGGTTTACTGACGGTTATAAGTGAATTGAGTTTTCGATGAATTTCCTACAGCTTAAACCATACTTTATAAGTGAACCGCATTTCTAACGATCTCCTGGAAACAAAATTTATACAATGAAAGTCACGTAACCTGATTATTTTGTTAAAAAAATACTTTTTTTTTAAAAAAAAAGAGTGTTTTAATTTAAAATATTACTTTCTAAACAAATAATGTTGCATTATTTTACTCATGCCTTTCAAAATATCTTAATGTAATAGCATCTTGAGTTAGCGTGAAGAGATTGGACGCAATAAACAATCGAGGTTTAACACATAAGTTGATATCTAGTGTCCACAAATGTTAAGAATATTTGGTATGATATTCTTGTACAAAAGTATTATATATTTTTATACTCATGTGTAACATTATCATACAAAGAGCCCACATTTAGCACAAATTCAATCATCCTATAAGAACCCGAAGGACTTCATCCATAAACCTAGTATGGATATATTTATTATTAAACAAAATCATTAAACAAACATATCAATTTATTTATCTAAATTAATATAGTGCTGACATTCTTTGACTGGACATTTCTCACACAAGGAAAAAACATATGCTGAAATATTCAGCCATCAATAGGAATGTTTTGATGAGATTAAATGAGTGCATAAATTCCTAACAAAATAATTCTATTCCATCTTTGTTTTATCAAAGCCCATTAACTTGGCTTCCTTTCACAGCTCCATACTTCATCTTGAAACTTGGCCACATTATACAACCCTATAAATTGAGATCCAACTCTCTCAAACTATACATGAGAAGAAATAAATATATACAAGTCAAGCATGAAGAAAATCACCACAAAGCCATCAGACCTAACTTTGCAAAAGATTGTTGAGCGTCGCACACGTTTGGAGCCTAAAGCCCATGACGTGCGGTGGGCTTCAAAGTCCTACTCCATCCTGGGGGCCCGCTTCTTAACTAATGGTCTCAAATACAGCATTGCGATAAGCTTTGAAGGAGTGGGAGGGGTGTTGATGAGGTTGAGGATAGATGGTGAGATGGTTTACGAGGTGAATAGTATGCAGCAAAAAGAAGGGAAGATAGAGCTCCACTTTAATGATCAAATGGTTGTTGACTTCCTATGGGATGTGGCTCACAGCCCGAAGAGCTTTTCATTCTTTACGAGGAATCTTCCATCTCATTTACGAAGTGATATCGGTAGCAGCAGCGCTGGCGGTAGTGACCGCACTAATTTTAGTTCTATGGGAATAGATGGCGGAGATTATTTTTATGTTCATGCACTTGAGATCTTGGGGGTCTAAGAGTATTGTTCTATGTTTATAAGCTTTTAGTAGTGCAAATTGAGATTATATAATAAATGCTTGGGGTTTTTATGTGTAGAATGTAAGATTAGTGAATATGATTGATGGATATTTGATTATAAAGGTAAAATGATATAGTTTTATCTTGGAAAAATAAAGTTTTGTGCTTAGACAATATTCTTGTATTGTTATAGTTTATATTATATTTTTCACTCAAACTTACAATACATCTTGTTAGATTAAATGAAATCTTGTGTTGCTTGAGTTTTTGGTATTGATCATGAGCGCTTCTTTAGTAGTACTAAATGCAATGGTTTGTATTGATAATATATTAAGAGAATAAAGATTAATTTGTAGATATGATGATTAAATGTCATCATATGTTTTTTTTGATTATTTTTGAGTTTGTAGGTACTGAACTCCATACTTATTTCAAATCAATTGCAATCAATTGAACATTATATAAATGATGAATGACGGATGTGACAATGTATGTATAAGGTTCAACATGTGTCAACCTCAACTGATTAAACCATCTAATTATAACTAATTTTGTAAGTAGACATTGCCAACAAGTTTAAAATTACATAATGATTGAGAAGGGATACCAATAGCTCGAGAAAATATTACGTCTGAAATTCGGACATAGAGTTACGTCCAGACTCTAATAGAATTTTGCCACTTGACAATGCTTTAAAATATTATTTTCTCTTGTAAAAAGTTGTGATGCCCGAAGCCTGATCCGACCCATAGTGTTTACATGGACATACTTTGTTTAAGAAAATAATTTTAAGATATAGGTTATTAATTTACTTTCTGAACGCCACCCAAGCCGAAGAAGAATAAAAATGAAGTTTTAGGATTTATGTGTGAGTATTGTCTTGTTGCCCAAAGCGAAAAAGAAGAAAAATAGTGGAGCTCATCGTGAAGTTGGACGACAGGTACAACACTCTCCTAGAAGATTGGAGGTCATCTTCCCTTGAGCATTCCATTGTAAACTTTTACTGCAAGTCGTAAGAGAATTATTTGATTATTATGTTTGTTAATCTTTGGTAAAACATGGTTATAAATTATTTATTTTTTGGTAGAACATGATTTTTACATCATTTTACACGATCACAACCTTGTTTTACTTTATGGTTTGACAACATGGTTCTTTTGTAATTGCTATATGAGTGTTTCGTCTTGAATACAATATGGTTTAACATCATTTTTTCACGAGTACAACTACTACATATTATACTATAAGTAAATGTTTTATGAACATTTGATATATAAAACAACATTATTTTACAACATATTTTCACGAGTACAATCATGTTGTACTACATATTTCAATATATGTAAGGGTATTATGAACATTTGGTATATAATACAACATTATTTTACATCATTTTTTCACTAGTACAACAATGTTGCACTACATATTATAATATATGTAAGGGTAATATGAACATTTGGTATATAATAAAAAATTATTTTACAACATTTTTCACAAGTACAACCATGTTGTTCTACATATTATAACATATGTAAGGGCTTAAGAACGTTTGGTCTATCATACAACATGACTTTTCATCATTTTACACGAGTATAACTTTGTTGTGCTACATATTCTACCATAGGTAAGGGATTTATAAGGCTTTCAGCTCGAATACAACATGGTTTGACATCTTTTTTTCATCAATACAATCAGGTTTATATCTATTAGTTAAGGGCATTATGTACTTCATATTTTATTACAAGATATGTTATTTGGATGATTGTTTCTTGAGTACATGTTTATATTTCATTTTCTCTTAAATACATTCAGTCTCACAAATGAATTTGTAGGTCTTGATGCAAGAAGATGAATGTAACGCTAAAATTCTTATGGATTTTAACCAAATAAAGATAAACGCATTTCCACAATTGTTCATAATGAAAATAAGTCATATAACTTGTATTGCAATTATGCACATGATATGAATTTTAGTGTTTGAAAGAATCATACCAGTTTTTGGGCAAATTTAAGGCATATTAAATCAAAAGATTGTTTTGCTCCAAAGCTGGTCAGAAGAGAGCACGCAATATAAATAACAAAACGAAGTTCAAGAAATCAGGTACTAGAATTTGTTGTTCTGCAATGACTAGATTTATTATTGATCTTGCAGGTATTGGTCTGCAAAGAAATTAATTTATAGAATGTCATAACCATCCATGGGCACAAGTAGTTGATCAACATCTATTGTGAATGTATCGTCACATCAATGAAGATAAAACTTTTGTGCTTCAGTCAATGGCACAAGCAGGAATTAGGATGATTGATGCATTTAAGTATCTTGATGAGGAAGTAGGAGTAGAAAATTATATTTTTTACAAAGAGATACATTTAATTATATATAAAAAGATAAAAGAGCTACAATTGAGAATGGAGATATTATTGCTCTAATGTCATTATTCAAGAAAAGAAAAGCTGGTGATAGTATGTTTGCTTGGGATGTCAAATTTATGAGTCAAATAGATTGAATTTTTTTTTGGAGTGATGGCATTTCAAGGCTAGACTATGATAGCTTTGAAGACGTCATAATTTTGCACAATATATTGACTTAATAAGTATAAATTTATTTGTGCACCATTTATTAGAGTTAATCATCATTGGAAAATTATTTTATTTAGAGTATCATTTTTATTTGAAGATATGATTAAATCTTTTATCTAGTTATTAAACACACTCATTAAAACAATGGATTATAAGAATCCTATAACAATATACATTGATGAAGATCAAGTAAGGACGAAACCCATAGGAATGTTATTGGTTCATACTCAACATTGATTATGTCAGTGGCATATCTCTAAGAAGATTCTTTCAAAAGTACATTGATACAATATTAATAAGACAGTACAGTGATTGTTTCATGCATGCATAGACAAATGTAATTCCGAGTAGGAGTTCAAAAAATCATAGTCTGAGATGATAGAGATAAAAGATCTCAATAATCATGATCGACTAAATGAGATACATTGGATTAGAAAAAATGGCATACTATTACTCCATTTTTAGGAACAAAGTTAATAAGGCTAACCCAAGCACTGTCTGGTATAGGATAGTTAATGTCTGCATCTAACCACTTCAATATTTCCTTCTTAACTACTTCTTTTATAATTAGATTTAATATCTTTTGAGGATCTACCTATGGTTTATGATTATCTTTCATCATAATCCTTTGCACAAAAATAGAGGGACTAATTCCCTTAATATCTGTTAAGGACCATCCAAAAGCTTTCTTATAATTCCTTGTAATTTCTATTAATGTTTTCTCTTCCAAATGAGACAAATATGGGGATATGATAACTGGGAATATCGATTACTTCCCTAAATAAGCATATTTTAAGTGTGTAGGAAACACTTTCATCTCAAGTTCAGGGGGTTCCTGAATAGAAGAAATAAGAGGTATACTATTTTCTGTTGAATCTAGAATCTCCAACCTCTCCTGAACAAACTTTGAATTTTTAGTAATTAATAAATTCATTTAATCCCAAAAGTCCGTGTCTTTTTCATTATCTAACTTTGACTCTACATATTTAACTTCATAACTTTCTCGAAAATGACTTTTACAAAAATAATCCATTAAGCCCATCTGATAACACGCATCTTCATTTCCTTTAGAAGGATATTTCATAAATTTTAAAACATTAAATGTAACTTCATTGTCATTTACTCTCAATGTTAATTCACATTTTGCACATCTATCACATCTCTTCCAGTAGCTTGAAAAGGTCTACCTAAAATGATTGAAATTTCGTTAACTTCCTCCATAACAAACACAGTCAAATCAACAGGGAAGATGAATTTATCCATTTTAACTAAAGCATCTTCTATAATCCTTTTTGGATAAGTTATCGGTCGATTAGTTAACTGAAGGGTTACAGCAGTAGGACACACTTCTTCTAACCCTCACCTTCTAAAAATAGGCAATGGCATAAGGTTTATACTTGCTCCCAGATAATAAAGGTTTTCCAAAAAATCTTTCTCCTATTGCAAAGGGAATAATAAAGCTCTCATGATCCTTAAGTTTTTGAGGAAGTTTTTTTTTTAATTTATAGCACTGCACTCCTCACTGAGTGCAATTATCTTATAGTCTCCAAACTTTCCCTTATTGTTAAGAATATCCTTCATGAACTTTACATAACTGAGCATTTGCTCCAGCGCTTCAATGAAAGAAATATTAATAGTTAATTTCTTAAATACTTCTAAAAATTTTGAGAATTTTTTATCCAAATTTTGTTATCAAAGTCATTGAGGAAATGGATGTGGTGGTTTTTCTAAGTTAATCTTAGCTAGAGAGACTAGTTTTTCTAAGTCCCTGGAAATATTTTCTTCGAGTTTTTTAGTTTCCCCGGCCTCTTTTTCAACCTCAATATCTTTCTAAACTACATTCTCCTACTTTCTTCCAGTTCTTAATTATACAACTTTAACATCCTCACTATTCTTCTCCTTAGGGTTTATCTCGGTGTTGCTAGGAAGAGTTCCTTGAAGGCTATTGCTAAGTGAGTTAACAATCTGTTCCAATTGACTCTCTATGTTCTTTATTGTTGCACCTTGAATTTTTAGTTGGTTCCCCGTTTTTAATTCAACCTCCTCTAAAGAAAACTTCTTCTCTTTAAATTATGGATTATTATTTAAGTCTGGATGATAAGGAGGTCTATAGTTGGCATTGTCATGGTTATTCCAATTTCCTAAAGGATTTGCTTGTTTGTTACCCCATTATTGGTTTTCCCCCACCATAATTGTTTCTCCAGCTAAAGTTAGAGTGTTTCTTCCAACCTGGGTTATAGAAGTTGGAATAAAGGTTCTTGGGTCAATTGTTATTTGCATTCAAGGTCTCAAAGGGTAGAGAGTTAGAATCAACCACCTTTCCAAATGAATTTTCCTAAATTATTGGATTCACTTGTATTTCACTCCAAATTGATCTAGCTTTCTAGAAAAAGTTGTTACTTGAGAAGTAAGAATTTAAAGCACATCATTATCATGCACACAAGCTACCCTTCTATGGTTTACCATTTTCAAAAGGCCATTGAAAATTTTTTGTAGTCATCTCTTCAATCAAAGAGTAAGCCTTATCACAAGGATTTGACATGAGTGAACCACCATTGACAGCATCAATAATAGATATAAGGCATCCTACTAAGCCATTGTAAGAAGTTTAAATGTTTAACTAATCGGGCAGAGCGTGATGTGGACACTTCTTAAGAAGTTCCTTAAATCTTTCTCATGCTTCGTATATTGACTGACCTTCATGTTGATAAAATGAATTAAAATCATTCCTGAGTTTTGTTGTTTTTGAAGATGGGAAATACTTAGCTAGGAAGTTTTGGGCTACGACACCCCAAGTTCTGATAGATTCTGGTGCGAACAAGTTTAACCACATTTTAGCCTTATCTCTCAAGGAAAAGAGAAAAATTCTAAATCTAACAACATCGTTTGACACGTTGTTATAACAAAATGTAGCGCAAAGTTCTAAAAAACTTGCTAAATATAAATTTGGATCCTCAAACAGGGTTCCTCTAAACTGTTTGTTCTGCACCATTTGGATAATAGAGATTTCAGTTCAAATGTGTTAGCTTCTATGGTAGAATTTTGAATGCTTAAGTGAATTTTATCTACTGTAGGATTAGTGTAATCCCTTAATTGTCTATGCATGTTAGGATGTTCAATAATTCGTATTTGGTTATCTAAATTATTCTGAAGAATATTCACCATTATTTGGATGTTCTTTCATATTTCCTAATCCTTCTCATTATTCTCTCTAGTTCTAAATTATAGGGTACAAGTCCCAAAGGTCTTGCACTACTCATACATAACTAAAGATTTAACTAGTAAGTTTCACAAAAAAACTCTAAAAGAACACTCAAAAATAACTTTTCTTTCCTTTTAAATTTTTCTTTCTTTTTAAACAAACAAATAAACACATGCACAAAGAAACTACAAAACAATTTTCCAAATCTAAGTCTAATCAATTCAACTAAATTTTTTCTAAGTCAAATGTACCGTCACATTCTCTGACAATGGCGCCAAATACTTGATCAACATGATTACGCCTAGTGTGCCTATGGATGTACTACTTGTAATCTTAAATGGGTACTATGTATTCTGGAACTTGATTTGTGCAAACATGTGGCACTATACCTTTTTCCCTAGCAGCAGTACCAAAAACTTGATAAATTTCTCAATCCAGGTGACACTTACACATTAGGGGTTTAATGCAAGTATACATGTCATGCAAGTAATATCGGATTATTGAGTCTGGATTATCGATCCCACAGAGAGTGTGGTAATTGAGCTTAAGAAGTGTAGTTGGTTTAAGTTGTGTTTATTAATCTACTAAATTATCGCTAATCCGATCGATTTACTCCTAGGTTAATTCTACTAAAGCTAATTAAAGTGGTAAAATCAAGATATAAAACTACCCTTCCCTTGCAATGATAGAAGTGGTGTGTGTAAGAATGAAACACTTAGAATAGCAATTATATTCAGTTACAAAAAGGAGTAATCATTTTCTTTACCCTATTTTGAGTGCATAAAGATGTTTGGTTCAAACTTGGTTAGTGTTTCTGTCTGTTACCCTAAAAACTCCAATTTGAACCTTATCAAAGCATATTTCACTATCTATTTGCATTGCCCTATTTTGCTTCACCCACTAGTGCAATGTGATTCTTCCTAGTTGTTCATGACATGGCTCTTCCGAGTCTTTATGGGTTCACAAAAAAATTTAACATCTCATTTGGCTAGAATAATAAGTAAACTAAGCAAAAAGAAAAACCATCACTTTAATGAATAAAAATCTATTCTAAAAGCATCCTAATATCCTACACATCCTACTAATTCATAATAAGAGAAAGGTATAAAGTTACTACTTACAATGCATGAAGAAAACACTACAATTCATCATTTTATAATAAAACAAATTCATAAAAAATAATTTTAGCAGCAATACAAGACAATGTAGAATGAAACACTTAACTTTCTCCCTGAGAAAAGAGGTGAAAACTCCTCCTCAAGTGATCTCTAAGTGTTCCCTACACTGCTGACAGTATTGAAAAGATGGTTTTGTGAAATAATTTTATTTTCTCTAATAAAAATACTATAGCATAGGATTAAATCTTAATGTGGGAGTGTGTATGCATGAAATTACTCAAGACTTATATGTTTAATAGATAAGCTTATAAATCACATGTTCATAAATTAGGACATAGTCATTCAAGAACGAGTCATATAATCATGTATAAGTCTTGCGTAAGGTAACATATTAAGGAGGATTTGCAAAGTTATGTAATTTTGGTATTGATTGGCGAGCTTACTTAGCGTTAAAAAGTGTTTTTTTTTAATTTATTTTCTTTCAAAAAAAAAATCTCAAGGTTAAGCTTGTTTTAAGTTTTCTTTTTGAAATTTTATTCAAGATTTATGAAAAGAATTTATTTAAGTTTGGAGAATTGTGTTTAAGTTTTAAGTTTTATTTTGTAAAAGTTTATTTAATTTTCTTTTGTTTGAAAAAATATTAATTTTTAGGTTTTAAATTTTTATTTATATTTATATTTATATTTATAGGTTTTATTATTTTTTTCTCCTAAGAAGGTGCTTGTTTATTTTAAAGAGGAAGGGCTTGTTTATTTTAAAGAGCTTATTGAGTATTTTATATTATTTAAAATATCTTGGTTATAATAATAAACACTTAGGATAGAGAACCAAATGCAAAAATTTGAACTTAGAAAAATGTAATTTTTATAATAACTGTCAAATTAGGGATCAACACAAATCATGCATAAAGTATTAAACCCCAAACAACTTTAAAATTGACAAACTCAAATCACTCAAACAATCTCTGATCTACGATGTCATGAATTATTTGTTTCAATTCATTTCATTCTCTTTTTATGTATGTTATGGATGTTATTATATTGGATGATTTATTAACGTGTGGGCACTACATTTGTTATGATTTCAATTAAATTTTCATTGTTTCAACCACACTTGTTATGTTATTATGTAATGTTATGAATGTTGTTATTATTTGATTGCACATATGTATATTTTGAGACTTGCATGACAGATCCTTTGGCTGCACATTTCTCTCAGAAGGAAAGACAGGCTAAGAAAATTTGCCCTTCAATAGGAATGCTTTTTATGAGATTAAAAGAGGGCATTAAATTCATAGAAAAGTAATTCTATTCCATGCATTAACTTGGTTTCCATTCACAGCTTCAAACTGTATCTTGAAATATCGCCACTTCCCATAATAAAAAAGGAGGATTTACAGACAAACCCCTCAATACCTATGCATGAAAAGTTGTATTTCACATTTTTTAAGGTTAAAATAGTGGTATTCTTATGTGATATGAAAGATATGAGTGGTATAATTGTAAAAAGTAAAGTTTAGATGTTAGATATATAAATAAATAAGTATTGGGTAGTATGTATAAAAATGCCCCTTTGAAAAAAACATGTATTGTACAACTCTATAAATTGAGATCCAACTGTCTCACATTATTCATAAGTGGAGAAATAAATATACATTAATCATTCTCNTAATGTATGTATAAGGTTCAACATGTGTCAACCTCAACTGATTAAACCATCTAATTATAACTAATTTTGTAAGNCAATGTATGTATAAGGTTCAACATGTGTCAACCTCAACTGATTAAACCATCTAATTATAACTAATTTTGTAAGTAGACATTGCCAACAAGTTTAAAATTACATAATGATTGAGAAGGGATACCAATAGCTCGAGAAAATATTACGTCTGAAATTCGGACATAGAGTTACGTCCAGACTCTAATAGAATTTTGCCACTTGACAATGCTTTAAAATATTATTTTCTCTTGTAAAAAGTTGTGATGCCCGAAGCCNGATAATGATTGAGAAGGGATACCAATAGCTCGAGAAAATATTACGTTTGAAATTCGGACATAGAGTTACGTCCAGACTCCAATAGAATTTTGCCACTTGACAATGCTTTAAAATATTATTTTCTCTTGTAAAAAGTTGTGATGCCCGAAGCCTGATCCGACCCATAGTGTTTACATGGACATACTTTGTTTAAGAAAATAATTTTAAGATATAGGTTATTAATTTACTTTCTGAACGCCACCCAAGCCGAAGAAGAATAAAAATGAAGTTTTAGGATTTATGTGTGAGTATTGTCTTGTTGCCCAAAGCGAAAAAGAAGAAAAATAGTGGAGCTCATCGTGAAGTTGGACGACAGGTACAACACTCTCCTAGAAGATTGGAGGTCATCTTCCCTTGAGCATTCCATTGTAAACTTTTACTGCAAGTCGTAAGAGAATTATTTGATTATTATGTTTGTTAATCTTTGGTAAAACATGGTTATAAATTATTTATTTTTTGGTAGAACATGATTTTTACATCATTTTACACGATCACAACCTTGTTTTACTTTATGGTTTGACAACATGGTTCTTTTGTAATTGCTATATGAGTGTTTCGTCTTGAATACAATATGGTTTAACATCATTTTTTCACGAGTACAACTACTACATATTATACTATAAGTAAATGTTTTATGAACATTTGATATATAAAACAACATTATTTTACAACATATTTTCACGAGTACAATCATGTTGTACTACATATTTCAATATATGTAAGGGTATTATGAACATTTGGTATATAATACAACATTATTTTACATCATTTTTTCACTAGTACAACAATGTTGCACTACATATTATAATATATGTAAGGGTCATATGAACATTTGGTACATAATAAAAAATTATTTTACAACATTTTTCACAAGTACAACCATGTTGTTCTACATATTATAACATATGTAAGGGCTTAAGAACGTTTGGTCTATCATACAACATGACTTTTCATCATTTTACACGAGTATAACTTTGTTGTGCTACATATTCTACCATAGGTAAGGGATTTATAAGGCTTTCAGCTCGAATACAACATGGTTTGACATCTTTTTTTCATCAATACAATCAGGTTTATATCTATTAGTTAAGGGCATTATGTACTTCATATTTTATTACAAGATATGTTATTTGGATGATTGTTTCTTGAGTACATGTTTATATTTCATTTTCTCTTAAATACATTCAGTCTCACAAATGAATTTGTAGGTCTTGATGCAAGAAGATGAATGTAACGCTAAAATTCTTATGGATTTTAACCAAATAAAGATAAACGCATTTCCACAATTGTTCATAATGAAAATAAGTCATATAACTTGTATTGCAATTATGCACATGATATGAATTTTAGTGTTTGAAAGAATCATACCAGTTTTTGGGCAAATTTAAGGCATATTAAATCAAAAGATTGTTTTGCTCCAAAGCTGGTCAGAAGAGAGCACGCAATATAAATAACAAAACGAAGTTCAAGAAATCAGGTACTAGAATTTGTTGTTCTGCAATGACTAGATTTATTATTGATCTTGCAGGTATTGGTCTGCAAAGAAATTAATTTATAGAATGTCATAACCATCCATGGGCACAAGTAGTTGATCAACATCTATTGTGAATGTATCGTCACATCAATGAAGATAAAACTTTTGTGCTTCAGTCAATGGCACAAGCAGGAATTAGGATGATTGATGCATTTAAGTATCTTGATGAGGAAGTAGGAGTAGAAAATTATATTTTTTACAAAGAGATACATTTAATTATATATAAAAAGATAAAAGAGCTACAATTGAGAATGGAGATATTATTGCTCTAATGTCATTATTCAAGAAAAGAAAAGCTGGTGATAGTATGTTTGCTTGGGATGTCAAATTTATGAGTCAAATAGATTGAATTTTTTTTTGGAGTGATGGCATTTCAAGGCTAGACTATGATAGCTTTGAAGACGTCATAATTTTGCACAATATATTGACTTAATAAGTATAAATTTATTTGTGCACCATTTATTAGAGTTAATCATCATTGGAAAATTATTTTATTTAGAGTATCATTTTTATTTNCTGTGGTAGAACATTATTTTACATCATTACAACCTTGTTTTACTATGTGGTTTGACAACATGGTTCTTTTGTAATTGCTATATGAGTGTTTCGTCTTGAATACAATATGGTTTAACATCGTTTTTTCACGAGTACAACTACTACATACATACTATAAGTAAGGGTTTTATGAACATTTGATATATAAAACAACATTATTTTACAACATATTTTCACAAGTATAATGATGTTGTACAACATATTTCAATATATGTAAGGGTATTATGAACATTTGGTATATAATACAACATTGTTTTACATCATTTTTTCACTAGTACAACAATGTTGCACTACATATTATAATATATGTAAGGGTCATATGAACATTTGGTACATAATACAAAATTATTTTACATCATTTTTCACAAGTACAACCATGTTGTACTACATATTATAACATATGTAAGGGCTTAAGAACGTTTGCTCTAGCATACAACATGACTTTTCATCATTTTACACAAGTATAACTTTGTTGTGCTACATATTCTATCATAGGTAAGGGATTTATAAAGCTTTTAGCTCGAATACAACATGGTTTGACATCTTTTTTTCATCAATACAATCATTTTTATATCTATTAGTTAAGGGATTTATGTACTTCATATTTTATTACAAGATATGTTATTTGGATGATTGTTTCTTGAGTACATGTTTATATTTCATTTTCTCTTAAATACATTCAGTCTCACAAATGAATTTGTAGGTCTTGCTGCAAGAAGATGAATGTAACGCTGAAATTCTTATGGATTTTAACCAAATATAGATAAACGCATTTCCACAATTGTTCATAATGAAAATAAGGCATGTAACTTGTATTGCAATTATGCACATGATATGAATTTCAGTGTTTGAAAGGATCATACCAGTTTTTGGGCAAATTTAAGGAATATTAAATCAAAGATTTTTTGCTCCAAAGCTGGTCAGAAGAGAGCACGCAATATAAATAACAAAACGAAGTTCAAGAAATCAGATACTAGAATTGGTTATTCTGCAATGACTAGATTTATTATTGATCTTGCGGGTATTGGTCTGCAAAGAAATTAATTTATAGAATGTCATAACCATCCATGAGCACAAGTAGTTGATCAACATCTATTGTGATTGTATCGTCACATCAATGAAGATAAAGCTTTTGTGCTTCAGTCAATGGCACAAGCAGGAATTAGGATGATTGATGCATTTAAGTATCTTGATGAGGAAGTAGGAGTAGAAAATTGTATTTTTTACAAAGATATACATTTAATTATATATAAAAAGATAAAAGAGCTACAATTGAGAATGGAGATATTATTGCTCTAATGTCATTATTCAAGAAAAGAGAAGTTGGTGATAGTATGTTTAATTGGGATGTCGAATTTATGAGTCAAATAGATTGAATTTTTTTTTGAGTGATGAAATGTCAAGGCTAGACTATGATAGCTTTGAAGAAGTCATAATTTTGCACAATATATTGACTTAATAAGTATAATTTTATTTGTGCACCATTTATTAGAGTTAATCATCATTGGAAAATTATTTTATTTAGAGTATCATTTTTATTAGAAGAGATAATTAAATCTTTTATTGGTTATTCAATACATTCATTAAAACAATGGATTATAAGCATCCTATAACAATATACATTGATGAAGATCAAGCAAGGATGAAAGCCATAGAAATGTTATTGGTTCATACTCAACATTGATAATGTCAGTGACATATCTCTAAGAAGATTCTTTCAAAAGTACATTGACACAATATTAATAAGACAGTACAGTGATTGTTTCATGCATGCATAGGCAAATGTAATTCCGAGTAGGTGTTCAAAAAATTATAGTCTAAGATAATAGAGATAAGAGATCTCAATAATCATGATCGATTAAATGAGTTACATTGGATTAGAAAAAATGGTATATTGTTACTCCTCCATTTTTAGGAACGCAGCTAATAGGGCTAACCCAAGCACTGTCTGATATAGGATAGATAATGTCTGCATCTAACCACTTTAATATTTCCTTCTTAACTACTTCTTTTATAATTAGATTTAATATCTTTTGAGGATCTACCTATGGTTTATGATTATCTTTCATCATAATCCTTTGCACAAAAATAGAGGGACTAATTCCCTTAATATCTGTTAAGGACTATCCAAAAGCTTTCTTATAATTCCTCAGAATTTCTATTAATGTTTTCTCTTCCAAATGAGACAAATATGGGGATATAATAACTGGGAATATCGATTACTTCCCTAAATAAGCATATTTTAAGTGTGTAGGAAACACTTTCATCTCAAGTTCAGGGGGTTCCTGAATAGAAGAAATAAGAGGTATACTATTTTTTGTTGAATCTAGAATCTCCAACCTCTCCTGAACAAACTTTGAATTTTTAGTAATTAATAAATCCATTTAATCCCGAAAGTCCTTGTCTTTTTCATTATCTAACATTGACTCTACATATTTAACTTCATAACTTTCTAGAAAATGACTTTTACAAAAATAATCCATTAAGCCCATCTGATAACACACATCTTCATTTCCTTTAGAAGGATATTTCATAAAATTTAAAACATTAAATGTAACTTCCTGATCATTTACTCTCAATGTTAATTCACATTTTGCACATCTATCACATCTCTTCCAGTAGCTTGAAAAGGTCTACCTAAAATGATTGAAATTTCGTTAACTTCCTCCATAACAAACACAGTCAAATCAACAGGGAAGATGAATTTATCCACTTTAACTAAAGCATCTTCTATAATCCCTTTTGGATAAGTTATCGATCGATTAGTTAACTGAAGGGTTACAGCAGTAGGACACACTTCTCCTAACCCTCACCTTCTAAAAATAGGTAATGGCATAAGGTTTATACTTGCTCCCAGATAATAAAGGTTTTCTAAAAAATCTCTCTCCTATTGCAAAGGGAATAATAAAGCTCCCATGATCCTTAAGTTTTTGAGGAAGTTTTTTTTTAAAATTATAGCACTGCACTCCTCACTGAGTGCAATTGTCTTATAGTCTCCAAACTTTCCCTTATTGTTAAGAATATCCTTCATGAACTTTACATAACTGGGCATTTGCTCCAGCGCTTCAACGAAAGGAATATTAATAGTTAATTTCTTAAATACTTCTAAAAATTTTGAGAATTGTTGATCCAAATTTTGTTATCAAAGTCATTGAGGAAATGGATGTGGTGGTTTTTCTAAGTTAATCTTAGCTAGAGANAGAGGGCAATTAATGGTGGAGCTCTTCTTCTCTGTGCTTAGAGAAGAGTTTTG
>JXCR01060653.1:138980-181779 GCA_002079205.1 Phalaenopsis hybrid cultivar
GTTTGAGTTTCTAATGGTAAGGGTACCTTTTCTAGTTTTCTAAGACTAGTCAGTAGGAAAGTCCTATGGTAGACCTAGGCTTGGTACATTTTCTAGTTTTCTAAGACTAGTCAGTAGGAAAGTCCTATGGCTAGACCTAGGCTAAAAAATTTCGAGACCTCAACCAAAAGTGAGGTCAACAAATGGACCCCCAATAGGTGTGGTGTGCTGGATCTTCTAAGACTAGTCAATAGGAAAGTCCTATGGCTAGACCTAGGCTACTAAAGAAGTTTCTTAGACCCAACAAAAGTGAGGACAACCGCCCATACCACAGGTTGATAGGGCATACCATAGAAGATTGCTTCAGCTTAAAAAACTGACTTGTACGCAACAGATTTTCACAGAAAAAAGAAATCTGGAAATTTTGGCTTTGACGCCTGAGACGCCAAATTCCCGAAAATGTCAGATTTGGTTAAAAACTATGAAATTGCCCAATAAAACCTCATTTTTACTATTTGAGTCGTCTCTTACCTCTAAACCATGACTTTGGGCTTGACATTGTGCGCATTTGAGAAGATTTCAAGGGCCAAAGATCTTCGATTTCATCTTCTCTTGGTAAGAGCTTCACCTTAACTTAGAATTTTTTTGTTTTCACCATGTATTTATCTTACATTATAAGAAATTAGAAAATTAGGAAATTTGATGAAAAAGCTAATAGAAAGCCCACAGTGAAAAATTTCTTACCAAATAATCTTACTTGTGAAATTAGATTTTTGGTTTTTTGATTTATTTGAATTTTATTTGGATTTCCATGGAAATTCAAACGGCTCCACGAGTAAAAAGAGGAAAGCCTACGGGAGATTTTGACACGAGAAGATTTATCAATTATAAATCCCAACATAGTTACAACACTCAAATGGGCTCAAGAAAATTGATCCAGGAACGAGTATTTGCTAACCCGGGAGGCAAGATCGAGAGGTTGATCTTTGCTAAAAATTGGGAGAGATTTTGCTACTTTGCTGCAGTAGCAGTAGTTCCTATGTTTCATGAGTTTTATTCCAACTTGTGATTTACTTCTGTTGCTTACATCTTTGTGAGAGGAAAGTAACTTGAGCTTTCAGAGGAAAGTTAAATGCATTTTATGGATTGAGGAATGTGTTATATTGTGAATATACTGCATTCGTGATGACTGACTCATCACTGGATTAAGTAATTGTCTTTTTGACTGATGGAAGGGGAGAATGGAAAATTAAGAACAATAAGAAAGTTAATTTGTCCACTTTCATGATGACCTTTCAATCAAAGGTATGACGAAGGGGAGAATGGAAAATTAAGAACAATAAGAAAGTTAATTTGTCCACTTTCATGATGACCTTTCAATCAAAGGTATGACATTACTTAATTTCTATTAAATTGCTTTCGACGATCATCTGAGCAAAGTAACAAACGATAGAGCTATGTTAAACTTCTGCATTCAGCAAATGAAGGCAGTTGATGTTGGTGCTCTTATAATATATCATGCTCGGAGTATAGCCAGGAGTGCTACAGCTAGTGGTTATGACATCCTGCCATAATTTTCACTTTTTGTGAATAATTAGAGTAGAGTGCCATAAAAATGAAGAAATGCTGCAGCCACAAAAACCTTTTGGGAGACATACTGTCCAAAGATTTGAATCATTTGCTGAGGCCAAGAGTAGAGGAAGTGATAGGCCCTCAACATATGTTGCAGTGGCATCTACTTCCAAATCTACTTCACTTGAAAACATCATGGAGCAGCTTATAATATAACAAATGGATATGGTGAATCTACAAAATAAGATTGGGGGACTTAAGACAAGGAATGCATATATTGATGAATATAAATAAAGGAGAGTTCAACATGATATAACATATCAGGAGGCTATGATAAGATATCTATTGGGAGATTACAATGTGAAATTTTCAACTTGCCCTAGCTTTACTCCTTATGTGCTAGATCATGATGATGACGACAAAAACCACAACTGTATCTGCGGTTAAAGGCCCAATTTCCTCAATTTCAATCCTAAACTCAAAGCCACCTTCCATGTGACCAATTTGAACCAAATATAAGCTCAATTGGCCCATGCTTTGAGCCAATTTTGATCTTGGTCAAACCCCCAATTTTGGCTATATGACTTAATCTCACAGAATTGAACCCCATGGCCTACTCCATTGACCTCAATTTGAATTCTAAACTTTTTATAACAATCCTACACATCCAGCTTGACCTTCAATTGGCCTCGGTGAAGCCTCAAGTTCATTTAATTTTGACCTAAGTCCAAAAACCCCAATTTTGCCCCAAATTGGCCATACCTCAAAATTCCACCAAATTGAATATCTTAGACATAAAATTGGCACCCAATTTATGCTGAAAACTCTTCATGACATGCTTATCTAACATTTTCAATAATCAACTTTGACTTAGCCCAAGATTAGCCCAATCTATACCCAAGTCTAGCCCAACATGCCCAAAGTGATCAAAATTCCAAAATACTTCAAATTGAAGCCCCAATTGAACTCAAAATCATTTCAATCCTTCACCAAAACTCTTCATTACAATCATCTACATAATATTGATCAATCATTTGGGCTCAAAGTCATGGCTAGCCTAACCCAAACCCAACCTTTGGTCATTTGGACCCAAATTGAACCCATATACCAAAGTCACCAAATTTGTGACTCCACAGCCACTAAGCTCTTCCTTTGGACCAGGCTAAACAACACTAAACCCACCCAAGAAAGCTATGGACCAACGGATCCCCAAATTAAGGGCTTCATTCCCTTTTTTAGGCCTTAACCACAAAATCTCCCTCATCATCACTAACCTTTGGGGATAAATCATAATTAAGCCTCCCCTTGACTCACCTAACCTTCTGGCCACCTCCTCTAGCCTTACCAGCCAGCCTAGTCACTGGAAAACCCCAAAATCAAGAGCCCTAAGGCCAAATCAAAACTAATCTCAACCCTAGAGACCGCCTCACCCTAATTAACATTTGGATCTCCTCAGAGTTCCACCGAAGCAAGCCCTTACACCCAAGGTCAGGCCCTGAGCTTCTCTCTCCGAACATGGCTATAAAACTTAACCTCTACGGCCAACATAGAGGTACTAAAATTTTGTCAAGGAGACCCCTCTAAATTGCTCCCATAGCCTCTTTGAGACCTCCTCAGTGCAACCAAACCACTTCCTTACCCTAATTCCCCTTGCTGGAGTTCCATTTTTTAGCTTAAATCATTTTCGAAGACAGGACAAAACTCTCCACACCTCTACAGTGCACAAAAATCAAATTAAACTCACCCACACCTTCACCACAGTGAAAGAAGACAAAGCCCCATCAAAACCCCCTCATAGAGAGCCTCTACATTAAACTTTGATCAACACCCAAATTCAGCCTTAATTGAATTTGGGTCTAGACCTTTCACCACGACCAGAGGCTTAATCCCTAGCCTCCTTAGACCTCCACAAATGTGTCGAGCACCTCTGATTGAAACTTCCCTTCTCAGAGCGAAGGTATTAAACTTCTGCTCTTCCCAAGCCTATTTTGATTCTCCATTTGATTAGGGTTAGTTTAATGGTATGTTTACCGTATGGATGTGTTCGTCACACTTAGACGAGTTCATAGCATCCAACCCGAGGTCATTTGGTTGAGAAATGAGTGAGATTTTAGGGTTTTAATGTTAACGGTCATAGGTTCACTCTATTTGGGGATGATGACGCGGAGCCGTTGAATCGCGCGTGTATAAAATAAAGGGCTCTGATTGCATCGGATGGGAGCGTGGTTCATAAAGCGCGGGCTGAGTCAGCAGCTACGTGGAAAGCGGCGTCCAACCAGAACGCGTCATGCATGTTTTCAAAGCCATCACATGATTGCGTGGCACCGCGTGTTTAAGTAGAAAAATAGGGATTTAAATAATTTAGAAAATTCTTCCTACCTTAAAAATTCATATATCGGTGTATAAAAATCATAAAAATAAAATAAAAATATCCAAGTGCTCGGTGAATAGAGGAGAACAATGTAAAAATGGTTTGAAGTTTATTTGATGAATATTTTATTTTTAATTAATTAAATACTGATTTGAGTATTTTAACTCTCCATGCATGTAGACATTTCATCATGGCATGTTGTTGCCTCTCCCTTAGGGGATATTCTTTGATTTTTTCCAAAGTTACAGAAGACCTCTAGACAGATATTCATATTTTTCAAATTTATGTCTATTATTTGTATAAATTAATCATAATAATTAGAATGTTGCTTAGAAAAATCTAAAAAAATTTTTTTATGGTTTATTGTTACCAGAGAACCTTTTGAAAAAAATTTCATTAGTCAAGTCTATAAGTACACACTTAAATCTCATAAAACCCTAAAATACAAAGAAAATTAATTTGGGAAAATAATCATCTAAATGACTTGATTTTTACTCTTCATAATGATTTAAAGTTTAGCTATAAAAATTTTAAAACATTTGAAGTTCATTTGATAACTTGACATGATTTTCTAAGTTAAATGACATTTTTGACACAAATAATTTTTAATAATTAAAATATAAGTCAAAAAATTATAAAAATTAGTTTTAGGAGCTCTTTGTGATCAGAGAAATTTCTAAAAATAAAATTGTAAATAAAATAAAAATTTCTTTTTTAAACCTATTTTAAATATTTAAATAATTAAAAATTAATAAAAATCACAAAATTCATAAAATTCATGAAAATGTTCTAAATTGTTTCCTAACCACTTAAGAATAGTTGGAATATTTTTCCTATTTTTCTAAGTGAAGATATTGAATTTTAAAGCTTAAAATAATTTTTAAAGGCTAAAAAATGAATTTTTTCTTAATATATCACTTAAAAAATTCTAATAATTTAAAGAAAAATTATAAAAATATAAAATTTGTTCCTCTAGGTTCCTTGACCTTAGTGAGATTTAATAAAAATGTAAAATTTAATTTTCCACATTTAAAATATTATATAATTAATTAATACTCCATAACTTCAAAATAATTTTCATAATTCAAATAAAACTACAAAAATCATGCAATATGGCCCAAGTGTTTCTCTTGTCTAAGTCTACCTCCAAGAAAAATTTCAATGGATTAGGCTTTGCCTTGGTCAAGTTGTTGAATTTTCCTTGAAAAATCTCATTCTTGTATATAAATAATTATATAAATTAAATTAAAATTTGAAAAATCACATTTTCTCCTCTTATGTTGTAATTGACCCATGAATGAGGTGGGATGAAAATTGCAAATTCATTTGAATTAAATTTGATGAATTATGAAGTGATAGAACCTTAGGGGCCAAAGTGTAATTTTAGAAATTTAGCCTTAATTAACATTTAGGCTTAATTCAATAAAGGAAAATGGGCAACCTTTGATCTTAATTAATATATTTTGATGATTGAAACACAAGGGATTAATTGGTAGAAACCAATCTCACTTTTTCCAATTAAAGGATAAATTTGAAATTTCCTAGACGATTAAAATTTGGGAGTCTACTAAATTAAATGATCCTAGACTTAGGGGTATAGTTTTGAGTGTTAATAACTCACTAATTTAATGCCACTTATCTGGTGTTCAAGTGACATTCAAATGTTTTGATGATGGATTATTATCACTTAAAATTTAATCTCTTTCAAAATGACTAAGATATCCATCAGAATCTTAAGGGCTTGGTGGTGAATTAAGTTAAATCAAATTTGGTTAAATGAATTTTAGAAAAGTGAATAAAAATTGAACACCTTTGAAATACTGCAAGCCCAAGTTAAAACCAAAATTGTCAAAGTGTCTTAATAACACTAACTTGCCCCTTTAAGGGCTTCACTTGCATAATTCTTAAATTGAAGGATAAATAATAATCACCCTACTCTTAGGGATAATTGAAACATCACTGTTCATTGAACACTAGAAATATTTACAAGATGGATTATTAAGCAACATAATAAGTTTAGATGAGTTCGAGACTTTTCACCAGGCAGTGAGGGGAAAGCATGGACCTGCCTTTTATTCTGACCTGTTGGATACCACGGAGGTCTACTAAACTTGAAATGTTTTGCTTAATAAAATCATCCTTAATCAAACCATTAAAGACTCACCAAGATATAATCTAGGAACCCTGTCTTTTTCCCTCTTTACATAAAATGCCCTCACACGCATTTTGAGTTTCAGGTGGTGGAACGAGAAGACTCGTCAGGTACAATTTTACAGTTTACAGTACTGTCTTTTTCTATACTTTCCACAATGTATTTTTATGCTTACAAAACTTGCATGCTAAACAACGATGTCACCCTACATGAAAACCAAAAATGCTAGGATAGCCGTAAAACTAAAACCAAAACTAAAATCAACCAAGATAAAAATCACCTCCAAAACATTCAAAATATAAGACAACTCAAAATTTAATCACAAACATCACAAAACAACAATTGCAAAACTATTCGAAATATAAAACAACTTAAAATTTAATCACAAACATCACACAAAACCACAACTTCAACTAAATTTAAATATAAAACAGCTCAAAATTTAATCACAAACATCACACAAAACTACAATTGCAACTAAATTAAGACGTCTCTATCTGATGATCGAGAATCCCTCAGAGGAGGTAACCTACGGTTGCTAACGAGGCTTCCCACAGTCTACTATCAAATGATCAGGAATCCCTTGGAGGAGGTAACCTACTGTTGCTAACGAGGTTTCCCACAGTCTAAATGAAAGTATGGAACTCATTAAGTTGAGTTTAGTAAATTCATTTGGACTAAGGATCGATAGAAAATAGGTACCAGAATGAGGAAACCGTAGGATCCAAACCGGTGCGCTCTAATCAACTTTAGTATGCCCCATAATATTTAAAGAACTACAATCATAGGGCCATCTAATTTGACATTATAACTTGACACACTAGAAAACTTAAACTCACTACGATGAGGAGCTTGGAGCTAGCATGGTGGGCAGCACGGTCATCTTCAACAGCAAAACATGTCTTCCCTGACTAATCCATTCTTTCCTTAGAACTAAAACAACAAGCCATAGTATTTTGAGTTCATTTTCTTATGCAACATAAATCTTCACCTCATCTTGAGGCCTTTGTACAGCCCTGCTATACAATATAAGCCTTAACTTGTCTTAGAATTTTGAGGTTATCGTTCGTCATGACCTAAATCCTCACATCATCCAGGCTATTTGTGTGATTGTTTCACACTAATGTAAGCCCTAACTAATAAAATTGGCAGGATGAAACATTCAAATAATTTCTCCTCAAAACTGAAGCCAAACAATATGATAGACTGGGAAGTCACCAAGCTTCTCCTTCGGATTTGTGACATCCCCTAGTTCTTCCTTATTTGGATTATACAATAAATATTCCAAATATGAGTCATTCCTATTTCACACCTCTTTATCTGATTTCGTCGAAAAGTTCTATCCTTTTGAACTCCATGAAGATAATATTTCCTGATTTTTATCGACAATTTTTTTAGTTGATTTCGGTTATCGAAGATGTAATTAACTATAGGGGCTTGCCCTTATAAGAAGCTTTTCTGAACCCAACTTAATATAAATATTATTTAATTATTCATATTAAATAGGGGAAATTTCGGTAAATAAAACGGTTTTGCAAACTAAACGGACGTCATATATTTCTTAATTTATTTGATCGAGTCTCATCCTCAAGTCATATGTTTATCCTTTGGGATAGATACAGGGTTTGATGTATAGTGCTCTTTCATTTAAACTATAAAAATATGGGGTCATTTTGATTTCATATTTTTCTAAACTATATATACATATGTAAATTAAATGTTCATCCAAAGCAGGGGATGGGATTTCGATTCCGGTGACCGACAGCTTCCAACGAACAACTCCTCAATTTTTTTGGGTCAACACCTTCATTATGAGAAATTCAAAAATTAGGGAATTTGATGAAAAAGCTTATAAAAAGCCCATAGTGAAAATTTTCTTACCAAATAATCTTACTTGTGAAATTAGATTTTTGGTTTTTTAAATTATTTGGATTTTATTTGGATTTCCATAGAAATTCAAATGGCTCCACGAGTAAAAAGAGGAAAGCCTACGGGAGATTTCGACATGAGAAGATTTATCAATTATAAATCCCAACATAGTTACAACACTCAAATGGGCTCAAGAAAATTGATCCAGGAACGAGTATTTGCTAACCCGGGAGGCAAGATCGAGAGGTTGATCGTCGCTAAAAATTAGGAGAGATTTTGCTACATTGCTGCAGTAGCAGTAGTTCCTATGTTTTGTGAGTTTTATTCCAACTTGAGATTTCTGATATTTGCATCTTCGTGAGAGGTAAGCAACTTGAGTTTTCAGAGAAAAGTTAAATGCATTTTCTGGATTGAGGAATGTGTTCTATTGTGAATATGATGCATTTGTGATGACTGACTCATCACTGGATTAAGTAATTGTCTTTTTGACTGATGGAAGGGGAGAATGGAAAATTAAGAACAATAAGAAAGTTAATTTGTCCACTTTTATGATGACCTTTCAATCAAAGGTACGACATTACTTAATTTCTATTAAATTGCTTTTGATGATCATCCAAGCAAAGTAACAAAAGATAGAGCTATGTTAAACATATGCATTCAGTAAATGAAGGCAGTTGATGTTAGTGCTCTTATAGTATATCATGCTCGAAGTATAGCCAAGAGTCATATTACTAGTGGTTATGGACATCCTGCCCTGATTTTCACTTTTTGTGAACAATCAGAGTAGAGTTCCATAGAAATGAAGAAAAGCTGCAGCCACGAAACCTATTGGGAGACATATTGTCCAAAGATTTGAATCATTTGCTGAAGCTAAGAGTGGAGGAAGTGATAGGCCCACAACATCTATTGCAAGGGCATCTACTTCCAAATCTGCTTCACTTGAAAACATCATGGATCAGCTTATAATATAACAAATGGATATGGTGAATCTACAAAATAAGATTGGGAGACTTAAAGCAAGGAATGCATATAATGATGAATATAAGCAAAGGAGAGTTCAACATGATATAGCATATCAGGAGGCTATGAAAAGATATCTATAAGGAGATTACAATGTGGAATTTTCAACTTGCCCTGGCTTTACTCCTTATGTGCCAGATCATGATGATGATGAAGAATATAATGATGAGGTGGAAGAGGATGAAGATTGATATTTTAGGAGTTTAGTTTGTTTCTTTATTTGTTTATTTTTTTTTATTTTGATTATTTTGTTATTTATTTTCCTTAAAACTGTTATAGTAGGAACTTTCATTTTAATGTTATACTTTGGACTATTATAGAAATTATATATTTTTATTTTTTTTTCGTGCATTTTTAGTATTTTTAATTTTTGTTTATATTTTTAATTCTTTGTAAATCTTTTGAAAAATATTGTGTTTCATTTAATGCTTTAAAGCCTGTATTTTTAAGTTAGTACCTGCAGTATACCAGAGCCCAGTTTCATTTTCAGAAATCCTCCATAGGTTAGTTTTTTTATTTTTTATGCAATTACTGTTTTCTTTCACCAGCAAAAATTTTTGTGCTAAACATTTTTAATTATTTAAAAACTTAAGTTTGGGGGAAAGAAATTTTTCTTTTAAAAAGGAGTAAACTAAATTTTATTTGTCATCAATTAACTATATTTTTAAAATTAATTTAACATGAACTTGGATATTATAGTTTAACTTTAAATGACAATATTGATGTTTTTAAATATTATGGTAAATTTAAGTAAAAATTTTTAATAATAAAAGTCAATTCTAAAGTTAAAGATATTTGGTATGAAAGGGTAATACTATGTTTTCATATTTAAAGTAAAGAAAATTATATTTTTGCTGTATTAAGAATTTTAGAGTTTCATGTAAGAAAAAAAAGATGAGACTTTAAGAAAAATCATTAAAACTAATATGAATTTATAAAGTGAAGAAAGGTAAAAAGTTTTAACTTTGAAAAGAGGATATTGAAGTTCAATACTATTAAAGGCTATCCAGATATAGTAATCTTCACTTGAAAAAGAAAAGAAAAAAAAAGAGAAAAAAATAGAGAGAGAAGAAAAGATAGGATTGAAAAGATCATGAATAAAAAAAAAAAGAATGTGAGGAAAAGCTTGAGGAGATGCCTAATCAAAACTTGGCTTCACTTGAATCAACTTAAGAAAAAGGCTTTATTACATTTTATAAAGTTGTATATGAGTATTATCACCTTTACTATTAAAGTTTACATGAAAATCTTTTTCATATGAATATTCTTAGCATCATAAATATGATGAATTACAATTCTTCTTGAAATGAATAGAGATTCAAAAATCTTAGATTTATTTACTAAATATTCTTAGACTTCTAATTTTAATAAAAGTTATTAAAAAATTTTCATAAATTTTACTATTTTATTTATGAAACTAAAGTATAGAAGTTCATAAGTTAATATCTATCCTAAGTCATGTTTTTATAAAGTAAAAGTGTCACTTGAGGACAAGTAACACTTAAGTTAGGGGATTTTGATACAGCAAAATAATATGTTATTTTATGTATACATTTTATGCTTATTTTTGATGATATTGCACTTTAAAAAAGGGTATTTTCATTTTTTTATTGCAGGTATATCAATTTTTGGCATTTGGAGCAAAAGTAGTAAAAGGAATGAAATTTGGAGCAAAAAATAACGAATTTTGTGAATCTGGTGCCTGAAGCGCCAGACTGGCGCCTGAAGCATCAGATTGGTGTCTGAAGCGTCATTTTACAGAGAGTTCGCGCCTGAAGTACTAGCACCCAAAATAACAGACTTAAGCAACTTCGTGTCTGAAGTGCCAGAATCAGCGTCTGAGGCGCCAGAGACGACTTTATATGAATTAAGTCGGTTCGAGACAAATTTTGTCCAAAATTTGAAGGGTCCACATGTTTCAAACACCCCATGAAGTGAATCAATGCATCTAAACACTTTAGAAGGCTCTTTGAAGAAGGGATATGTCTCTTGAATCAATAGACATATCTTTTGGAATTCAAAAGGTTTACTTTTGGATAGAAAATTAGAGGGAATTTTGAATTCTTTTTTAAGGGAAGCAGCCTCTAATCAAAGAGAAGGAAGTTTGGAGAAAGAACGGGGTTAGAAGAGGAGTTTTTTGTGGTGGCTTGAAAGGTGTGACATGAGATCTAGAAAGAGTTAGAGAGATAAAGTCAAGACTTGGAGATTTTTTTCAAGGGTTGTAAGAGGAGATGAAAAGTCAGAGATTTCTTCTTCATTACACTTTCAAGAGAGAATTGATAGTGTTTGTAAAGAGAGAAAGTGCTTGAAGAGAACTTCTAGGCATTCTCTTGGGAAGGATTGTAAGAGAAGTTGTGTCTTTTATTTCTTTTTTGTTGTAAACTTATTTTTATATATGAAATCTGTGTTTTGTCGTATCCTTCCTATGAATTATGAGTAGCCTCCTTTATCCTTCTCCTTACTCTGAGATATGATTTTGTGAAAATTTGATTTTATTTTATACGGTTTTAAATGTCAAAAATTTGTGATTATTTAAACTTCGATCTTCATTTACTTTTCGATAGGACCAATTGAAATGTTAAAATATGTTAAGAAACATATGATCCAAAAGTGCTATGATTTCTACCACATAATGAGAGTCACATTCAATTTTATGGGTGAGGATGTTATCCATGGGGATGAGTGCAAATAAATATGGAAATATACTTTGTTGGATGCAGAATTGGAGATTTTTAGGTGACAAATTAAAATCCCCAATTTGGTCCGGTTGATTGGAAACTAATGCGAGATTGTTGGCACTCAGGCTAGGGAGTAGTGAGAGTTCTGGTGTGAGAGTCGATATCCTCCCAACCTAATCACGAAATTAGGGACCAAACTCTAGATTAGTCAATGTTCTTTATGCACTTAAAAGACGGTAATGAATAGAATTTCTCCTATTTGGCACAATACAATTATATATATATATATATATATANTCTCTAGTCACCCGAGCGGCTTTACCACTCTTTTTTAGTACTAAATCAGTTTAATCCTCATAATATTGGGACTTTTGAGCACAAAACACTTTTAAGAAGAAGAGCAGAGAGAAAGAAATACTTCACATTGTAATACTTGAAAGGGGCATCTATTTATTGTCCCCCTCCAAGCCATGATAATATTCTAGAATTCCCTACTTTCTACAGTATTTCATACAATTCTTAAATAAATATGTAATCTTAGATCCTTCTATGCTCTTCTTGAACTCTCCATGTTCCATCCTTGAGTTCTTCATGGAGTACTTCCTTCCTTTGACCTCTAGAATTGGGTAGAAGTTTTTAGAGTTCTTTGGAACTTTCTCATCCACCTTCTTAGCTCTATAAGGTTCTTGTCATGCGTGCCTCTTCTAGAGTTTTCCTTCTCATACTTGTTTTGTCATTTCTTTGAAAATGGCGGGGCGTGACACTCCCTCCCACTTAAACCAGCATTGCCCTCATTGCGACTTCCTCTGCACCTTCGAAATTGCCCCTTTGGTTTGCCCCCAGACTTGGCAAACTTTGGTTTCTCCTTGGTGTTATGGGAGAAGCGTGTCATGCAGCAAGTCTTCCTGACTAGCGACTTATCCCTTGCCTCCAACCTTGTTGAACCATCTTTCTTCTTTCTTGGTGGTGGTTCATTAGGAACCTCCACCACTTTTCATGGTATCCCAACTCCTTCGGTTTTTTCTCCCTCATCGGTATCAATAAAGATAGTCAAGTTGTCTCCCTTGTCCTAGGTAATGCCATCCTTGAGCTGGATTGCTGATAGCATTTTGGATCCTTGCTTGCTTAGCCTTATTATCGATATTGAGCAAGCTTGACTCCCTTCCGTAATACACAGGCTATTGGCGAATGACATTGTGAATGCTCTTGCTTGTTCCAAGGAGTCCATTCCAAGGACAACCTATAATCATCCAAAGAATGACAGAGAAGTCTAGATTACTTGATCATGCCCCAATGCTAGTCTTGACTCCCTTAGTCTTTCCATTGATTGGTATCTCTACTGAGTTGATGACTTTAATGAAGCCCCCCTCTTTTAGTCATCTGCAATCCCAACCTCTTTGCTTCCTCGTTGGAGATGATGTTGTGGGAAGCATTAGTATCCATCATTGCCCTAGTGGACATCCCTTCTATTGTCCTCTCCACAAAGAGTAACCTCTTCCATTGGGATTTTGTCGGATCTTGCATCTCGTTTAGCAATTTAAAAGATCCCATATGTGCCTCCATGCAATTTTCCCTATCACTTTCTTCTTCCTCCTTATGGCTTGCAAGGAGACAATTGAGGGCCTTCTTTTGAGGGCAATCTCTTACCTTTGTTGGGGTTGATTCGCGATGTTTCTCCTCCTTATGTTTGCCCTTGTCAACCCCACCTTTGACATCACAACTCTTCTTATATTCAAGCTTTCTAGACTCATTTGAATAAGCAGTCAAGCTTTCAGCAACTGCGATGACAGTGGCAAGATCTTGCACTCCTCACCTCATAAGCTTAGTCTTTACCCAATGTTGGAGTCCATACATGAAGTTGAAGAGAGCATCCTTGTTTGACATATCAGGGATTTCAAGAACTAAGCTTGTAAACTCCTTAATGTAGTCTCAAATCAAACCCTCATTCTTAAGCCTTCGCAGCTAGGCTCGAGCCTCATCCTCGGCATTCTCGGAATAGAACTGCCTCTTTAGCTCTTTATTGAAGTCATTGAAAGTGATCATGGAGCACAAACCTTTCTCTACTTCTCCTTTTCTTCTTCTCCACCAGATCATAACGATGTCCGAGAGATAAAGAGAGACAAATTATATTTTTGCATCTTCATCAGCAATCCCTATCACTCCAAAGTATTTCTCTAGTCCCCATAGGAAGTTGTCTACTTCCTTCGCGTTGCAAACGCCTCCAAAACTTGTAAGTTTTGGAACTTCAATCCTTTTGGATTTGAAAGTGGGATGGTTGGTGGGTGTTGTTAGTGCCCTCTTGTACAGTAAAACGTTTCCACGCATCTCCTCCAAGCTAGCATGCACGTCGCTAAACTCTTCCTTATAGGCTCTTCGTACCACTTGGAGCTTCCCCAACAAATCCTCCTGCAACTTAACAATATGGCCCATTAAGATCTCCTCAAGTTGGAGCAACATACCTCTGATCGTTGAATGGATGGTGATGTCCTCCTCCTCAAGTCCATCAACCCTTTAGCTAAGATCCTCTACTTGGCCCTCCATGTCATTCACTGTCTCCTCCATTTGAGCAACATGAATCAAAGCCATGCATGATCTCCTTTGACCTCCCATATGTCTTGGATGCAATGAGATCTCTTTGCTCCTATCTATTTCGCACTTGTTGAGATGTTTCCACATTTGTGGCTTTGATTCACCCTTGTTGAGATGGTGTCACCAGCCAGTCGGTTTTGAGGTTCATATTATCAAACACTGACTTGAATATGATATTCACAGTGTTGTCAGTGTCGACCAAAACACAACTATCTAGTAGTTTCCCACCATCACTGTAACAATAACAACATCATTATAAAGATTCCCCTTTGAGGAAAAGTCTGCGTCAGTGAAAGTGATAGGCATATGATTGTCGCATTTCAGAGCGAAAGCAACCGCATGTAGTTCTCCCAACCAGAGCCTTTTTCTGATTGGCTCACCGAGATAAATCTCCACCTTCAACAAACTATCAGACACCATCCCAGTAATGTACATTCATTCGCACGGGTGGGCTCATTTAGAATTCCTTCCATTGGAGCCTTCCCTTGCCTTTGGGTCGTTGCTCCTGGCATCACAAATTACTTAAGCATTCCATCTCTTATTAACTCATCGACTAGGCTCAATAGATGTTTATATTCTTACGTGTCTTGACATTGGTCTTTGTAGCAGGAACAATGCATATATGCATCTCAGAGTAAATCTTTGACTCTCATCGATAGTGTCTTCTTGAAGTACTCCTTATCACCCCAAGTTCTAATGAATTCAGGTGCTAACGAATTTAACCATATCTTAGTCTTATCCCTCAGTGAGAATGAAAAAGTCTAAGTCTAATAACATCATCTGAAACATCATCATATTTAAATGTAGAACACAATTTTAGAAAATTGGTAAAATGTAAATTTGGATATTTAGTTGGTGCTCCCCCAAACTGATTATTTGATACCATTTGGATAATAACATGTTTAAGTATAAATGAGTTAGTCACTACAACAGGTTTTTGAATACTACAATGAAGTTCATCTATCGTAGGATTTGCATAATCTCTTAAAGATCTAAATTCTTGATTAATTTCAACATTTTGATTATTTTGATTTCCCAATTCTTGAATTTTTTTTATATTTTTTACATTTTTTTATTTTTCTAATAGTTCTTTCTAATTTAAAATCATAGGGCACTAGTCCTTTTGGAACATGAACTACACATACATTACTACAGAACAACATAAAATAATATCACACAAACAAGAACTTATATAAAAACAACACTAAGATATTTTTATAATAAATCTAAAAATTTAAATAAGACTTTCTAAAAATAGAAATTTAATTTCCTAAAAATTCCTTCAAATTTTCCTTTTAATTCCTTAATTTTCCCCAACAACGGCTAGACAAAAACTTGATCCCGACTATTATGACGGTATTACGAAGTACGTGTGGTTATAGTCTCAATTTTCTTTATTTATATTTCTTCATTTACAACAACACAAAAAATTTGACTCCGAAGCAAATAAGAATGAAACTATTATATTTAAATATTGGGATATTATACAACTATACGTATCATTATCAAGTAATATAGGAATTTTTTATTAAACTCCAATTATCAAACCCACAGAGTGAATGACAAACTTTTCAGAAGAAATTAGATAACAAATTTTACTTTGAAAAATACTCTTATTCAAACTATAGGTGCTATAATAGGAATGAAAGTTCAATTCTTTTTGATAAATTTTGATAATTTAAAATAAACTAACAAAATTTAACTAGATATTTGTAAGAAGAAAGCAATATAAATAAAATATATTTTTCCTTATGACAAATCAGTAACAAGTATAGGAATTCTATTGTGAAAGTATTCAAATTGTGTTTTACCCAATAGAAGCAATATTATTCTTTACTCTTACTAGAGATGATATAAAGAACATTGGTTACTTTAAAGTTTGAATAGTTTTAAAGACTGGCTAGGTAGTGAAGATACTAGCTCTCACTCTAGAGTTCCTTCTTATTCCTCCACCTAGGAGCTAAAATCTCGTATCAAGACCTAAAATTATAAATTGAATTGGGGGCTTTAGCCTGTCACTCTAAAGTCCTCTAACTCTAGACTTTTCAAAGTTCATTTCCCTATTTATTTACACTCAACCGTTTGAATTACATTCTCATCCATACAATCTCATATGATTACTACCATTAGTTGATTGAGACAATACCATCTCAAATCTTACATGTTCTCTCAACAGATATTAGCATCTTAATTGATCAAATTAAGAAGTAAATGAAGTAAAAGCATTAAAATCATCACAACTTACTCTGACATTAAAGATCAATACTTCATACAACTTCCATCCAACACTTAATTACTTATCATTTTAAGGAAAAATATAAACAAAACTACTCAGAATACTTGGAAAAAACATAACAACACTTGAGTTTAAAAGTAGAAATCATGTAAACACATAAGAAGTATAAATTAAAACTAATTGTAATCATAAATATAAAAACTTATTTCAAATCCTCTCTACAAAAATCTTGAAATCCCTTTCAATATCTTCTCTTCCTTTCTCTTACAATGCTCTTTACTCACACACTACAACTCATTTTTTTCTTCTCTCTAAAAGTATACTAATTAATCTAAAGAAGTCTCAAAGAGAGGGGACGGCGGTGGCGTTTGAAGAGTCTCTTTAGAGCGTCTTTCCATTCAGTCCAAGTCTTCTTTTATAATTTTCCAAAATGTGTTTTGGTGCCTCTTCAAAAATGTGTCCACATTCAATCAATCTTCCCAGATTTGCCCCCTTTCAATAGTCATTTGAATATATTTTCGTGTCCATTAACCATAAACCACGTTTTCACCAAGAGTTGCTTCAAACACCCCTTCAAAAACTACATCTGACGCGTAAGCACGAGGTACTTGGCGCTTAGGTGCGACCTTCTCGTTTTTCCTGGCGCTTGAGCGCCAGTTCTGAGTGCTTTGGCGCCACAGTTCATTTGCACACCTTCTTTATTTTTGCTCCAAATTTGATCATTTTCACTCATTTCACCATTTTTTATCCATTTTATTGTGTCTGAAAAAAAAACACACAAATACCTTCCATTAAAGCGCAATATCCTCAAAAATATGTATAAAAATTTGTACATAAATATTATATATTTTAGATATATCACATACCTATTCTTTACCCTCGAATACAGGCATATAGACCATTTACTAATACATAGTTATTTTCCTAAATCATTGGTTAGGTTGAGAATATAACAGCTCTCACTCTAGAGTTCTCACGATCTCTCTGCTTAGAGGCTAACTTTAGCCTTAGATTCCAAACATCTGAATCAAATTAGAGGTTCTAATCAGTCACTTTAGAATTATTAATTTATGTCCATCAAAACTTATTTCTCTATTTATGTGCACTCAAACTCATGACCTACATTCTCATTCATGAAATCAAATGTGGTTCCACTTTGTTGAGAATTACACCGCCCTCTCGGATCTTAATGCAATTACAATGAATTTAACACTACAACATGCCCTTATTGTAATGTAAATGAAGTTCAAGTAACGACCATCACATTGATAATCAAAAACCTATTCTAACATGCATTCTAAAATCCTAAACTTGAATCATACTCGTTGCAAAAGAAAAGTAAAAGGAAAACAACGACATAACTTACTCATGTCGCTATTTCCTAACAAAAAGAAAGAATAAGAACCACCACTCACATAGCAATAAAGAAAACAAAATGAAAAACTTCATTACATCAAAGCAAATCTACTAGATAAGTATTTATAAAAATCATAAGATAATGAAGAACACAATACTTAGTTTTTTTCCCTTGAAAGAAAGATAAAGATCTCTCCAACAAAGTTTCTTATTGATCCATATAATGCTAATACAATTTCTTACAGATTCTCTCAAAATCCACTCTCGAATCTCTCCAAAAAAGGTAGAAATCTATATTCATACTCCTATTCTAAGATTTCTAAGCATTTCTAAGGTTTCTTGGACTTCCCAGAGCTAATAAATGTGAAAAACTATGAAAAGCTGCCAAGAGATGTGTCCTTAAGCTCACAAAATCGTCTTATAACACTTCAGCGCCGTTTGTAGCCGTTCGTAACCGTTTCTGACGTCTAGACGCCTGAAACTGGCGCCTAGGTGCCGGTCAAAAAATTATATCTGCTTAAAATGACTTCATATCACTCCATTTTGACTCGATTTGCTCCAAATTGCTCCAAGTGTCATATTTGCTCCATTTTTGCCTCTTTTTGCTCCAATTTGCTCTGATTTGCTCCAAGTGTCATATTTGTTGTATTTACAAGAAAATTAGAAAATACTTTTCGTTAAAGCACAATATCACAAAAAATGAGTCTTAAATATCTATAAAAAGTAGTCATTTCTTAGGCATATCACCCCAGAACGATGATGATGTCATCTTTGTTAGGAAACTTCACTGCTACATAATTTGTTGAGACCACAAATTTATAGTCATTAAGCAAGGATCAACTAAAGATGGCGTTGTAGGTTGGTGGTGAATCTATCACCTTGAATTCCTCCATATAGTTTAATTGACTTTTACATTCTCTCAAAGTTATTGGTTGTGCAATTACTCACAGGGTCACCTTCCACTCACAAGAGAAGCCATAAAACGGGTTGGCCGGTGTCATCAGCCAGTTGGTTTTGAGGTTCATATTAACGAACACTAACTTGAATAGGATATTCACAGAGTTGCCAGGGTCGACTAAAATACTAACTACAAGTAGTTTCTTATCATCACTGTAACAACAATGACATCATTATAAGAATTCCTCTTTGAGGGAAAGTCTATGTCGGTGAAAGTGATAGGTAGATGACTGTCGTGCTTCAGAGTGAAAGCATCTGCACACAGTTCTCCCGATCAGAGCCTTTCTAACTAGCTCACCGAGATGAATCTCCACCTTCTACAAAACTATCAGATACCATCCCGGTAATGTAAGTACATTTGCTTAGACGGGCTCATTTAGAATTTCTTCAATTGGAGTATTCCCCTGCTTTTGGGTCGTTGCTCATAGAGCCGCACAATACTTAAACATTTTGTCTCTTATCACCTCATCGACTAGGCTCCGTAGATGTCTACATTCCTACGTGTCTTGACCATGGTCTTTGTAGCAAGAACAATACAACTTTGCACCTCAAAGAAAATCTTCAACTCTCATCGATGTTGTCTTCTTGAAGTGCTCCTTATTTTGGATCGCCTCTACTATGTCATCGAGACTCTCAGTAGAGTGACCTTTGTTGCCTCATGGCCATCAATGGTCGCTCATGGCAATGATCAAATCATTGGTCATGGTATTGAGCCTGACATCCTCGTCCTTGCTTCCCACCCCCCATGCTCTCGGGAAGGCTGGTTGTCTTCATATCACCATTGAGCAGGAGGCGAATCTTTCCTAAGTCTCAATCTGTCTTCTCTTGGGGTCTTCTTGTGATGGGTAGCTCATTTTATCCTAGCAAACACAGGACTGAAGTTGCACTCATTAGCTGAAATATGATTGTTCGTCAGTTCCAACAATTCAGTTAAGATCTTCTATCACTAGTCCCAAAGTACATTAGATGGGTCCATTCTTTGATCACACACAACTCTAGGTTCCAGACATATATTCCTTAATATTTCTTCCTAAAAATGAGGGATAAATAAATGAACACACTCATTTTGACCCTATGTAATTGCAGAAATCCATGCAAAATTTTCTGCGAATTTTTAGGCACCAAGGAGCTAACTACATCACAAATTTTCTCGACCGGTTGTGCTGTGAAACCAGCCGCGCTCATCATTTACAGTCCCCATCAAATCCATCACGTGACCGTCGCAGATTATAATAGAATGCCACAGAAATTCCCTTTCTATATCTCTCTCCTCTCACCACCACCACCCCAAACGACAATGGAAGCCCGATCCGCCACAATCGGGAAAGATGCAGGGGGAGAAGCGAGCGCTTCTTAACTTTTAGCCCCACTGCAGACAGGTCAGTCGGCGCAGCAGGAGCAGAACAGAATTCTGAGCGAGGGAGCCCTGGAGAGAGGAAATAGGAATAGAAGACGATCGAGCCACCCACTCCATCAGCCCAGAATTTCCATTTTTCCATATCGATCTCTCACCATTCACTTTTTCTACCCTCCTACCAGATCTCCGCTAAAAATCAAACAAGAGATAGTATATAAAGCGGGGGTGAACCGGCGTGGTGGCTTCTGAAAAGCGATTCCCATTGGAAAAGGAGAGTGGGCGTCATCCTTCGCCTCCGTGAGTGTGGAAGATATCTGTCTTGGTTTCAATGCCGGAGGAGGCNCTCTACCCTCCTACCAGATCTCCGCTAAAAATCAAACAAAACCACCAACTTTTTTTTTTCGAATGATTTCACACAAGAGAGAGTATATAAAGCGGGGGTGAACCGGCGTGGTGGCTTCTGAAAAGCGATTCCCATTGGAAAACGGAGAGTGGGCGTCATCCTTCGCCTCCGTGAGTGTGGAAGATATCTGTCTTGGTTTCAATGCCGGAGGAGGCGCCGGAGGAGCGGGATTATGGGCCACGAGATCGTCGGCTGCAGGTCGACAAACACTCAATTACGGCATAGCGGAGATGGCTGGTCTTCGCGACGTGTACGTAGTAGCACCCGCCGCATCATTCCACCCACCGGCGGCGTACCACGAACAGTTCCTCCCTAGCGCCGAAGCCCACTCGATCATCCCTCTTCTAACCGCTTCACCCTACCTCGCTGATGACGATTCCCGCTCCTCCATGATCCATCTCTGGCAATCCCACCCGCTCCCTTCCCTTCAAGCCCCTGCGCTGCCCCAAAACCCTAACCCTAGTCCCTCACCGGAACTGGAATCCCCCGGCATCCTCTTCGTTACTGGAGGATCCTCCACTTGCCAAGACTGCGGGAACCAGGCCAAGAAGGATTGCAGCCACCGTCGATGCCGCACGTGCTGNTCCTCAAGCCCCCGCGCTGCCCCAAAACCCTAACCCTAGTCCCTCACCGGAACTGGAATCCCCCGACATCCTCTTCGTTACTGGGGGATCTTCCACTTGCCAAGACTGCGGGAACCAGGCCAAGAAGGATTGCAGCCACCGTCGATGCCGCACGTGCTGCAAAAACCGCGGATACGATTGTTCGACACACATTAAAAGCACATGGGTCCCAGCTGCCCGCCGCCGCGAGCGACATCTCACCGCTTCCGATTCCGCAGCCGCAGTTGCGGTTTCTTCCTCCGGTATCATCTCAGCTCTAAAGAAGCCCCGTCTTCTATCTTTTCAGACAACCACCACCTCCCACGAATCCAACTCCGGCACTCTCCCTCTTAGCTTCGAAACCGGCTCAAGCCACCAGGGCGACTACCTCTTATCTCTAACTAAATTTTCTTTCTTTCTTTTTTTCGTCTATCTATATCTCAAGTGTGATGGGTTGATATAATTTTCAGATCCGAGTTTCCGGGAGAACTTACCGGGGCAGGTGCGGNAACTACCTCTTATCTCTAACTAAATTTTCTTTCTTTCTTTTTTTCGTCTATCTCTATCTCAAGTGTGATGGGTTGATATAATTTTCAGATCCGAGTTTCCGGGAGAACTTACCGGGGCAGGTGCGGGCGCCGGCGGTGTTCAAGTGCGTAAGAGTTACATCCATCGATGACGGAGAAGATGAATATGCTTATCATGCGAAGGTGAATATTNGCATTTGCTATACACTACTAATCATAAGAGGAAACTTCTTTTGATGTTAATAAGACCACACGTTATAGTTAAAGGCTGAAACCTTGGAGTTGATTTATATGAAGTGTATACTTATTTATCCTCTCTTTGCTAGGAACCTCATTTTTTAGTGCTTGGTTTATTTTATTAGCTAAACTTTTTCCATATTTCTTTATCTAATTTCATTTGTGTATGATTGTTAAGCATGTTGTAATTATCATATTTGCTAGTTGCTCCAATATTGATTAGAAAGTTTCCATAATATTTGAATGGATTTTGTTATATAATAATTGTGATAGAGGTTGCATTCAATGTGCAAGCCTTGAAAGTCTGTCTAAGAAAATCACCATGTGTATGCATCTTCTTACTCATGCATAATTAATTTCTTTTAAGTCCTTTGCAATGACATGGAAGAGTAAACTTGTTATTTCATAACCATTTCAATTTTACAGTAGCCATTTTGATAGAATTCGTTAACTAGATTTGTTAGGTTTTAAGCAATTTAGAATTGTTAGACAAAGAGTGGGATAAATGAGTATATAATTTATTCCATTAGGTTTTGATGGAAAATAAATTGTCACATGAGTACTATGTAAAAAGAGGATATCATTGAAAGTTTAATGGTAAATTTTATATGTGAAAATAAGATCTTCTTAGAATCTAAGGATTGTAAGGTTATCTTAAGTAAAAATTTAATCACTCAACATCAATTACTAGTTTTGAATTTTACTTCGAAAGGTTAGAAGATAAAAATACATTGAAATATTGTCATAGAATTAGATTGGGGCAACTTAAAAGACGCAAATAAAATTATTTTTATGAATAAACTTCAAGATCCTTAGATTTGAGATATTTATGAAGAAGCTAATGCTATGTGGGATAAAATAACAAACAATATGAAACAAGTAACAAAAGATTTACTTGGAGAATTAAATCAAAATTTTTTTATAAATAAAAATAGTTGGTATGGATTAATAATTTATAAGAAAATATAAAATATAAGAATTCTTCTTACAAAAATTAGTTTAAATAGAAAAATTTGGAGAATTGAGAAAATTATAAAATGACCTGTAAGGTGTCTAGAAAAGCAATTTATGATGCCAAAAATTCTGCCTTTAGTTATCTTTATAATATATTAGATAATAAAAAGGGTGAATATATATGTATAAATTTGTCAGACAAAGGGAAATGAAAAATAAATGTTTAATTTAAGTAAAGTGTGTTAAAGATAAAAATTAAAAATTATTTTTTAGATAAAAATATTCAGCATAGGTGAGTGGGATATTTTTTATAAACATTGCAATAATGTTTTTGAAAATACGATCATTTTAGTGATCTTAATATTGTTAATAATAATAGAACTTTTTTTATTTTTATCATCGCCTTAGTAAAAATGAGGTTGAAAATATCTTAAAGAAAACTAGGTGAAAAATTAGTAGGACTTCATCATATCTCAATAGAAGTGTGAAAAATTTAAGAGGTTTGGAAATTTCTTGGCTTACTAAACCTTTTAATATAATTTTATAAATTAAAGCTATATCTAAAAAGTGCATGAAAAGTATTTTGATCCCTATTTTTAAAAATAAGGGAGATGCACAAAAGTGTGTAAATTATAGAAAAATTAATTTAATGTATCTTACATTAAAATTATGGGGTAGATTAATTGAACATAGAGTAAGACATGATACATAGATTTCTTATAATCCGTTTGAATTTATGCCTGCCAAGCCTACTATAGAAGTTATTCATTTATTAAAAGGTTTTATAGAGAAGTATTAAAAGAGTACGGATTGTCGCTACTATAAATTTTCTCTGTAATCCCCCTTTTTTTATAAAGAAGGATTTACATACATAACACTCTTTCCAATTAACGTTTCCACATCTAAACCTCATTATCTACGCCCATAAAAATTAAAATATCAAAATAAAACAAAAGTAAAGGCCCACCCTAAAGTCCCTAATTTTGTCAGCCTATCAGTTACATCTTGCAGGCTGCAAGCTTCTACGAGCTCTATAGTGGCTCTGCACAAGCTCCTACGAGCTCTTCACTCAGTGCTAGAAAGCTCTTCTTTTATTGCCTTTCTTTTGGAGATAACTGAAATTTGTACTGAAGTAAGGGAGGATGAGAAAAAAAGGAGAAATTAGAGTTGCTTATAGTGAATAGTATGAACATGAAAGGGAATAGGTGGTGAGCTTGTCCTCACAAGTGCCTTATGTATTCCATGGAACGTTTGTGGACGAAAGGAGCCCGAACCTCTAGGAGTTAATGGTAATATATCCATGACAATTCTGTAGGCGTGGAAACTACTTGAGGAACTTGCATTAAATTCCCCTAAAATAGGGTAAAAATCATAGGACCCGTAAGCCATTTAAATACTTCCAATATTAAACTTAATGGATACACAAAGTTCTTCTCTAAAATACTACTAGAAGAAATCAATATTCAACATTCACCGAGTAGGTGGTATGTGTCAACTTTTTCAAACACGAGGGTTTAGTAATCTACCGAATTCAAAAAAAATAAGAGTGTCTCAGGTCTTTGTATGCTTCTATTCCGTCATTGCTTTCCCCCATTGGCTCAAGTCATAACTCTAGCGTAAAAATCAAAAGAGGAGATGGCAGCATATATCAGTTGTTAATTTCTTTCATTTGTTTCATGAATTTTATTATCCGGGCAAACCAACAGAGGTATGTGATGAGGACTAAACTAAGGTAATTGGCGAATTTCAACAATGAGTTTATAACAAATTTTATCACCATGTTGCTAATGAGAGAGTTGTCCGAAAAGAAAAATGTACTGAACAAGACTATTAATTCAGAAAATTAATGTATCTGAGGTGCACTGATTAAACTGCAGTATTTGATTGCTTGAATGTTTTTCAGGGGTTATTGAATCAATTAACAACATTGGATATGAAGTTTGAAGACGAGTTTTTTGCATTAGATTGATCAGTTTCTTGCCGGACAGTTGGGAGAGTACGTTGAATGAAGAAAATGGAAGAAATAAATAAGGGATAATGACAGAGTCAGGTATTAGTTTCAGAGAAACAAGATAGAAGCAAACGCATAAATCTTAAATGTCGTGAAAGTTATGACAAATCCTGAGAAGAATCTTAGACAATGAATGACTTCAGATTTTTTCACTGTGATAAATCGGGGCATAAACTAGCTTAATGTAGACCACTAAGAAAAAATAAAAGCAGAAGCAAAAAGACGAATAAAGAAAAAATGATGCTAGTATATCAACTGCCGTAGATGAGGATGTTAACTTTTTTTTGTAATAACAATAATTTAATCTCATGTATCAGGATTCTCGTTGGTTGGTTGATTCTGGTGCTTCATATCATTTCACTTCTCGTCGTGGTGTGTTTTCTATCTACAATGAGGGTAAGTTTGGTCATGTGAAGATGAGGAACAATGTTGAATGCAAAATTGTGGACATGGATGATGTTTATGTGAATAGTGTTGTTGGATGTTGATTATGTCTAAAGAATGTGAAGCATGTTCCTAAGATTCACTTGAATTTGATCTCCACTAGTATAATTGATGATGAAGGGTACCATAATTACTATGGAGAAGGTAAATAGAAGAACACTAAGGGATCTTTGATGATTGTCAGAGGAAAAAAAACATAATTTTCTTTTTTTTATAGAGGCTCAGTCTTACCGCGGAGAAGTGAATGCAATTAATGATGGAGTTTTTACATAACTACCACTTAAATCATTGAATATTTCATTTTAACAACCCAAATTTTAAATATTACACTTTGGCCACACAAAATTTTAAATAACATTTCAAACACCCAAAATTTTCACTAAAAACTTTCATTAGTAAGTGATGGAAGGTGTTTATAACGAAAAAAGTTGTTAAAATGTTATATTTGAAGTTTGGATGGTTAAAATGAAATATTCAATGTTTTGGGTGGTTTCTATGTAAAAATCTCATTAATGATTCATCCACTTAAATATGGCATATGCTACTCAGATGCAAGTCAGACTGATACGAAGAAGCACTTTCGGAAACAAACTCCTAACCTTAAAGTCTAAACAATTGGAGCTATGTACTCATTGTTTGGCTGGTAAATAACACAAAGTAGCTTTTAAAGCTCTCCGTCCATCTAGAAAAGCTAATGTGTTGGATTTAGTGCATACTAATACCTATTATATGGATACTACGGGCGTTGGTGGCGCTCGTTATTCTATTTTTTTCATTGACGATCATTCCAAGAAATTATGAACTTCACATTAAATTCTAAAGACCAGACTTCGTGTTTCTTCAAGATTATTTGGGGGTCAGTCAAAAAGGAAACTAGTAAAAAGCTGAGCGTGTCAGTTCAAATATTGGTGTTGAGTACAGGGGGGTCATTTGAGGAAGTACTGTAGAACTCATGAGATTGAACTTAAAAAAACAGAGCCAAAAACTCCACAACATAATGAAGTTACTGAGTGGATAAACTACATAATTAATGATAGCATTCGTTGCATGCTTTTAATTCGAAATTGTCGAAGACTTTTTGGGGAGGGGCTATGTGATTGATGGTTGACTTGATAAATCTTCTACCTTCTATTCCTTTGAATCAAGACATATCACAGAGGCTTCGGACAGAAAAAGATAATTCATAGGAGCACTTGAGAGTTTTTGGATGCAGAGTATTTCTGTATGTTCTTACAGACAAGAGGCCTAAACTGATAGCAAAACAAGACAGTGCACTTCATTGGGTACAACCACAAAGAATCTGGGTATAGATTTTGAGGTTAGATTGGCGAAAAGTTAATCAGAAGTAGAGTGTGGTTTTCTTTGAAGGCTTAACTATTGCATATTTTGATAAATCAACTAAGTCAAATTCTAACAATGAAGAACATGTTGATTCAGCTATAGCTCATCTAATTATAGTACATGATAATGACTACAGAGGAATACTTGTAGATGAGCCACTTTCAGCTAATGATGATCCAATTGATGAGAACCTAGAAGAGGCCCCAATTGAGCCTTTATTAAGGCGATTCAAAAGAAAGAGAAAACCTTATAGGACATGTTCTACAAACAAATTTGTGATGCTTGCTGACATGGGAAAACTAAAGGCTTATCTGGAGGTGTTTTCATATGAGAAGAAAGAAGAGTGGTTGAGTTTCATGCTAGATTGATAAGATCCTTGCAAAGAAAATACTTGGAATGAAGATTACTCATGACAGGAAGAACAAGATTTGGTTTTCTCAAGAGAGGTACATTGAGAAAGTTCTTGAAATATTTAATATGACAGCGCGAAACCAATTGTGTATCTCCAGTTGCAGGTTAGTTTAAACTTCTAGCACTAAGCAAATGCCCTACAAGTGAGAATGAGAAGCGAGAAATGAAGAATATGCCTCATGCATCTACTGTGGGTAGCTTGATGTATGATGTGGTATGTACAAGGCCAGACATTGCTCATATAGTTGGTATTGTTTTTCTTTCCAAAACAAGAAAAGAGCATCGGACATAAGAGGACTTTCAGGTAACTTAGGTGTTCTTCCAAAATATGTTTATGTTTTCGGAAATGATAATCTTATTTGAATAAGGCCAGTGACGTGAACTCGAGGAAGTTCATTTCAGGATATTTGGTTACTTTGGCAGGGTGAGCATTTTCATGAAAATCTAAACTTCAGAAGTGTGTGATTGTCTACTACCGAGGCTGATTATATTGCAGTCGCAGGATCTTACAATGAAGTCTTATTGATAAAGAATTTCCTACAAGAGTCAGGTCCTAAGCAAGATAAGTTTGTCTTATAATATGACAGTCAGAGTGTAATTCATCTCAACAAGAATTCCACATTTCATTCACGTTTGAAGCATATTGATGTTAGGTATCATTTGTTGTGCTGGAGCCCGATCCCGAACCCCCTCCCGCTCTCGCTCTCCGATCGTGAGAGATCACGATCCCGCTCCCGACGCGACCCCAGCCTGCTCCCTCAAGTTCGCGAAACGCCGCCTTCGCTTGTTCTTATTTCGCGAAGCGAAGCTTCGGTTCGCCTCCCGCCTCTTCAGTCGCGAACCGCAGGCGCCAACAACTCCCGCTTTCCTCTGTTGTAAAGTGAAGCTTCATTTTGCTCCCTCCTGTTTGTGATAAAAGGCATCGCAACGGCTCTCCTGTTTACGATACAGCCTTTTGTGTTCTTCGGTTTCCTCAGGATTGAGGAAGGACAGTGCAATAAGTAGTTCCTTGCGGCAGAAGAAAGAAGAAAGAAGAAGATTATTCTCCCTTGGCTTCTTCTTGGTGGTTTGTGGCAGAATAGAAATTGAATTTATTTTTCTTGTAAGTTTATCTTCTTCGGTGTATCTCGGTGTAGAGTTTCTTCGGTGTATCTCGATGTAGAGAGAGAAGAACAGAGAGAGAAGAAGAGAGAGCAACGAAGTGAGCGATTCCTCTTGTAAGTCGAGATGATCGACCGATATAAATTCCTTGAGTAGTAAAATTCTCTGCAATTCCATGGGCGTAGGTAATTTGTCGAATCACGTAAATCTGTGTTTTGTTGTATTACTATTTTCTGGTGTGAATTTTCTCGTTCTATTTTTTCGCTTTGTCGATCGTTCTCCTATTTTATTTCTATATACCACAACTGGTATATATTTTATATCGCAACAACTGGTATCAGAGCTTTGGTTTAGATCTGAGGAAGAATGATGACTGTAGATGAAGTGAAGGTTTCAGGTTTCGATAAATTTGATGACACAAATTTTAGTTATTGGATGATGCAGATAGAGAACTACCTCTATGAGAAGAAACTTAATCTTTTGTTATTGGGGAAAATACCTGAAAGAATGGATGAGGCTGAATAGAGTTTGTTGGATCGACAAGTTTTGGAGGTTATTCGATTGAACCTATCAAAGTATGTTGCAGACAACGTCGTCAATGAGAGGACGATTGCAGATCTCATGACAGCTTTATCAAGTATGTACATCGGCGAATAAAAATGTGTACTTGATGAAGAAGTTATTTGACTTGAAGACGGTGGAAGGTGTTTCTGTTGCTCAACACCTGAATGATTTCAATACTATCACAAATCAATTATCATCTTGTTGAAATTGATTTTGATGATGATATACGTGCGCTGATGTTGTTGCATCGTTGCCAAATAGTTAAGAAGCCATGAGGATGTCAGTTAGCAATTCTGCAGGTAAATCTAAATTAAAATGTGATGATATTCGTGATTTAATTTTGACTGAGGTGCACAGGAAAGATTTTGGCGAGACCTCATGTACGTTCATAGGGAGATGACATGACAAGAACTTAAATAGAGAGAGATCAAAATCAAAGCCTGATCAGTAGACAACCTGTTGGAATTGTGGCAAGGCTGATCATATAAAGAAGAATTGCAGGAATCCCAAGAATACAGAGAATGATAGCGCAAATGTGATATCTGAAGGAATATTGCTAGCAGTTCATAGTTCTGTTGATGATGAAAGTGAAGAGGAGAGTGGATTCGGGACACCCATTCCTATTGTTCTACAGACAGATGGTGGAGAACCACGAAGTTATAAAGAAATCTTGCAAGATGAAAATTCAAGCAAATAGGAGCTGACAGAACTTCCATCAGGGAAGAAGACATTACACAACAAGTGGGTGTAACAAGTGAAGACTGAGCGTGATGACAGTAAGAGGTACAAGACTAAACTTGTTGAAAAAGACTTTCAGCAGAGACAAGATATTGCCCATGCAGTGAGAGTTGTAAGCAGAGACAAAAGTAACCCAGAAAATAGCTTGGAGGTGCAATGTTATGTGGACCCTGCTGATATGTTGGTTAAGTGTGTTACTCTTGAGAAACTGAAGTTTTGCACAGCTTCAGTTGGTCTTTTGGAGTGAAGACAAACTTTGAGTTGCAGAGGTGGAGGATTTGTGTTTAAAGAAAAAGTAGACGCCGCCAGTAGAGGATATCAGTTTGAGAAAGAAGACGTTGTAACATAGGTATCGGTTTCCAAGTGGGAGATTTGTTGTGCTGGAGCTCGATCCCGAACCCCCTCCCGCTCTCGCTCTCCTGATCGCGAGAGATCGTGATCCCGCTCCAGTCGCAACCCCAGCCTGCTCCCGCCTCCAGTTCGCAAAATGCTGCCTTCGCCTGTTTCTGTTTTGCGAAGCAAAGCTTCGGTTTGCCTCCTGCCNCGTTCTAACCTGTAGAGATTAGATTTTCTTATGATGTGGCTTAATATGTATAAATTACAAAGGGAAACGAAAAATAAACGTGTAATTTAAGTAAAGTGTGTTAAAGATAAAAATTAAAAATTATTTTTTAGATAAAAATATTCAGCATAGGTGAGTGGGATATTTTTTATAAACATTGCAATAATGTTTTTGAAAATACGATCATTTTAGTGATCTTAATATTGTTAATAATAATAGAACTTTTTTTATTTTTATCATCGCCTTAGTAAAAATGAGGTTGAAAATATCTTAAAGAAAACTAGGTGAAAAATCAGTAGGACTTCATCGTATCTCAATAGAAGTGTGAAAAATTTAAGAGGTTTAGAAATTTCTTGGCTTACTAAACCCTTTAATATAATTTTATAAATTAAAGCTATATCTAAAAAGTGCATGAAAAGTATTTTGATCCCTATTTTTAAAAATAAGGGAGATGCACAAAAGTGTGTAAATTATAGAGAAATTAATGTAATGTGTCATACATTAAAATTATGGGGTAAATTAATTGAATATATATTAAGACATGATACATAGATTTCTATAATCCGTTTGAATTTATGCTTGCTAAGCCTACTATAGAAGTTATTCATTTATTAAAAGGTTTTATAGAGAAGTATTAAAAGAGTAAGGATTGTCTACCCATTTTTTTGTTAACTTAGAGAACATATTATAAGGTTTTAAGTGAAGTTCTTCGGAAAGTTCTAGAGAAGGAATGTACTGTTATGATTTATAATCAAGTCATTAAAGATGTGTATACTAGAGATGTTACTTGTGTTAGAACAAAAGGAGGATTGACAAAAAGTATTTTCAGTTGGATTACACAGATCGACTTTAAGCCCATATTTTTTTGCTTTAGTTATGGATGTGTCTACTGGACATTTACAGGAGGATGTGCCTTGGTGTATGCTTTTTGTTGATGATATCCTTCTTGTGGATAAGATTAGAGAAAGTGTTCAGAAAAAAACTTGAACTATATAGGTCTACTTTAGAGTCTAAAGACATTCGTTGGAGTAGACATAAAACTTACTTGGGATGTAATTTTAATATTAATAGATTTAGTGGCAGAGTTGTAATAATGAGTGATCAAACCAGTAAACAGAGTGAATGCTCTAGATATCTCGTGTATATTTTTCAAAGTGATGGATGTGGATGTTATTAGTAGAATTGAAGTTGGATGTTTGAAGTGGAGGAATGTATCGTGCCCATTGTGTGATAGAAAAGTATCGTTTAGACCTTTTAAAAAATTTTTATAAGATGGTGGTAATACCTGCAACGCATTATGACACAAAAATGTTGGCCTATAAAAGAGAACATAAAACTAAGTTAAGTGTTGTGGAGATGAGAAAGTTTTCATTGATGACCAGCTTTACACTTGGAGACAATACAAAATGAATATATCCGTGAAAAGGTTGGTGTAGCTCTAGTGGCAGACAAGATTAGAGAGACTCGTCTTAGATGATTTGGTCACGTTAAATGTCGACCATCTGATAATCATGTTAGAAGTGGATGTTTTGGATTTGACTTATGTTATGAAAGGTAGAGGTAGAACTAAAAAGACTGGGGCATCTTGTATAAAAAATAATCTCATTTTATTAGAATTAAATAAAAATTTGTCACTCAATAGGACAACGTGAAGAAAAAAAATTTATGCAGCCGACCCTTCTTAGTGGTATAAAGGCTTGATATTATTGNTGTTGCAGTTCATATTGCAGTTGTATCAAGTCTGAATTATTGCCGGTTAATAATATATCATTAACATAGAGTAGAAAATAGAGATAATGAGTTGTGGTGATAGATGTATAAGAGAAGGATCAACATTACGTGCTTGAAAGCCAAATTTGACGAGATGTGTAGTGAAGGTGCAATTATATTGTCTAGGTGTCTGTTTGAGACCATAGCTTGATTTCTATAAAAGACAAACATAAGAGGGGTGAATGAGATCTTTATAACCCGATGGTTGATGCATATAATCTATTTCATGAAATTGACCATGAAGAAAACCATTTGATACATCCATGTGATAGATTTTGCACTTATAATGAAGGGTGAGAATGAGGAGGGATTATTGCGTACGGACATCTCATGCATCTCTGCATGCGGTATTCGATCCTGGACGTAGATCACGGTGATCTACGGTCAGGATTATTTCCGTTNGTTTTTATTAAACTGGCCATAAGTAGTTAGAACAACACCAATGAGCATAAACCATAAGCACATTATAGATAAGTCGCTACTATAAATTTTCTCTGTAATCCCCCTTTTATTAAAAAGGAGGATTTACATACATAACACTCTTTCCAATTAATGTATCCGCATCTAAACCTCATTATCTACGCCCATAACAATTAAAATATCAAAATAAAACAAAAGTGAAGGCCCACCCTNTTTAAAAAGGAGGATTTACATACATAACACTCTTTCCAATTAATGTATCTGCATCTAAACCTCATTATCTACGCCCATAACAATTAAAATATCAAAATAAAACAAAAGTGAAGGCCCACCCTAAAATCCCTAATTTTGTCAGCCTATCAGTTACATCTTGTAGGCTACAAGCTTCGGCGAGCTCTATAGTGGCTCTGCACAAGCTCCTACGAGCTCTTCACTCAGTGCTAGCAAGCTCCTCTTTTATTGCCTTTCTTTTGGAGATAACTGTAATTTGTACTGAAGTAAGGGAGGATGAGGAAAAAAATGAGAAATTAGAGTTGCTTATTGTGAATGGTATGAACATGAAAGGGAATTGGTGGTGAGCTTGCCNCTGTAATTTGTACTGAAGTAAGGGAGGATGAGAAAAAAAATGAGAAATTAGAGTTGCTTATTGTGAATGGTATGAACATGAAAGGGAATTGGTGGTGAGCTTGCCCTCACAAGTGCCTTATGTATTTCATGGAACATTTGTGGATGAAAGGAGCGCGAACCTCTAGGAGTTAATGGGAATATATCCATGACAATTTTGTAGGCGTGGAAACTACTTGAGGAACTTGCATTGAGGTCCCCTAAAATAGGATAAAAATCACAGGACCCGTAAGCCACTTAAATACTTCCACTATTAAACTTAATGGATACACAAAATTCTTCTCTAGAATACTATTAGAAGAAATCAATATTCAACATTCACCGAGTAGGTGGTATATGCCAATTTTTTCAAACACAAGGGTTTGATAATCNATCAATATTCAACATTCACCGAGTAGGTGGTATATGCCAATTTTTTCAAACACAAGGGTTTAGTAATCTACCGAATTCAAGAAAAATAAGAGTTTCTCAGGTCTTTGTATGCTTCTCTTCCGTCATTGACTTCCCCCATTGGCTCAAGTCATAACTCTAGCGTAAAAATCAAAAGAGGAGATGGCAGCTTATATCAGTTTATCTCTTTCATTTGTTTATGAATTTTGTTATCAATGAAAACCAACAGAGGTATGTGATGAGGACTAAACTGAAGTAATTGGCCAATTTCAACAATAAGTTTATGACAAATTTTATCAGCATGTTGCTAATGAGAGAGTTGTCCGAAAAGAAAAATGTACTGAACAAGACTTTTAATTCAAAAAATTAATATATCTGAGGTGCACTGATTAAACTGCAATATTTGATTGCTTGAATGTTTTTCAGGGGTTATTGAATCAATTAACAACATTCGATATGAAGTTTGAAGACGAGTTTTTAGGTTGATTAGTTTCTTGCTGGACAGTTGGGAGAGTATGTTGAATGAAGAAAATGGAAGAAATAAATAAGGGATAATGACAAAGTCAGGTATTAGTTTCAGAGAAACAAGATAGAAGTAAACTCATAAATCTTGAGAAGAATCTTAGACAATGAATGACTTCAGATTTTTTCACTGTGATAAATCAGGACATAAACTAGCTTAATGTTGACCATTAAAAAAAAAGCAGAAGCAAAAAGACGAATACAGAAAAAATGATGCTATTATATCAACTGCTGTAGATGAGGATGTTAACTATTTTTTGTAATAACAAAAATTTAACCACATGTATCAGGATTCTCGTTGGCTGATTGATTATGGTGCTTCATATCATTTCACTTCTCGTCGTGGTGTGTTTTCTATCTATAATGAGGGTGAGTTTGGTCATGTGAAGATGAGGAACAATGTAGAATACAAAATTGTGGACATGGATGATGTTTATGCGAATGGTGTTGTTGGATGTTGATTATGTCTAAAGAATGTGAAGCATGTTCCTAAGATTCGCTTGAATTTGATCTCCACTAGTATAATTGATGATGAAGGATACCATAATTACTATGGAGAAGGTAAATAGAAGCACACTAAGGGATCTTTGATGATTGTCAGAGGAAAGAAACATAATTCTTTTTTTTTTTATAGAGACTCAATCTTACTGCGGAGAAGTGAATGCAATTAATGATGGAGTTTTTACATAACTACCACTTAAAACATTGAATATTTCATTTTAACAACTCAAATTTTAAATATAACACTTTGGCCACCCAAAATTTTAAATATAACATTCCAAACACCCAAAATTTTCACTAAAAACTTTCATTAGTAAGTGATGGAAGGTGGTTATAACGAAAAAAGTTGTTAAAATATTATATTTGAAGTTTGGATGGTTAAAATGAAATATTCAATGTTTTGGGTGGTTGCTATGTAAAAATCTCATTAATGATTCATCCACTTAAATATGGCATATGCTACTCAGATGCAATAGTCAGAATGATACGAAGAAGCACTTTCGGAAACAAACTCCTAACCTTAAAGTCTAAACAATTGGAGCTATGTACTCATGTTTGGCTGGTAAATAACTCAAAGTAGCTTTTAAAGCTCTTCGTCCATCTAAAAAAGCTAATGTGTTGGATTTAGTGCATACTAATACCTATTATATGGATACTACGGGCGTTGGTGGCGCTCATTATTCTATTTTTTTCATTGACGATCATTCTAAGAAACTATGAACTTACACATTAAATTCTAAAGATCAGACTTCATGTTTCTTCAAGATTATTTGGGGGTCAGTTGAGAATGAAACTAGTAAAAAGCTGAGCGTGCTAGTTCAATTATTGGTGTTGAGTACAGGGGGTCATTTGAGGAAGTACTGTAGAACTCATGAGATTGAACTTAAAAAAACAGAGCCAAAAACTCCACATCATAATGAAGTTACTGAGTGGATAAATTACATTATTAATGATAGCATTCGTTGCATGCTCTTAATTTGAAATTGTCGAAGACTTTTTGGGGAGTGGCTATGTGATTGATGGTTAACTTGATAAATCTTCTATTTTCTATTCCTTTGAATCAAGACATATCACGAAGGGTTTGGACAGAAAAAGATAATTCGTAGGAGCACTTGAGAGTTTTTGGATGCAAAGTATTTGTGCATCTTCTTAGAGACAAGAGGCCTAAACTGATAGCAAAACAAGACAGTGCACTTCATTAGGTACAACCACAATGAATCTGGGTATAGATTTTGAGATTAGATTGGCGAGAACTTAATAAGATGTAGAGATGTGGTTTTCTTTGAAGGCTTGACTATTGCATATTTTGATAAATCAACTGAGTCAAATTCTAACAATGAAGAACATGTTGATTCAGCTATAGCTCATCTAATTATAGTACATGATAATGACTACAGAGGAATACATGTAGATGAGCCACTTTTTGCTAATGATGATCCAATTGATGAGAACCTAGAAGAGGCCCCAGTTGAACCTTTATTAAGGCTATCCAAAAGAAAGAGAAAACCTTATAGGACATGTTCTACAAACAAATTTGTGATGCTTGCTGACATGGGAAAAGCAAAGGCTTATATGTAGGTTTTTTCATATGAGAAGAAAGAAGAGTGGTTGAGTTTCATGCTAGATTGATAAGATTCTCGCAAAGAAAATACTTGGAATGAAGATTACTCATGACAGGAAGAACAAGATTTGGCTTTCTCAAGAGAGGTACATTGAGAAAGTTCTTGAAAGATTTAATATGGTAGCGTGAAAGCAGTTGTGTATCTCCACTTGCAGGTTAGTTTAAACTTCTAGCACAAAGCAAATGCCTTACAAGTGAGAATGGGAAGCGAGAAATGAAGAATATGCCTTATGCATCTACTGTGGGTAGCTTGATGTATGATATGGTATGTACAAGGTCAGACATTGCTCATATAATTGATATTGTTTTTCTTTCCAATACAAGAAAAGAGTATTGGACATAGGTGGACTTTCAGGTAACTTAGGTGTTCTCCCAAAATATGTTTATGTTTTTGGAAATGATAATCTTATTTGAATAAGGCCAGTGACTCGGACTCGAGGAAGTTCATTTCATGATATTTGGTTACTTTGGCAGGTTGAGCATTTTCTTGACAATCTAAACTTCAAAAGTGTGTGACTGTCTACTACCGAGGCTGATTATATTGCAGTTGCAGGAGCTTACAATGAAGTCTTATTAATGAAGAATTTCCTACAAGAGTCGGGTCCTAAGCAAGATAAGTTTGTCTTATAATATGATAGTCATAGTGTAATTCATCTCAACAAGAATTCCACATTTCACTCGCGTTTGAAGCATATTGATGTGAGGTATCATTTGTTGTGCTGGAGCCCGATCCTGAACCCCCTCTTGCTCTCGCTCTCCCGATCGTGAGAGATCGCGATCACGCTCCCGTCGCGACCCCAGCCTGCTCCCGCCTCCAGTTCACGAAATGCTGCCTCCGCCTATTCCTATTTCTCGAAGCGAAGCTTCGGTTCGCCTCCCGTCTCTTCAGTCGCGAATTGTAGGCGCCAACAGCTCCTGCCTTCCTCTGTTGTGAAGCAAAGCACCCCTTCGCTTTCTCCTGTTTGTGATAAAAGGCATCGCAGTAGCTCTCCTGTTTATGACAACCTTTTGTGTTCTTCGATTTTCTCGGGATAGAGGAAGGAAAGTGTAATAAGTAGTTCCTTGCGGTAGAAGGAAAAAGAAAGAAGAAGAAAATTGTTATCTATTAGCTTCTTCTTGGTGGCTTGTGGCAGAAGATAAATTAGATTTATTTCTCTTGTAAGTTTATCTTTTTTGGTATATCTCGGTGTAGAGAGAGAAGAACAGAGAGAGAAGAAAAGAGAACAACGAAGTGAGCGATTCCTCTTATAAGTCGAGACGATCGACCGGTGTAAATTCTTCAAGTAGTAAAATCCTCTGCAACTCCATGGGCGTAGACAATTTACCGAACCACGTAAATCTGTGTTCCGCTGTGTTATTATTTTTTAGTGTGAATTTTCTCGTTCTATTTTTCGCTTCGTCGATCGTTCTCCTATTTTATTTCTATATACCACAACAACTGGTATATATTTTATAACACAATAACTGGTATTAGAGCTTTGGTTCAGATCTGAGGAATAATGATGGTTGCAGATGAAGTTAAGGTTTCAGGGATCGACAATTTTGATAGCACAAATTTTGGTTATTGGAGGATGCAGATAGAAGACTACCTCTATGGGAAGAAACTTCATCTTTCGTTATTGGGGAAAAAACCTGAAAGGATGATTGAGGCTGAATAGAGTTTATTGGATCGACAAGTTATGGGGGTTATTCGATTGAACCAATCGAGGTTTGTTGCACAAAACGTCGTTAATGAGAGGTCGACTACAGATCTCATGGTAGTCTTATCAAGTATGTATGAAAAGTTATCGGTGAATAGCAAGGTGTACTTGATGAAGAAGTAATTCAACTTGAATATGGCGGAAGATGTTTCTTGCTAAACATCCGAATGATTTCAATACTATCACAAATCAATTATCTTCTGTTTAAATTGATTTTGATGATGATATACGTGCGTTGATATTGTTGGCATCGTTGTCAAATAGTTGAGAAGCAATGAGTATGTCAGTTAGGAATTCTGCAGGTAAATCTAAACTGAAATGTGATGATATTCGTGATTTGATTTTGGCTGAGGTGCGCAGGAAAGATTTTGGCGAGATCTCTTGTACGAGTTCGATACTGAATATTGATTTCGGAGAGAGATGACAAGACATGAACTCAAATAGTGGGAGATCAAAATCAAAGTCTGGTCGGTAGACAACCTGCTGGAATTGTGGTAAGGTTGGGCATATAAAGAGGAACTGCAGGAATCCCAAGAATACGGAGAATGATGGCGCAAATGTGATATCTGAAGAAGTATAAGATGCATTATTGCTGACAGTTCATAGTTTTGTTGATGATGAAAGTGAAGAGGAGAGTGGATCCGTGACACTCATTTCTATTGTTCTACATATAGATGGTGAAGAACTACGAAGCTATGAAAAAATCTTGCAAGATGAAAGTTCGAGCAAATGAGAGCTGACAAAACTTTCACCAGAAAAGAATACATTACACAACAAGTGGGTGTAACAGGTGAAGAGTGAGCGTGATGACAGTAAGAGGTACAAGACTAAAGTTGTTGAAAAAGACTTTCAGCAGAGACAAGATATTGCCTATGCAGTGGTAGTTGTAAGCAGAGATGAAAGTAACTCAGGAAATAGCTTGGAGGTGCAAGGTTATGTGGACCATGCTGATATGTTGACTAAGTGTGTTACTTTTGAAAAATTGAAATTGTGCACAGCTTCAGTTAGTCTTCTGGAGTGAAAACAAACTTTGAGTTGCAGAGGTGAAGAATTCATGTTTAAAGAAAAAGTCGACACCGCCAATAGAGGATATCAGTTTGAGGAAGAAGATGTTGAAACATATGATTGGTCTCCAAGTGGGAGATTTGTTGTGCTGGAGCCCGATCCCGAACCCCCTCCCGCTCTCGCTCTCTTGATCGCACGAGATCGCAATCCCGCTCCCATCGCAACCCCAACTTGCTCCTGCCTCCAGTTCGCAAAACGCTGCCTCCGCCTGTTCCTGTTTTGCGAAGCGAAGCTTTTGTTCGCCTCCCTCCTCTTGAGTTGCGAACCGTAGGCACCAACCGCTCTCGTCTTCCTCTGTTGTGAAGCGAAACATCCCTTCGCTTCTGTTCGCGATAAAAGGCATCGCAGTGGCTCTCTTTTCGTTTACGACATAGCTTTGTGTGTTCTTCTTCGATTTCCTCGGGATAGAGGAAGGAAAGTGCAAGAAGTAGTTTCTTGCGACAGAAGGAAGAAGAAAGAAGAAGAATATTGTTCTCCATTAGCTTCTTCTTGATGGCTTCTGGCAGAAGAGAAATTGAGTTTATTTCTCTTATAAGTTTATCTTCTTCGGTGTCTCGGTGGAGATTTTCTTCGGTGTATCTCGGTGTAGAGAGAGAGAACAGAGAGAAGAAGAGAGCAACGAAGCGAGAGATTCCTCTTGTAAGTCGAGACGATCAATCAGTGTAAATTCCTCAAGTAGTAAAATCCTCTGCAACTCCGTGGATGTAGGCAATTTGTCGAATCACGTAAATTNGCCTCTTCAGTTGCGAACTGTAGGCACCAACCGCTTTTGTCTTCCTCTATTGTGAAGCGAAAGATCCCTTCGCTCCTGCTCGCGATAAAAGACATCGCAGCGACTCTCTTTCTATTTACGACACAACCTTTTGTGTTCTTCTTCGGTTTCCTCGGGATAGAGGAAGAAAAGTGTAAGAAGTAGTTCCCTTGCGGGAGAAAGAAGAAAAAATAAGAACAATATGGTTCTCCCTTGGCTTCTTCTTGGTAGCTTGTGACAGAAGAGAAATTGGGTTTATTTCTCTCGTAAGTTTATCTTCTTCGGTGTGTTTCAGTGTATCTCGGTGTAGAGAGAGAAGGACAGAGAGAGAAGAAGCGAGCAACGAAGTGAGATTCCTCTTGTAAGTCGAGACGATCAACTGGTGTAAATTTCTCAAGTAGTAAAATCCTCTGCAACTCCGTGTACGTAGACAATTTGTCGAACCACGTAAATCTGTGTGTTCCACTGTGTTACTGCTTTCTTTTGTGAATTTTATCGTTCTATTTTTCACTTTGTGAATCGTTCTCTTATTTTATTTCTACATACCACAACAATCAGTATACTTGTCTCACAGCATCATTAGATTCGTAATGTCACTGTTAGTGCTTGTGAAGATACATTTCGATGACAATGATGAGAAAAATATTATTGAAAGAGAAGCTTATAATATGTCGGAGGGATTGCAAGTGTGGCGGACTCTTTTCTCATGTGATCAGGAGGGGGAGATTGTTGTTGGTCCCACCCAAAGGCAGTTGCCTTCCTTTAGGTTTGAGAAAACTGAATGAACGCACATATGCGAGTCTTGGATCTCGTTTTCCATCCCGATGTAAGAAAAAATTCGGAACAGTTTACCTCCCTGTTTTGTGAAGGAGATTATGCTTCTCTCCCGCTCTCTTGTTCGCACCACCAGCCGAAGATTCTGCCATCTCTTCTTTCGNTTTTGTGTTCCACTGTGTTATTGTCTTTTTGTGTGAATTTTATAGTTTTATTTTTCATTTTGTCAATCGTTCTTTTATTTTATTTCTATATACCACAACAATTGATATACTTATCTCACAACATCATTGGATTCGTAATGTGTCACTGTTAGAGCTTGTGAAGATACATTTCGATGACAATGATGAGAAAAATATTATTGAAAGAGAAGCTTATAGTATGTCGAGGGATCGCAAGTGTGGCGGACTCTTTTCTCATGTGATCAGGAGGGGGAGATTGTTGTTGGTCCCACCCACGTGAAGGCAGTTGCCTTCCTTTAGGTTTGAGAAAACTGAATGAACGCACATATGCGAGTCTTGGACCTCGTTTTTCCTCCCGATGAAAGAAAAAATTCTGAACAGTTCTCTAACCTCCCTGTTTTGCGAAGGAGATTATGCTTCTCTCCCGCTCTCTTGTTCGCACCACCAGCCGAAGATTCTGCCATCTCTTCTTTCGATTATCACCCTACAACCATGACTAGAAGAGCTTGTTGGAAGGCAACGACGAAATGGCAGCATACAAACACCCGAGAAATTCTTGTTTTTCTTGAATTTGGTGAGATTGCTAAACCTTTGTGCTTGAGGAAGTTGATTTATGTTAACTACTCGGTGAATTTTGATTATTGATTTCCTCTATTGATATTCTAGAGAAAAATTTGTGTACCCATTTCAAGTGGCTTACGGTTGTCGTAGTTTTTATTCTTTTTCAAGAGTTTTTCACACAAATTTAGTATTGTTTATTCCATGTTATTTGTTTCATCAAATCTGCTGCGTGTGCTTCTGGTGTAGTGGATTTTTGACTTGCTCATTCCAATAGAATGACATAGAACAAGTGACAATATGCATAATTAAGCATTTATAAGGAAGAGGGCTTTACGTGAAAATCTTATTGTAACTCTGCGCCAAGTCACCTGATAACTACTGGATTGTTANTTAATAATGTCTAGTAATTTTAAAAGCAGGCTTATTTTGTAAATAACAAGTTCAGAAATACTTAGAATTTATAATTTGTTTTTTGTTTAGTCAGTCCAAACTTAAAAACCGTTATGCAGCAGGTTTGATTAATTTACTTTTAGTGGCTTTCTATGCTTCTGCATGTATTTTGTTGCATTTTTTGGGATGGTTTTTAACATGCATGATATTTTATATAGCCATCATTGTTCTGTTTGGGAAAATATTTTTTTACATTTTTTTTAAAAATTTTTCTATTGTTTTTTTTTTCCATAATTTGTTTCCTGTGACTGTAATTAAATGCTCGCAGTCAAGACATGAATTATTCTTTTGCATTATTTTCATAGATTTTTATTCATGCCGTCGGAAAATTTTCGAGCGATTATGAAGTTGTGAAGTTATAATTCTCTTTGAATCTANCTTTAACATGCATGATATTTTATATAGTCATCATTGTTCTGTTTGGGAAAATATTTTTTTACATTTTTTTAAAATTTGTCTATTGTTTTTTTTTTCCATAATTTGTTTCCTGTGACTGTAATTAAATGCTCGCAGTCAAGGCATGAATTATTCTTTTGCATTATTTTCATATATTTTTATTCATGCCGTCGGAAAATTTTCGAGCGATTATGAAGTTGTGAAGTTATAATTCTCTTTGAATCTAAGTTCTCTTTGAAGGGTTTTTGATTATTTAAAATTTGAAACATGTCTTGAATTTTCATGATTTTATCATTGTGGACATTTTGAGGTACAATGCATTTGGGTGGGGCGGCAGTACGATTGTGGTGCAGTGCAGAACTGTAATATTTTCTGTTTGGCAAAGCTCTTTTGGCGATTTTTTAAAGTTGTGTTTTATCACGGGATCTGGCTAAGTGTGATGACCATTGGTATGATTTTTTTAAGCACCNCGGTGCAGTGCAGAACTGTAATATTTTCTGTTTGGCAAAGCTCTTTTGGCGGTTTTTTAAAGTTGTGTTTTATCACGGGATCTGGCTAAGTGTGATGACCATTGGTATGATTTTTTTAAGCACCATAGTTTTTTGCAACAGTTTAAAAGTTATTTTTATAATTAAATGCAGCTGCCTCAAATAGAACTTGTGTATTTAAAATTACAAAATGTGCTTTCGGAAATGCTTATTTTAATCTTGAAAATGAAATTATTATAGTTTATAGATTTTGATAGATTNGTACAAAATGTGCTTTCGGAAAGGCTTTTTTTAATCTTTAAAATGAAATTATTATAGTTTATAGATTTTGATAGATTTGGGTGATAATTGTGGAGTGTAAAGTAATTGATAGAATTTTTTAAATTTATTTCTTTTAAAAATATGATTTCTAACATGAGCAATTTAAACTGGACTCCAAAACATTTAAAAATGCCATAAAAGTTTGATTGTTTCATTCTAAAACCTGAATTAAGTTGAGGGTATTGCAAAAGAAGAGGAAGAAGAATAGTATAATTAGGGTTCACATTATTCA
>JXCR01060653.1:186004-210768 GCA_002079205.1 Phalaenopsis hybrid cultivar
AGAGCAAGATAAATGCTGATATTGGGGAATACAAAGTAGCTACTAGATTCTAATCAATCAACATCCAAGTAGTATAAGCCAAGTTAACAGATGAAGTACCTGATTTGACAATAAAAATAGGATTGCGAGTGAGTAAGCTGCCATTAAGAAAGCCCAAGAACCCGTTTTCTTTGGTAAATTTGATCATTTGGGACCTCCATAGTTGATAATTATCTGCAGATAAGGCAACTGTAACCATTGATTTCAGGTTAGGCATAAAGTATTTCAAGGATGAGGGAATAAGGGTAATGTTGAGAGTCACTAGTCCCTCTTGAAGTTGCGAGCTACTGGAGTCGTCCATGGCTGAAGGTCTAGCNTAGTACAGTGTAGCACAGTGTAGCGTACTACTCCAAAGATAATTATTTGACACAATTAATTTCTAATTATATGAGTATTCATCATAATTTTAATAAAAGTGTGATTAGACTCCACAATTCTTAGAAAGCTATAATTTTGTATGATACTTGCAACACCAGCACATAATTTACGAAACATAAAACAAGAAAAGATTAAAATGTGCCAAAAACTAANTGGAGGATTAATGAATAACATAAAAGAAAAGCAAAGATAAATATCCAATCTCACAAAAAAATGTAATACTTGAAGCCACGAAGTACCAATCAACAAAAGAGAAAGTTTTCACTCAAATATTTCATTCAACAAATTCAAAGCATTATACATTAGCCATATTTACAGGGATTACAATGATAAAAAATCAATAAAAGGAGGAAACTTTGAAGGGTGGCAGATGACCGTTAATGAAGGAAGGTGCTAACCAACTTCCTAATGTATTATTATTTTTTTTATGACGAGCAATAAGAGCTTCCAAATTTGAAAATTCAAAAATTCTAGAAATTGAAATTTGAAATATAAAAAATGAAATACAAATTCAACTATTTTTTCTTGATATGGCTTTTGTAATGGGCCTTAAATGAGCTTTTAATTGGGCACTTTCTTGGGCTCTTGCTTGGGTTCTTGTAAGTGGACCTTTGACTTCATTTTGATGATGTACTACATCACTCTTTCTTCCTTGTCCCTTTATACTTTTTATATATGAGAGAGAAAATAATGAATATAAACTGGTAAGCTTCGTGTGACATCCTCGATGGGAAGAGTTTAACGTGGGCAAGTACTACACCATGTGCATAATTAATCCAATGACAACAATGTGAAGGCCGTCCTTTTAGCTCGAGAGAGGGCTGTCTTGGAAATTGGATGGCACATTAAGTATTGATTTGACAGGTAGTTCAACTACTTCGGTTGATAGGCCTAGTTCAATCACTTAAGCTGGTGGGCCCAATTCAACTAATTCAGCGGGTAGGCCCAGGTCCATCATTTAGGCTAGTAGACTTGATTCAACCACTTTGATTTGTGGGTCAAGTTCAGCCACTTGGAATGGTGGGCTTGTTTCGGCTAATTCGTCTAGTGGGCTCAATTTCAGAAAATAAAATCAAGAAAATAATTTTAAAATTATCGTGATTTAATATTTGTGTATATAGTATCACTTTGATTTTAATTTAAATTATATGGATTAAAACATTCATTAATATTCTTAGATGATCTAAACAATAGAGACCACTTCAATTCAAACTCATCAAAATAAGCAAGAAATCATCAATAATTCATATATTAAATTCAGAGCCATATATAACCCTCGTTCATATATTAAATTCAGAGGCATATATAAGCCTCGCCATTTTGATATTGCTATGACCTTATCATACAATCCATATATATATATATATATATATATATATATATATATATATATATATATATATATATATATATATANCGGAAAAATTGTTATAATGTGTTTCTCAAAAATCAATTTGTATGAATGCCTGCTATGAAAGCTATAAATTTATTGAGAGGTTTGTTGGAAAAATATAGAGAGAATCAGAAGGATTTACATATGAATTTTATTGAAACATGGAGTATTTTTCAAATATGTAGACTAAAACATAATCTAAAATTTTAAATATGTTGTCCATTTTTCTTTGAAACATGAGAGTATTTTTCAAACCAAACGACATAATTAATTATTCATAATGTTCGATTGGTGTAGTAAAAACCATATATTTTATTGATTTTTCATCTAATCTTATTTGCCAAAACCCCAACTTACAANTGGAAAAATTGTTATAATGTGTTTCTCAAAAATCAATTTGTATAATTTTATTGAAACATGGAGTATTTTTCAAATATGTAGACTAAAACATAATCTAAAATTTTAAATATGTTGTCCATTTTTCTTTGAAACATGGGAGTATTTTTCAAACCAAACGACATAATTAATTATTCATAATGTTCTATTGGTGTAGTAAAAACCATATATTTTATTGATTTTTCATCTAATCTTATTTGCCAAAACCCCAACTTACAATTGAATTTACTAAAGTATTTTTTATTCTGTATTAAATTTATTAACATATCTTTATCCGGTATTTTATATCCGTCAACTTCGGTATTATCATTTATTCGTTTATAATTGATAACCATTCTAGCTTCCCATCTAACTATTTCTGCATGATTTCTAACTAAAAAAACAGATGATCTATCTTCAAATTTTGATGGTCTGATTAGTCCTAATTCTTTTAGTTCTTTAATTTGAGTTTTAAATTCNTCCATCTAATTATTTCTACATGATTTCTAACTAAAAAAAACAGCTGATCTATCTTCAAATTTTGATGGTCTGATTAGTCCTAATTCTTTTAGTTCTTTAATTTGAGTTTTAAATTCTTCTTTATCTAGAGGAGAGTATTCTATTTCCTTTGTTCTTATAACTAGATCTTTGTTAATGATTGAGATGTTGGCTAGTTCCTTATTTCTATCCCAATGTTTTAAAGGATTTTATCTTATTATTTGAATTTCTTCTGCTAGTTGAAATATTTTTTCTAATGGTTTTGGTATTTGGTATATGTGGATATTGTTTCTTGCTTGTAGCAGTTATTTAGGTATTCTTAAACTTCGGGATTTGGGCTTAAGTTTTTTGTATTTTTTGTTATTTCCCCACCATGCTTCACAGCGTGACTCTGATGTTTGTTTGTGGGTACAATTGAGGTCCTTTTGCGTATTGTTAAATAATTTTTGCTTGTGTTTATTTGTCCATCCATGCTTAATATGAAATTAAGCCCTAGTATAAATTCTTTGTTGTTTGCCTCATGAACTAATATTGATGGTAAAATATATTTTTCTGTTAAATCTAATATTTCAAAATCAAGGAAAAATTGTATTTAACTGTTTATTAAACATTTGTCAAAAGTTAATGTTTGGTCTCCTACCAGGTATGTGGTTGTATTTGTTTGATGGTAATTTTTAAAATTTTTGGGTAGTAAATTTTTTGTTATTACGGATGTAGTACTTCCACTATCTATTAATACTTGTACAATTATTTCTAATTTATCTTCTAAGTTTATTTTTATTGTTTAGGGTTATTAAAGAAGTTGGAATAGTTTTTAACTGTCATTGCTTCTGTATTTGTTTGTGCTAAATCTAGTTTATTTATTTTTGTACAATCTGCTGTCTTCAGGGTCGAAATTTATGTCATTTTCTGAAGTTGTATCTTTTTCTGAGGATACTGGTGAGATCTTTTTTTTTATAGCTAATCTTAATTTTTAAATTTTAAATGTAATTTTTTGTTTATCCTTTTTATATTCTTTAATCATTTTTTGTTTGAGTTTTCCTTGTTCTTTATCTTTTTCTTCTAATTTTTCTAGCCTGAATATTATCTTTTCTATAGTTAGATGTATTTTTTCTATTCGAAATCTATTTTTTCTAATTTTTTAGATATATCTATACCTTCTCTAGGTTTTATATAATCTTTATGATCTTGATTATGATTTTTTTTAAGCATAAATGACATATTTCTATGAGATATAAATGACATCTATATCTATGGTTTTTGTCCGGATGGTAATTACAGTAGAGACACTCTTTTGTCATACTTCCTTTTCCTAGCTCAAATAGATGTTCACATAGATCCATTTATCTTTCTAATTTCCATTTATCAATTGCCTTTATTAATCCGTCCATTGCATCTTCATATNCATCTATTAATACTTGTACAATTATTTCTAATTTATCTTCTAAGTTTATTTTTATTGTTACTGCTATTAAAGAAGTTGGAATAGTTTTTAACCATCATTGCTTCTGTATTTGTTTGTGCTAAATCTAGTTTATTTATTTTTATACAATCTGCTGTCTTCAGGGTCGAAATTTATGTCATTTTCTGAAGTTGTATCTTTTTTTGAGGATACTGGTGAGATCTTTTTTCTTTTATAGCTAATCTTAATTTTTAAATTTTAAATGTATTTTTTTGTTTATCCTTTTTATATTCTTTAATCATTTTTTGTTTGAGTTTTCCTCGTTCTTTATCTTTTTCTTCTAATTTTTCTAGCCTGAATATTATCTTTTCTATAGTTAGATGTATTTTTTCTATTCGAAATCTATTTTTTCTAATTTTTTAGATATATCTATACCTTCTCTAGGTTTTATATAATCTTTATGATCTTGATTATGATTTTTTTTAAGCATAAATGACATATTTCTATGAGATATAACTGGCATCTATATCTATGGTTTTTGTCCGAATGGTCATTACAGTAGAGACACTCTTTTGTCATACTTCCTTTTCCTAGCTCAAATAGATGTTCGCATAGATCCATTTATCTTTCTAATTTCCATTTATCAATTGCCTTTATTAATCCGTCCATTGCATCTTCATATTTTTGTGATTCATTTTCAGAATCTTCATCAGTTGTGTCATAAATAGTGCCTTTTGATTCATTTGAAGATATACCAACTACGTCGTCTTCTAATCCTTGGATTAATAGACTTCTTCTTTTATTATAATTCCTCTTGTTATATTGGTTTGCTAAGTGATCAAGGGATTCACAAATATAACAATGACATTTTTTATTATCTGATTTTTTTACATTTCTATCTTTTATGCATGTTGATCTTTTTGATCTTCTAAGAACTTTTCTCTTCCTGTATGATTTTTCTGGGAAATTTTTAGTTGTGTAAATATTTCTACAAAATTTGTAAGACTGTTTTTCAACCTGTTTTTGGATTTTGTATTCTTTACATTTTTCTTGTAGAATATTAAAAGTAAACACAATTCTTGGTCCTATTCCTATGTTTTTAATATTATCCAAGTTTGTGTAGTTATTTTTCCATTTTTCATTTTTTTTTCTAATTCTCCCAATAATTTTATCAAAAACCTGTTTAATATTTCATCATCGAATATTTACCTGCTCTACTAGCATAGGTAACATATAACTTGCAAAATTATCTATTTGAGACCAATTTGCTAAACTTAATTGTTCGAGATTTCTATAAGCTTGATCTTGAATATTTGTATTTTGTCTTCTTGGATCAAATCCTAATANGTAATTTTATCAAAAACCTGTTTAATATTTCATCATCGAATATTTACCTGCACTACTAGCATAGGTAACATATAACTTGCAAAATTATCTATTTGAGACCAGTTTGCTAAACTTAATTGTTCGAGATTTCTATAAGCTTGATCTTGACTATTTGTATTTTGTCTTCTTGGATCAAATCCTAATATTAGTTTTCTAATGAATTTTGTACAATTGTATGGATTAACTCCTAATTGTCTTAAAGATTCTATCTCTCCTGGGGTCTCAAGGAAAGCAAACATATCTCATATACCACTTTTATCACTGTTTGCCCATGCTCTTACTGCATCAAATTCTCATGTAGAAATTACCGACTCCCACATTTGATGGCTATTGAGATTAATTGTTAAAATTTTTCCATTCTTATGAGCTAGCATAAGATTTATTCGTTCTACTAGTTCTATATTTCCTTTGAAATTATAATTATTGTCTTCCACAAAATTTCTTTTAGAGGTTCCTTGTCTATATGNCTAATATTAGTGTTCTAATGAATTTTGTAAAATTGTATGGATTAACTCCTAATTGTCTTAAAGATTCTATCTCTCCTGGGGTCTCAAGGAAAGCAAACATATCTCATATACCACTTTTATCACTGTTTGCCCATGCTCTTACTGCATCAAATTCTCATGTAGAAATTACCGACTCCCACATTTGATGGTTATTGAGATTAATTGTTAAAATTTTTCCATTCTTATGAGCTAGCATAAGATTTATTTGTTCTACTGGTTCTATATTTCCTTTGAAATTATAATTATTGTCTTCCACAAAATTTCTTTTAGAGGTTCCTTGTCTATATGGCCACCCTGGTCCGCTTTCTTCTCCTGAAGGTGGTACTGAGTTAAATCTAGGTCTTTTTACTCTATCTGAATTAGAAGATCCAACGACAATTTCTCCTAAATCCATGGAACTTTGTTGATTCATTTTTATTTCTTCTATGATAAAAAGGGAATCAATAGCTCTCCAATTAAAGTTAGGATTAAATTAATTTTCATATGTCTTATCAAAATTGTATCTTTATTGTAATTTTGAATAAGAAGTCTTCATACTATATATGTAATCTTGTAATTATTCATAGGTTTTTATTTGACTAAAATCAATTTCTTCCATATTTATCTTTATCTTTTTTCTTCTAATTCTGATTGTATTGATTCAAGATCATCATCTGATTCATGTTTATTTTGTCTTGTTTGATAGTCTAAAAATCTCATGCTAATAGTTCCATCTTGATTTTCATAAGATGTGCTCTCATTTGGTACTAATATTGATTTTTCTAAAAAAGCTTTTAAATTCCATTCTCTTCCTGCATGTATTTCTGAGCTAATTTTTTTCCGGCTAAGACTCTAATACCTTGACTTGCTAGCATAAGTTCTAATGCTTCGTTATTTAATTTAAATTTAACATTAGAGTGTTCTTGCATTTTTCCTATAAATCCAGTTGTTATTATGAGACTTAATGATCCTGCAACCATATTATATCATTTAGTTTTAACTCCTATCTTTAAATGTTGTATGCATTCCTAAGTGTCCATTATAAAATTTGGAATGAAATAAATGATCGCCCCATTGTCATTCATATCTATCTCAAATGATCCTATTATTGATTTTGCTAAATCGTTCTATCTATTATCAACCAATATAATTAGAGTTATTGTCCCTAATTTTTTTCTATGTAACTCTTTTACTCCTATCATGACTAATCTTGCATGCATTTGGGACTTTCATTGTTGTCTAATTTGTTCCCAATCCACTTATATTATTAATTGTAGACTTATTTGATCAATATCAAATACACAACTTATCTTTTATTCTGCTACTGTTTGTATTATATTTGATTTTGATAATACAAAGTTTTCATCCATTTTCTTTTTAACGTTTATTAAATTTATTTTTCCATTATTAAATATGTCTAATTGAGATTCTATATCTATTATTTCTGATATTTTCTATCAAAGGTAGGGGATTTTTTTTCTGAATAAAATAAGTGGTCCTTGTTTATTTACCATGACTTATAACTTATGGGCTTATAGGGTATGGTTTCTTTTTCTGTACTAATGCTTTCAGAGAGATTTTTTAAATCAACTTGAGTAATTATTCCCAACATTTTTTCCTCTATTTTTTAGTTTGTTTTCTATTATCACTATTTTTTGAAATAACTCTAATAATATTATTGTNGTAACTTTTGGGCTTATAGGGTATGGTTTCTTTTTCTGTACTAATGCTTTCGGAGAGATTTTTTAAATCAACTTGAGTAACTATTCCCAATATTTTTTCCTCTATTTTTTAGTTTGTTTTCTATTATCACTATTTTTTGAAATAACTCTAATAATATTATTGTCTAGAAATTTAATACTTTTGAGTAGGTTTTATCACTCCCTTGTAACCCTAAATAGCTTGTTAATCTTATGGGTTCTTCATGATATTTTTTGGCTTCTTCTAGAGCATCTTTTTAAATTTGAAATTCTTCAAATTTACTCATGTTAAAATAATTCCTTTTATTTCTAAAAGTAAAGGGTGGATCAATTAGGGATCGACTTTAAGCACATATCTTTTTGTTTTAGTTATGAATGCTCTTGCTAGAAATTTACAGGAGGATGTACTTTGGTGTATGTTTTTCGCTGATGATATCCTTTTGTTGATAAGACTAGAGAGAGACTCATAAAATTATGGTGGTCAACTTTAGAGTTAAAGCTGCTTTCGTTTAAGTTGATCTATATTTGGAATGTAATTTTAGTAATAGTAGATCTAATGACAGGGTTGTAACAACGGTTGATCAAGTCATTAAAAGGAGTGAACGTTCTATATCTCGGGTTTATTTTTTAAAGTGATGGTTATATAGATGGGGACGTTATTAGTAGATTTTGAAGTGGAGGAATGCATTAGGCCTATTGTTTGATAAAAGAGTGTTACTTAGATTTAAAGGAAAATTTTATAAGATGGTAAGATATGCAATGCTTTATGGCGCATAACGTTTGGTTGTAAGAGAAAAACATAAAATTAAGTGTTGTCAAGATGAGAATGCGCAGATGGATGAGTGGTTTTACACTAAGAGACAAAAATGTGAAATGAATATATTTGTGAAAATGTTAGAGTAGCTCCAGTGGCAGACAAGATTATAGAGAGTTGTCTTGGATGGTTTGGTCACATTAAACGTCAACCATTTGATTGTTGACCCTATTAGGAGAGTAGAAATTTTAGATTTGACTTATGCTTTGAAAAGGTAGACGTAGACATAAAAAGAATTGTGCATGTTGTATAAAACATGAAATTAATTTACTTTAATTATACGAAAATATGACACTCACTAAGCACAATAGAGAAAAAGGATTCATGTAGCCTAGTCTAGTTGTTGTATTAGATTAAATATGAATTAATCATCCGCTATGTAGCCCAATTTTGGCCTAGTAGTATAGTGTTTTGGCTCCGACTACAAAATATTGGATTTGAAGCCTAGTGCCTACGGGTTGTGTATAAATTTTGAATAAAATCCACTTAATAACAAAAAAAAAACAAATAAAAACAAGAAAACATGCCAAATTTAAAGGAAATTAAAACCTTAATTAACTCAAACCACAAAAAATTAGAAGTATTGAGATTTTTAGGTGAATATAGCTCAAACTAAAAAAGAAGAATGTATATGAATAGCTCAAACTAAAAAAGAAGAATGTATATGAATAGTACATTGCATGTTAATATTACATTGATGCTAATATAATACTAAAACGAATTAATATAGAATAAAACTATTAGCTAAAAACAAAACATTCCTATTCTAGACAAAGAACAATAATCAATTATGCACTAAAAGTAAATTTAACTTTATAGCCGCTTTTATTATGTTTTCTATATTGAAAGTTGAGAGTAAAAAAAACCGAAATGTTTGAAGTAAAAGAATTATAAAAATGTAACTAAACCATTTTAACAACACATCTCACTTAACTGTGCCCAATAGTTTCAACCACAATGTTAACAAATTTATGACTAATAATAAAAGAAGTGTTTGACTCCCCATACAAATTCACATTTTAATATTCTTTTCTTAATTCATTTGTCTAGATGTGATGTGGACCGAGAACACATTCAATTTAATTGAAAAACAAGTTGTGTGCCAAAAAATAGGAAAAATCCTATCTCAAGTGTGGAATTATCAGTACAGTGTAGCATACTACTCCAAAGATAATTATTTGACACAATTAACTTCTAATTATATGAGTATTCATCATAATTTTAATAAAAGTGTGACTAGACTCCACAATTCTTAGAAAGCTATAATTTTGTTTGATACTTGCAACACCAGCACATAATTTACGAAACATAAAACAAGAAAAGATTAAAATGTGCCAAAAACTAAAAGGACTTTCAGATTTACTCACTTGGACAGTCGGTTCTAGGTTCAATTCTAGTTTGCAGAATGCCTTCAAAAGTTCCAGCCCAAGCATCCCTCCTAGTCAGGTATGGGGAAGGGAGATCAAAAATTTTCTTCACCGTTGCCGGAATTGATGAATGCTCGTACTCTGATGTCTGTGTCGGCGAACCGCTCGGGCCATGAACAACTTAAGGAACAGATAACCAAAATGAAATAAAGTAAAATTATAGACAAATGCAAGCCAATTTGGCTTGATATCCTGAATTTAAGTTCCTGTATATGTGATGTCTGTGGATTTAGGTGTGTGAAAAAAAAAACAAAACAAAAATTACAAGCAAGTATTGACCGAAAAAGAATTGCATAGTTTCTCACTCACCAGTGCTCTTTTCAATCCAAGGAGAAACCATGATGGTAGGCACCCTTACACCTAAGCGATCAAATTTGAAGTTGAAAGGACTGGGGCCAACAATTCCATCAGGACTTGGGATACCCCTAACAGGAGTGGGAACATGATCATAGAAGCCCCCATGCTCATCATAGGTGATTATAAGGAGACTTTCGTTCCATTGGGGACTCGATCGAAGAGTTTCATATAATTCCTTTATGAACATCTGGCCTTGGTAGACATCATGGGAAGGATGATCGTCAGTTGCAGGTCTGAGCTTGGAGTCCATATAGCGCTGTTCGATGACAACATAATTAGGGAGCTTGCCTCTTCCTGCATGACTCTTGAATTCACTATCATAAGAGTGGAACTTTGTGACATACTTAAGTTTGCGAAGATTTCGATAGAACAGTACTGTAGGAAGGTTTTGGTAGTAGATGCCAAAAGAGAGTCCGGCCTCATCAATATTGTCAAAAATTGTTCTCTGTGGGAATCCTTGCTCTAGTAAACTGCAGAGTGTGATATATAGTAACTAGGCATCATAGAATACAAAATGCACAGGGAACACTGAAAGTTAGATGTTCTTTATAAATATTGAAATTTATAAAAGCTTCAAGGAAGTAGAACATTGAGAGTACATTGCAAACTTCTAGAGTAACAAACACGTGCCCCAATCAAACACCAACCACTTTTTATTTTATCCATTTTGTTGTTGATATAGAAACATGACTGAAGATTGTGAGCGGAAAAAAATAAAGAATATGTGTGTGGAGAAAGATTTACCAAATTCAAATACAAGTAAAAATGTGAACCAGAAGTAAATATAGAATACTAATAACCTTGTCATAAGAAAAAATCCAGAAATATTGGACAATTATGGACATTTGAATTAATGCTCTTGCTTGGAGGTAGGGTTAAACTGTTGAGAACACCCAACTTAGGAGGTAATCAACAATAAGCTATGCCAACAAGTAGTTTAATTAAACGGTCTGCCAATTAATCACTAGCGCCTAGGTAGGTAAGATCAAGACAACCTGATTTAATCTTTTGTCAAACAAAATGATAAGCAATTTCGACATATTTGGTGTGTCTGTGGAAAATGTTTGTGGAGAATGAGTTTTCGATGGTGAGAATAGCAGCTTGGCTATCACAATGAATGAATGAACTGTGATTAGTCGTGAATGATTAATACNATTTGGTGCGTCTGTAGAAAATGTTTATGGAGAATGAGTTTTCGATGGTGAGAATAGCAGCTTGGCTATCACAATGAATGAACTGTGACTAGTCGTGAATGATTAATACCAAGATTCATGAGAAGATGCTTTCTTTTTTTTTCTGAGAGAGATGGAGCTTTAATCTTTGAAACACAAAAGTGCAACAAGGAAAATATATTCTACCTCTCTAACAAGAAATTATTGGTTGTTGCTTGATTTTCTAGAAAAAAAACATAGGGCCTAAAACGGTAAAATGATCGGTGTTAAAGTGATGAGACTAGAGCAACCAGTCCAACTAATGTCAACATATCTCACTAAAGTATGAGAATTAGATGTAAAAAAGAAATGAACCTCCATAGCCAAAAGTTCAAGGACTGAGTTTAGAATGGGTTCAAATTATAAAGGGAGTCAACTCATTAGGCTGACTAGATGATTCAACCATCAAGGTTCGACCAATCGATCGACTAAGCCAGAGTTATGATCAACAACCTCCTATGGTGTATTGTGCACAATGTCAGCTCAGACTAAGCAAACTCGATAATTAGCTAAGGAAGCTCAACTTGTCTCACGGCCAATTTTGCAATACTCTTCAAGAGATCAATTCTCCCAAGAAAATCAACTTGCCCATAGCCAAGTTGGGGTATAAAGGAGTCACCAGCAAGCTACGATTGAGAAAAAAATATTTTAGAAGAATTAGACGCATCAAGACATGATAATATTTTAGAGGATCCTTCTAGGCCCGAGTATAATGAGTACTTGATTTGTAATATATAAACCAACTCATTTACAAATAGAGGTGACTATTGTAATGTAAACCCTGCTCTCTCAACATAGAGAAGAAGCTCGTTTTTTTCCACTTTCCTTTCTTATTTTCTTAGCTCAAAACTCTATTTATTCCAGCTTTTTTTTGTGGTGATGGTTTCATATACAAATCAGGATTCATCATTTTGAAAAATGTGGTGAATATAGAACATGTCACAGATAAAAAAGAGAATTATATAAGGAACCAAATCAAGCAATAAGAACTCTCGAACAACAAGATTAATAACAAGAGAAACTCTTAAAATCTTCCTTATTCTATTTATTTTATTTTATTGTTATACTTTTTTATTCTCCAAAACTTCATCTCTAGCTTTGAATTTTTTGTTGACTTGATTAACCTTAAATTCTGAATTTGACTTTAATAGTAGATCTCGGATGCCTTTCAAGGGCTTAGTGTAGACCGACTATTAGTCCTTTGTATTATGCTTGATTGTTGGTGACCTAAAACTCGAGAAGATTGATTGATAAAGATGTTCTCCTATCAAACTACTCAGCTCCAGTCAGATTCCTGCTCTTGCCTGGCTTGAAGCTCCATGAATGTGTAAAGTCTAGTTGTGATTGCCGATATCAATTCCTCCGCTCGATTCGCCTTGTTCTGAGAAGTTTGCTAGGAAATTTGCCAGTGATGTTGTATCCACTGAGTTCTACCACCCACTTTAAGAGCCGACCGGAGTTTCCGACTGAGTGAGCATGGATTTGGTAGATGGTCTGTGATGATGTTTGGAATTACAGTGAAAACCTGCAAGCACAAATAAATAGAGCGTAGATTAGTTTTTCCATAATAGGATACCTGACCTCAGTGCCTCTAAGGACCCGACAGGTGCAATAGATAGGGAATTATTTTCCCAACTCCTCTGGACTAAGACTGAACTGATAGCTTCTAGCTCGACTCCCAAATATAGAGAGAGTTACTCATTTGGTTTCAGGCTTTGCAAAAGTGGAGATGAGACTAGCAATTGTTTTAAGCTTTGGAATGCATGCTCACATTTGATCGATCATTCAAATTTTTTTGTTTTCCTCAAAGTTTTGAAGAATGTTGCGCATTTGTCACCCGATTTTGAGATGAACCAGATGAGTNTGACTAGACAATTCAACCATAATGGTTCGACCAATCGATCGACTAAGCCAGAGTTATGACCAACAACCTCCTATGGTGTATTGTGCACAATGTCAGCTCAGACTAAGCAAACTCGATAATTAGCTAAGGAAGCTCAACTTGTCTCACGGCCAATTTTGCAATACTCTTCAAGAGATCAATTCTCCCAAGAAAATCAACTTGCCCATAGCCAAGGTGGGGTATAAAGGAGTCACCAGCAAGCTACGACTGAGAAAAAAAATATTTAGAAGAATTAGACGCATCAAGACATGATAATATTAAATATAATGTGTCTGCCAAAATAAGACAAGAGAGAGAGAGATCGAGGATCCTTCTAGGCCCGAGTATAATGAGTACTTGATTTCTAATATATAAACCAACTCATTTACAAATAGAGGTGAATATTGTAATGTAAACCCTGCTCTCTCCACACAGAGAAGAAGCTCGTCTTTTTCCACTTTCCTTTCTTATTTTCTTAGCTCAAAACTCTATTTATTCCAGCTTTTTTTTTGGTGGTGATGGTTTCATAGACAAATCAGGATTCATCATTTTGAAAAATGTGGTGAATATAGAACATGTCACAGATAAAAAAGAGAATTATATAAGGAACCAAATCAAGCAATAAGAACTCTCGAACAACAAGATTAATAACAAGAGAAACTCTTAAAATTTTCCTTATTCTATTTATTTTATTTTATTGTTATACTTTTTTACTCTCCAAAACTTCATCTCTAGCTTTGATTTTTTTGTTGACTTGATTAACCTTAAATTCTGAATTTGACTTTACTAGTAGATCTCGTATGCCTTTCAAGGGCTTAGTGTAGACCGACTATTAGTCCTTTGTATTATGCTTGATTGTTGGTGACCTAAAACTCGAGAAGATTGATTGATAAAGATGTTCTCCTATCAAACTACTCAGCTCCAGTCAGATTCCTGCTCTTGCCTGGCTTGAAGCTCCATGAATGTGTAAAGTCTAGTTGTGATTGCCGATATCAATTCCTCCGCTCGATTCGCCTTGTTCTGAGAAGTTTGCTAGGAAATTTGCCAGTGATGTTGTATCCACTGAGTTCTACCACCCANGAGATGTTCTCCAATCAAACTACTCAGCTCCAGGCAGATTCCTGCTCTTGCCTGGCTTGAAGCTCCATGAATGTGTAAAGTCTAGCTGTGATTGCCGATATCAATTCCTCCGCTTGATTCGCCTTGTTCTGAGAAGTTTGCTAGGAAATTTGCCAGTGATGTTGTATCCACTGAGTTCTACCACCCACTTTAAGAGCCGACCGGAGTTTCCGACTGAGTGAGCATGGATTTGGTAGATGGTCTGTGATGATGTTTGGAATTACAGTGAAAACCTGCAAGCACAAATAAATAGAGCGTAGATTAGTTTTTTCATAATAGGGCACCTGACCTCAGTGCCTCTAAGGACCCGACAGGTGCAATAGATAGGGAATTATTTTCCCAACTCCTCTGGACTAAGACTGAACTGATAGCTTCCAGCTCAACTCCCAAATATAGAGAGAGTTACTCATTTGGTTTCAGGCTTTGCAAAAGTGGAGGTGAGACTAGCAATTGTTTTAAGCTTTGGAATGCATGCTCACATTTGATCGACCATTCAAAAATTTTTGTTTTCCTCAAAGTTTTGAAGAATGTTGCGCATTTGTCACCCGGCTTTGAGATGAACCAGATGAGTGCTACTAATTGATCGACCAGCTTTAAACTTTTCTTAGTATTTAGAGAAGAAGACATCCAAGAGGGCTTTTACGTTCTCCANATGAGTGCTACTATTTGATCGACCAGCTTTAAACTTTTCTTAGTATTTAGAGAAGAAGACATCCAAGAGGGCTTTTACGTTCTCCAGATTGGCTTTTATTTATTCAGGCGTCATAATATATTCAAGAAATTTTTCAGTCGACACTCTGAACGTACACTTCAATGGATTTAATTTCTGAGCATTTCGAATGTTTTCTTAGATCGTTTATATGTTGTTTGGCCAACCTACTTTTAGCTAATCCATTGTAGACATAAACTTCAATATTTTTTCATTTTTAGTTTTGTAAAGAAACATCCATCATGCGCTGGTAGGCAGCCCCAATTTTTTTTAGCTCAAAGGGAATTACGATATAATAATATAGACGCTTGTGATGACAGTAAGCATCTCCGCATTGGCCAGGTGCATCTTAATTTGATGGTAGAAGAAAGCGTCGAAGAAATACATTACTAAATGCTCGACTGCATAATCCACCAGTGCATTGATTCTCATCAAGGGGTACTGTCTTTGGGGCAAGCAGAGCTAAAATTTGTGAAGTCTACACACACTCTTCATTTGTTGTTTGACTTCTGCACCATTGCCACATTGGAGATCCAGGGCGGGTATTGCACCTCCCAGATGTAGCCCGCCTCTTTGAGCTTTTGCATCTCTTCTCAGATTGGTCCGACTAAAGTCATGGCTGATGTTCTAATCTTCTGCTTTATTGGCTGGGTGACANTTAAAGAAACATCCATCATGCGTTGGTAGGCAACCCCAATTTTTTTTAGCTCAAAGGAAATTACGATATAATAATATAGACTCTTGTGATGACGGTAAGCATCTCCGCATTGGCCAGGTTCATCTTAATTTGATGGTAGAAGAAAGCGTCAAAGAAATGCATTACTAAATGCTCGACTGCATAATCCACCAGTGCATTGATTCTCATCAGGGGGTACTGTCTTTGGGGCAAGCAGAGCTAAAATTTGTGAAGTCTACACACACTCTTCATTTGTTGTTCGACTTCTGCACCATTGCCACATTGGAGATCCAGGACGGGTACTGCACCTCTCAGATGTAGCCCACCTCTTTGAGCTTTTGTATCTCTTCTCAGATTGGTCCGACTAAAGTCATGGCTGATGTTCTAATCTTCTGCTTTATTGGCTGGGTGACAGAGTTAACCTTGAATTGGTGGCATGTCATCGGGATGCCTGACATTTCGGTGGCTAACCAAGCGAAGACATCCCGATACTCCTAGAGAGTTTGGATCAACAAGTCTCTGTGTTCTGCATCAAAACACTCACTAATTAGAAAAAATTTACCCTGTTCATCGAGGGCAGCGAAGATCTCGATAGTTTCATCGATTTTGAGATCCCCTCTCGTCAATGCTGGATGCCCAACATTTCTTGCTCCATATTACCGACTGCTCAAAGGTAGCATGTCCTAGACTGCTTCGGATTGCCTAGAACGACCACTGTTTTCCCATCACACGAAAACTTGACCGCCACGTGGTATGTGGATACCACAGCTCTGAAGTCAATGAACAGTGGTTAACCGAAGATTGTGTTGTAGGTGGGTGGTGCATCGATCATCAGGAAGTCCTCCATATGTGTGAATTGGTTGTGACCTTCTTCTGAGGTAACTGACAACCTAATGATGCCTTGTGCCTCCTTTTATCCGCCAAAAACCCTTATGTTTGGTTGGTTAATGTAACTAGGTAGTCGACCGATATGTGCCTTTGTCAAAGCCTGACTTAAACAATATGTTTCTTGAACTGCTCGTATAAACCACAATATGTTTCTTGAACTGCTCATAACTACCACGACATCGTTGTAAGGATTACCTTATGAGGGCAAATATGCATCAGCAAAGACAGTGGGAGGATGAGGCTTTCTCTACAGAGCGAAAGCACTTGCACAAAGTTCCCCAGTTTGGAGCCTCTTATGGTCGGCCCTTTTGACTGAATCTCCGCTCAAGATTGCAGGCACTATTCTCATGATATGTATGATGTTGGCTCGGACGAGTTGATTCGAGTCATCTTATGTATTGGCTTTCCCCTGCCTCTAGGTTTGTGCTGCAGGGGCCACAAACTTTTTGAGCTTTTCGGCCCAAATCAGTCTTCAATCAGGCTTTGGAGATGTCTGCATTCCTTCGTGTCATGACTATGGTTCTTATGATGTTTGCATAATTTGTTGGTATTACAGGGGAAAGCTTCGACTCTTATTGTTGAAGCCTTCTTGAAGTACTATTTATCTTGAATACTTCCACCAACTCCACCATCAAAACTCTCAGATGAGTGGGTTTCAGCGTTCCTTAGTCATTAGTTAACTCCATGAATTTATGTCGGCCTTACCGTCACCATGAGACGATCGACTCTTTCATGTGTAGGGTGAGGGCCATCTTTTTCCCTCTACCCATCANTTTCAGTGTTCCTTGGTCATTAGTCAACTCCATGAATTTATGTCGGCCTTACCGTCACCATGAGACGATCGACTCTTTCATGTGTAAGGTGAGGGCCATCTTTTTCCCTCTACCCATCATCTCTTGAGCCCTTTTTCTACAAACAGTGGCCGGATTTTTTTCCTTTAGGATAAGGCGGGTTGACATATTCCTCCGCCGCGATATGATCGTTGGACGGCCTTTGCTATCATAAACTCAAGATTTCACACTTTTAGCATCTCCTTTTGGAATCGAGTGACATATGATCAAAGACTCTTATTCGACCCCTGCTTGATGTGTCACAAGGCCTGCAAGTCCTTGCGGGGCTTTTGGACGCTAGCAAACTGCACCGCAAACAATTTTTTGAACTCACCGAATGAAGTAACAACTCTTGCTTGGAGGTCATTAAACCATCTGAGGTCAAATCCCTCAATGTGGTATAAAACAGTCAACCCTTCAACGTGTCAGAGACTTTCAGAAGGCATATAGCCAACTCAAAGGATGCAACGTGGTCAACCAAATCGCTTCGACCCTTGTAGGATTTTAATATGAAACATTGAACTTCTCGAGTAGCTCAACATCGATGATCTGTTCGAAGAATGCATTCTCCGACCAGCGATAGACATCCACTCGCTCGCCTTGTGTTTTGATCCTCGGTATGTATCCAACACTATCTTAATATTGGGATTATTCAACTCATTCGGTCACCTGAGCCGTCACATGGTGTTGGGATTCATGTGCTTGAGGATTTAGTTCTGGAGGAACTTGTACTCTCCCCTCAATCGGTCGTTTNGGGGGGGGTTATAATTTCAAAAAATAAAATTTTAATTTTGAATAGTGAAACTGCATGGACCTCACATATTAGATACTCTAGATGGTTGAGCGCGATACCACAAGTAGTACATTATCCCGAAGTATATGCATATAACATGTTGGTAGGCTTAACCACCTAAACTAAAAGATTTATGACATTCATTTGGTCTGCGAAACTTTTTTAATAAGTTGACAGATTCCTCTATTTAATACAGGAGAATAAATATAGTTTATTTTAAGTTAGATTCTTAAGTTCCCAATAGAGGCAAACCGCTATGTTAATTACATTTTAAATGATCAAAGTCACTTAAAAAGACTCTTGATTAAGATCAGTGGTTTTGCCTTTAAGATTGCAAAGTTTAGGTTTCCAAGGTTAAATGTGAGGAAATCAAAGGGGAATGGTTCGAAAGATGAACGGTTATTTTCAGGAGTTAATGGAGTGAAAGATAGGGGATCCCGATGACTTCCTAACTATCCTACAATTGGACCTTAACTCTAAAGAGACCTCTTAGACCTCGTTGTGGTGGTCTCGATCGCCACTCCCCGTCCGATTGCTTTTACGCTGTGCTTCTTGGAAAGACTACTCTAAGCTCTTTAACACATCGATTATAAGCTCAGAGTTGTGGTGTGTATAAATGTATTTATTGGGTCAGGAGCTCGCAACGGGGTACCTCCTAAACCATGTGTCTTACTATCCTCTAACCTAAAAATCCCCTACAAGTCTATAGAAGCAACATGAATTATAAAATGGTACATGCTACGAAATGCAGTAAACAGTAATATTGCAGAGATGAACTATGTGCATATGCAGTAAAGTGTGCAACAACGAAAGTAAATGCTGTAAATGTAAAACAAACCTGTATACCTGACGGGTCGGCGGCTCCTAAAAAGACTCGAGAAAAAGCGACAGATGACCCAAGTTAACTCGAAGAAAACCGTCGAAACCACGAGGAAAATTCGAAGAAAATCACAAGTGCTCTAGAAAGATTTTGATAAAACCCTAGGAAAACACACAAAAATTTGAAGAAAGAAAGAAAATTGTAAGCATTCAGAATATGTTAGGCTCAGATTTAGGTATTCTCGAGGGACTCCGAAGGCTACTATCGGTCACCCTTTATGTATAGAGCCCGACATTCAACTAGAAAGGTGTTCTACTACACCAACTTAGGAGGGTACTCCTTAGCCCGGTACTGGCAAATGATAAATGGACAACCAAATTATATTACTTAAAATTTATATTTTAGCATGCATATAGGTTCTATGCATATAAGAGAAAGCAATATCTATCTTTTTAGTCAAAATACTTTTTGAAATGGTGTATGTGTTCTTATCTTATCTGTTCTTATCATTTTTTTTATAAGATGTGATCGTCCACAAGTCGATCGCACCGTCGGGCTAGGACCACCAACAACCTAAGAGGGCAATGGTGCTCTGCTAGTCTGGTGTCGCTGAATAAATCCTCCATTTCATCGGGTCTCTGGATTGGGTCCTGATGTCGTAGGATGGAATATTATTTCACTCTACCACCAAATGTCTTTATCATCAAGACCTAAAACTCCAAAAAACTGTTCAACTTACGACCTTGCTTGATAGTTTCATATATAACTGCAACTATATATGTGCACTTATGTTTCAGACATAAGCGCTTGAAACCCAAACCAAGAAGCAAGGAAAGTGAATCGAAAAACAAGAAAAGCAAAAGGAAAACTAACCCACCTCCAAAAATAATTTAGAAAGGAAGGTAAAAGCGGTAGGAGGGTTAGCATAAATATTCAACCAATGGGACTCCTTGATTGAGCAATGAAATGGGGCACGCTCCCCAATACTAACTCCAACACATCTCTAAAAAGATATATTATAGAGGATTTCAGGCCACCCCCAAGCCTTCCCCAAAAATGCCAAAAGAAATTCTCATCTCTTTTTTCTCTTTTTTTTTATATTGAAATCAATTCCCCCCAAATGATTGAGCCATGGACACTCTCCCAATATTTAATAGATCGTTCATCGAAAAGGGTTATTTGAATTCTTCCAAGCAACAAGAATTGAAATATTCCACTTCACAAATATTAAAGCATTCAATTCAACTTCAAACCAAAAGTTCCATAGAGGCATAAACTCAACACAACACAAAGGAACCCAAACAAGTACTCTCGGGTAGGGGCAGCAGGAGGAGCCACACAGCCAACACAAAGAGGAAACCAACCAGATGCTCTCCGTTAGGGGTAACAAAGAACAAATAACCAAATCAGGTGCCCACGACTAGGGGAGCAAAGGCAGCCACCAACCAACAAGCTCACAGGCAAGGGCGGCCACAAAGCAGACCAAAACCAAGCCAACATCCAACAAGGCTCACGGGCAAGGACAACCAACAGGGCCAACCAATCCCTAGCCAACCTCCAACAGGCTCACAGGCAGGGATAGCAAAGAGGGCCAGCTGAGCCCCAAACAAACACCCAACAGACTCACAGGTAGGGACAACAAAGAGGGTCAGCTGAGCCCCAAACAGACAGGGATAAAAACAACATAATCAGGTGCTCTCGAGTAGGAGCAGCAAAGGGAAGCCACCAGTCCAAACACAAATAAGAGAACAACCAACAGGAAGGCTCATGACCTGGAGGAGTAACACAAGGCCCCAAAACAAGGCTTCTAAAAGCCCCAAAATCAAACATCACCATCTGCAGGTGTTTCGAACAGAGGGAGCAACAAGGAACAAAGCTAATCCCCTAAAATAAGCCTTTTCAAAGTTTAAAAAAAAATTGATATTTCAGCTGCACTAGTATTTCGAACAGGGAAGGCAACCACAGGGGGGAAAACTGAGCCCCAAAATCAAATTCCATAAAGTCTCAGAAAACCAAATTCTAGCTGAATATGCATTCCGAACATAAAAGGCAACGAAAAGAGCGCCAAAGCCAAACCTCCAAAAACCTCAAAGTTAAATGGAAGCCACATGAATATGCTTCGAACAAAGGGGGGCAACAGAGAAACACAAAACAAAGCCCCCAAAGTAAAATTTCCAAAATCCTCAATGTTAAATCAACACAGTAAGGAAAAACACAGCCCAGAAGGCTAAAATAGCCCTCAAACTTCGATGCACAGGTATAGATGTGATAGGAACATAAGAAAAAAGCTTGCACATGCATAAGAATTGAACCATGCCTTGTTGATAAGTCTACATGTCCAGTTAAACATCATAGAGGATTTAAAACAGGCCCAGTAATATGCAGCATTTAAACTGAGGCCAAAGAAACATTAAAAACTTAAGAGCTAAAGAGCAGCCTCAGTATGATGTACCAGCCGAACAATTAAACTTTCGCATGCATGTATTCCCTGACGAGCAAAGAGGAAAACAACACATAGCCTCTGTGCAGAGGGGAGAACATAGAAGAAGAAGAGAAAGTACTTTGCCTAAGCTTTTGCAAAACAATAGAAGAAAATCACAAGACTTCCCAAACACCATGCTCACAGGCACGAGAAGCAGTTCCGACAGAGTCTCCCCAAGCTCTCCACACGCATTTATAGACGCAGAAGAGAGGGGAGAAGAGCAGAGAAACTACCCCGGGTGAGGCCAACCCAAAGCTCGACCCCGCTGAAAGAAAAGAAACATCGCAGCCAGAGCCACACAGAGGGAGAAGGCATCAGGAAGGAGAGGAATTGCCGCATTCGTGACCCAGGGAACACGAGCGCCAGAGTCAACTTACCTCGAAAGAGCTTCCCGCGTAACAAGACGAAGCAGAAAATGCTTCGGGAAGAAACGACTCGAGTAGAGGATGTTGAAAGGGAAAAAGGGAGCCAACCCTTCGTCACACGAAGAGGGAAATGTGCCAAAAGGAATGCTCGACACAGGTTAAAGTTTTGTAAAAGTTTTTTATGAGACACCCTTGACAATTTTTGTGAAGAATCCCAGAATAAATTGAAAGAGTTGATTATATATTGTTGTCCCTCATATCAGACGCATAATGTTACTTCGTTAGACCGCATTTTCCTTCAGCCGGCCTATGATTCCAACTGAATGAAACGATATCCGACGCTTCCATCTTTCGACCATCCCGTTGCGGTCCTTTGGTATCTTCTCAGCAAGATCACTTGAATTTCCTTGAGATTCGTGCGATCATATTTTTTTATGTACAAAAATTTATTTAGTATCATCGCTAAATAAATAACTAAAAATATATCTCATCCTCGTCGAAAATGGACTACTATTATATTACAACAAAAATTCAAAATAAAAAAAAATTGCATTCATGAAGCTGCTAATAACAAAAAAAAGCATGACTAACTAAAACCTTAATAAAATTAGAATCTTGCAAAAAAAAATATATATTAGAAACCTAAACTTGTAATATCAATAATTAAATAAACTTAATTTTAAAGCTATATCACGACTGACGAGACGACATGAATAGATGGAGAGAGGTCAGGAAATTACGATAGAAATAATAGACCCACGTATTCAATCCTTTGATTGCATATGCCTCACAAATGATTGACCGTCTCATTCGAACCAAATAAGTGGTATCATAGAAAATATGAACGCCTTCTCATGACAATGCAAACTACTTATCCGTGCATGACTTAAAATTTTCTTGAAAAAGTTTTTGATCCGCAGTCAAATTTTAATGTGAGCTAAAATTAGTATTAAATTTGAAACAATCAATGGTCTTTTAGCTAAAGTTGTTGCCCTAACCGAGGATTGCTACTAGGGGTGTAAGTGATCCAAGTTAACTCGTGAGCCAGCTCGGGCTCGGCTCGATAACTAGCGCGTGAGCTGAGCATGATGAGCTAAAAAGTCAAGTTGAACCTAGCTCCGACTCAACCCAATAATTGGTGAGCCGACTTGTTTAAAAAAATATTAATATAAATGAAGTCAAAATATATTAAATTTCATGTCTTTATCTTTAAATTATTAAAATATAATATTTTATATTTCATATAAAGTAATTTCTTATTATTCATCTCTTACTAATTTTATTATTCATTCATTATAGCGATAGCCTAAACTCTTTTTTTTTTTATGATTAAGAAGTCGGCTTGTGAGCCAACTTGAACTTGTGGACTTTAGCTTAAGTTCAAACTCGATTAGTTAACAAAGCTCAAAATCAACCCGAGAATGGCTTGTGCTCGACTCTACTCATTGACACCCCTGAGTACAACCAAAAGTTGGTCTCGATTCGAATACGAGCATTCTATTTGAATATGCATCAATCTTTGTTATAAAATAGTGTGCTTTGTATGCGGCCCCCTTCACCATAAAAGCGGTGAGTGAGATCAAAAGGTCTGTCATCAAACACCATCTTCTTCGTTTAGAATTCTATGGGTGTCAAAAATTGACTCAACACGTCATCTTGACTAAAACCAAATCAAAAAATTTGGGTTCGGATTGACCTAAATTATTTTCGGCTTGTTCGGTTAAAGATCCTAATCCGTTTAATTTTTCAGGTCAGGTATGGGTTGATCCACCAACCAGAAAGTGATTTGAAACCTTGAGTTGGCCATTCACTGTTCCAATTCTAACCCAAATAGTAGTTATTCATTATATCAAATGGGTTACAAATGTCAGGNATATAGGTTGATCCACCAACCAGAAAGTGATTTGAAACCTTGAGTGGCCATTCACTGTTCCAATTCTAACCCAAATAGTAGTTATTCATTATATCAAATGGGTTACAAATGTCAGGCTTGGGTTGGCGGGTTGATGACGGGTCAGGTTTGGGTTGATATTTTCAAACCGTAGGCACTTATCAAACTTATTTGGGTCGGGTCGAATTCGGGTCGGCCCAACTACACCCCTCGTCAGGACACGAAGCTCATATGGAAGCGCAAAATTCAATGATTCCAATAAAACTTTAATTTCTCACCATCATTTTCTTCAAAGTTCAAACGACAATCCAACCAGCTGAATCTTGACTTATTAAAGNCTCGGGTCAAATTCGGGTCGGCCCAACTACACCCCTCGTCAGGACACGAAGCTCATATAGAAGCGCAAAATTCAATGATTCCAATAAAATTTTAATTTCTCACCATCATTTTCTTCAAAGTTCAAACGACAATCCAACCAGCTGAATCTTGACTTATTAAAGAAGAAAACAACAAACAAATAACCCTGAATAATATAGAGAACTGGAGATGGATTGATTTACCGGGCATCGTTGCTGGTTGCTCCGTGAGAGGTAGCCGAATGCACATAAAGGCGGTTAGGTTGTGTGGACGCTGGCACCGATGCAAACCACCGGTCGAAGACGGCGAACTCCGATACCAGCGCCTGATAGACCGCCACCATCTGCGGTGGGAACCCATTCATCACCGCCTCCGTAATGTTGGCCGACATCGACTCCGCCTGCTGGACGAATCCGTTCATCGGCGCCGGCGATGCCGATGTTTCATTAGATCCAAAGATCTGCTCCCGGATCGCCTGAAAAGAGTG
>JXCR01060667.1:0-13338 GCA_002079205.1 Phalaenopsis hybrid cultivar
AAAATTTCTTGGCTTTGGTCCCTTGATACTTTTGGGAGACTCATGTAGGTGGTCTCCTAGACTCACTAGCCCTGGGCTAGGGATTAGCTAAGACCACTACATAGAGAATCCAAAATTGGATTTCCATTGATTCATGGCTTATTAATGGTGTTTGGCACTCCAACTCTACCAAGATACCCAACTTAGTATTTTGCCCCTAAACTCCATTAAATTACCTAGATACCTTTGGGACCCTAAATTTGGTCAAAATTCCCAAATTTACCCAAAATACCCAAGTTGCTTCAAAAAATATTCAAACACCTTGAAAACACCCAAACTACACAAAATCACAAAAATTGGCCAAATTACCAAAATGCCCCCTCCTTAGCCCAAAAGTCAAAAAATTCCAAAAAAAAAATCCCAAAAAATCCCAAAACCTCCCAAATATTCCTAATTTAATTTTTCTCAACTATCACATGACCCAATTTGGCCAATTTGACCATCTTTGATCAAAACCCTCAAATTGCCCTTTAAAGGCCCATATTTTCTCCAAATCACTCCAAATGTTTATCAAATTAGTCTCAATTTACCCCAATTTCAATTCTAAGCTAAAATAAACTCTTGATGTAACCAAACTAAACTAAATCCAAGCTCATATAGTCCATCATTTGAACCCAATTTTGATTTAGATCAAAACCCCAATTTTGGCCCCATGACTTGGTTCCACCAAATTAAACACACAACCCACTTAATTGGCCACCATTTGTGTTGAAGAACCTTCATAACATCCCCATACATCAAAATTGACCTTTATTGGCCTTGGTGAGGCCTCAATTTCATTTGATTTCAACCTAAGTCCAAAAAGCCCCAAATTTGCCCCAAATTGGCCATGTCTCAAAATCTCACCAAATTGATGGCCTAGCCCCAAAATTTTCACTCTATCTCTTCATGAAAAATATTCAAAACATATCCCTTGATCATTTGAACCATTTAATTTGGACTTAGCCCAAGGTTAGCCCAACCTAGACCAATGTCTAACCCAACATGCTTAAATTGACCAAATTTCAAAAATCCCTCAAATTGACTCACCAATTGANCAAACCCGTACAATATTGAAAGAATCCAAAGCCCCATCAAATCCCCCTTCCATAAAGCCCCTAGTATAGACTTTGATCAACACCTGAAATCGTCCTTGGTCAAATTTGGGTCTAGACATTTCACCATAACAAGAGGCATAATCCCTAGCTTCTTTGGACCCCAACAAATGCGTCGAAACTCTCTGATTGAAGCTTGTCTTCTCATAGCTAAGGTATTGATTTCCTCTTCCTCCCAAGCCTATTTTGATTCTCCATATAGTTAGGATTAATTTAATTACATCATTATCATATGGATATGTTCATCTCACTTAGACAAGTTTATAAGATCAAACCCAAAGTGATTTGGTTGAGTCTAAGCTAAGATCTTAGGGTTTTAGTGTGGATGGTCACGAGATCACTCTATCGGGGATGATGACGGAGAGCCGTTCGATCGCGCGTGTATTAGATGTATAAATAGGGGATGATGACAGAGTGCTTTATCGGGGATGATGACGGAGTGCTTTCAGAGCTTCCTAGGGCACAGTCAGTGCCACGCGTTTAAATAGATAAATAGGGAATTTAAATAATCAGAAAACGATCCCTAGCTTTAAAAATTCATATCTTGGTGTAGAAAAATCATAAAAATAAAATAAAAATATTCTCTTGCTCAGTAAACAAAGGAGAATAATGTGGAAATAATTTTAAGTCCATTTGATGCATAATTTATTTTTAATTAATTAAACACTGATTTTGATATTTTGATTCTCCATGCATGTAGTAATATCACCATGGCTTGAAATTTTATCGTGTTGTTGCCTCTGTCTTGGGGAACATTCCCTAATTTTTCCAAAGTTAGAGAAGGTCCTTAGACAGAGAATCATATTTTTTAAGTTTATGTGCATTATTTACTTAAATTAATCATGAAAATTAGCATGTTGCTTAGAAAAATCTAAGAAAATTTTGACAAGTTTATGATGACTAGAGAACCTTTAGGAAAATTTCTCATGAGCCAAGTCATTCAAAATACACCTAATCTGTACAAACCCTAAATCATAAAGATAATTAATTTTGAAAAATACAAACAACAAAATGACTTCATTTTTTATCTCCATTATTATTTAGAATCCATAAAACTCACCAACAAAATTTCAAAGCATTTTGAGTTCATTTGGTAACTTAAGTTGNCCGTGTTGTTGCCTCTGTCTTGGGGAACATTCTCTGATTTTTTCAAAGTTAGAGAAGGTCCTTAGACAGAGAATCATATTTTTTAAGTTTATGTGCATTATTTACTTAAATTAATCATGAAAATTAGCATGTTGCTTAGAGAAATCCAAGAAAATTTTGACAAGTTTATGATGACTAGAGAACCTTTAGGAAAATTTCTTATGAGCCAAGTCATTCAAAATACACATAATCTTTACAAACCCTAAATCATAAAGATAATTAAATTTGAAAAATACAAACAAAAAATGACTTCATTTTTTATCTCCACTATTATTTAGAATCCATAAAACTCACCAACAAAATTTCAAAGCATTTTGAGTTCATTTGGTAACTTAAGTTGATTTTTAAAGATAAATATCATTTTAGCACTTAAAATGATTACTTAAAATTCAAAATATAACTAAAAAAATTATAAAAAACTTATTTTTTGAGTTCTCTATGATCAAGAGTATTTTTTAAAAACAAAATGGTGCTTAAAATAAAAACTTGATTTTTAGTCTATTTTTAAATATTTAAATAATTAAAAATCACAAAAAAAAAAATAAAATTCATGAAAATATTCTAAATTGGTTCCTAAGCACTTAAGAATAATTATAATATTTTTCCTGATTTTCTAAATAAAGATAGTGAATTTTAAAGCTTNTAATATGGTGTTTAAAATAAAAACTTGATTTTTAGCCTATTTTTAAATATTTAAATAATTAAAAATCACAAAAAAAATAAAATTCATGAAAATATTCTAAATTTATTCCTAAGCACTTAAGAATAATTATAATATTTTTCCTGATTTTCTAAATAAAGATAGTGAATTTTAAAGCTTAAAAATAATTTTTAAAGGCTAAAATAGATTTTCAATAAAAATAATTCCAATAAATCAAATAAAACTCAGAAAAATATAAAATTTTCTCCTATGGGTTCTCTAACCTTACGAAGATTTTTGAAAAATACAAAACTTAATTTTCCCGATTTAAAATATTTTATATTTAATAAATACCCTAGAANGGATTTTTAATAAAAATAATTCCAATAAATCAAATAAAACTCAGAAAAATATAAAATTTTCTCCTATGTGTTCTCTAACCTTAGGAAGATTTTTGAAAAATACAAAACTTAATTTTCCCGATTTAAAATATTTTATATTTAATAAATACCCTAGAACTTAAAGTAATTTTTAAAATTCAAATAAAATTCAAAAAATCATGAAATTTAGTCCACGAGTTTCTCTAGCTTAGGTCCACCTCCAGTAGAAATTTCAAGGAATTAGAATTTACCTTGGTCAAGTTAGGAATTTTCTTTGAAAAATTCTATTTTTGCATGAAAATAATTATATANTCACGAGTTTTTGTAATTTAGGTCTACCTCCAGTAGAAATTTCAAGGAATTAGGATTTACCTTGGTCAAGTTAGGAATTTTCTTTGAAGAATTCTATTTTTGCATTAAAATAATTATATAAATTAAATTAAATTTTGAAAAGTCACATTTTCTCTCTGATGTCTTAATTGACTCATGAATGAGGTAGGATAAAAATTTCAAAGTCATTTGGATTGAATTTGATAAATTATGAAGTGTTAGAGCCTTGAGGGCAAATGTGTAATTTTGGAAATNCAATGAGACAGGATAAAAATTTCGAAGTCATTTGGATTGAATTTGATAAATTATGAAGTGTTAGAGCCTTGAGGGCAAATGTGTAATTTTGGAAATTTAAGCTTAATTCAAGGAGGGAAATGGACAACCTCTGATCTTAATTTGGATGTTTGAAACACAAGGGGTTAATTGGTAGAAACCAACCTCACTTTATTTATTAAAAAGATAAGTTAATAAATTTCTAAATTATTAAAATTTGTAAGTTTATTAAAATAAAATGAACCTAGGACTTTGGGGTATGACCTTTGAAGTCAATAATTATCTGACTTTAAAATGAAATTCAAATAATGAATCATGACCACCTAAAGCTTAACCTTTTCAAAATTAATTAAGACACTCACCTNTGGAGTATGACCTTTGAAGTCAATAATTAATCAATTTAATACCCCTATCTGACTTTCAAATGAAATTCAAATAATGAATCATGACCACCTAAAGCTTAACCTTTTCAAAATTAATTAAGACACTCACCTAGGTCTTAAAAGCTTAGTAATAATCTAAGTTAAATCAAGACTGATTAAATGCAGATTAGAAAAACAAACACAATTAAAATTAGAACATCTTTCAAACACTACAAGCCCAATTAGGACCAAAATTTTGCTAAGTGTTCCAATAACACTAACTTGCCTCTTTAAGGGTCTTCACCCACATAATATTCAAAATTAAATTACAAATGATAATTACCTTACTCTTAGGGATAATTGATACATCAATGTTCATTGAGCAATAGGGTGTTTATAGGATGAATTATTAAGCAACATAATAAGTTTAAAAGAGCTTGGGATTTTACACCAGGCAGCGAGAGAGTAGCCTGGACCTGCTTCTTTCTCTAGATCTATTGGATACCTCAGAGATCTACTAAGCTTAAAATGTTTTGATTGACAAAATCATCCTTAATTAAACTCCTAAGGACCCATCAAGTAATGATCTAGGGTTAGGTGGGTCGTCAAAATTTTACTTCCCTGTTGCAGATAAACTGCCTTAACATGTCTTTTGAGTTTCAAGCGATGGAACAAGAAGAATCGTTAGGTACACTTTTACAGTTTTTAGCACTGTCTTTTTTGTACCTTCGTACTGTACTTTTATACCTGCAAATTTACATGCTAAAAAATGACGCCATCCTGCATGAAAATTAAAACTATCACGATAGCCACAAAACCAAAACCAAAACNCGTTGCAGATAAATTGCCTTAACATGTCTTTTGAGTTTCAAGCGGTAGAACAAGAAGAATCGTCAGGAACACTTTTACAGTTTTTAGCGCTGTCTTTTTTGTACCTTCGTACTGTACTTTTATACCTGCAAATTTGCATGCTAAAAAATGACGCCATCCTGCATGAAAATTAAAACTATCACGATAGCCACAAAACCAAAACCAAAACCAAAACTAAAACTAAAATCAACCAAGATAAAATTCACCGCCACAACATTTAAAATATAAAACAACTCAAAAATTTAACACAAAAATCACGCAAAACTACAATAGCAACTAAATTAAGATGTCTCTATCGGATGATCGGGAATTTTTTGGAGGAGGTAACCTACGGTTGCTAAAGAGGCTTCCCACGATCTAAGTGAAATTATGGAACTCATTAAGTTGAGTTTAGTAAATTCATTTGGACTAAGTGAATCCAATAGGTGCCGGAACGAGGGAACAGTGGAATCCTAACCGGTGTCGCTCTAATCAACTTTAACAAGCCCCCATAAAATTTAAAGAACTTCAACCATAGGGCCACCTGATTTGACATCATAACTTAACACACTAAAAAACTCAAACTGGTCGCAGTAAGGAGCTTGGAGAAAGCATGATGGCTAGCACGACCATCTTCAATAGCAAAACCTATCTTCCCCAGCTAAACCAATCTTCCTTCCTTAGATATAAGCAAAAAAGCCGTAGGACTTCGAGGTTGCTTTCTTATGCAACGTAAATCTTCACCTTATCTTTAGGCCTTTGTACATCTCTGCTATACAATATAAGCCCTAACTCATCTTAGGATTCTGAGGTTATCGTTTGTCATGACCTCAATCTTCATATCTTCCAGGATATTTGTGTGATCATTTCACACGAATGTAAGCCCTAACAAATAAAATTGACAAGATGAAACACCTAAATATTTCTCCTCAGAAATAAAGCCAAACATTAAGATAGCTTGGGAAGTCAGTGGTGTTCTCCTCTGGATTCATGACATCCCCTAGTTCTTCCTTCTTTGGAATCTACAAAAAAAAATGTTCCAAATTTGAACCAATGCCCTTTCACACCTCTATGTCCGATCTCATTGAAAAGTCCTACCCTTTGAAAATCCTTAAAGATAGTATTTCTTGATTTTTATCGAGAGGATTCTTAGGTGACTTTGGTCATTCAAGATGTAATTAACTATAAGGGCTTGCCCTTATAGGAAGCATGTCTGAACCCAGCTTAATATGCCTATTTAATTCTTCATATTAAATAAGGGAAATTATCGGCAAATACAAAGGTTTTGCAAACCAAACTGACGTCATATATCCCTTAGTTTATTTGATCGAGCTTCATCCTCAAGACTTATGTTTATCCTTTGGTATAGATACAGGATTTGAGGTACAGTGTTCTTTCAATCAAACTATGAAAAATATGGGGNTGTTCCAAATTTGAATCAATCCCCTTTCACACCTCTACGTCCGATCTCATTGAAAAGTCCTACCCTTTGAAAATCCTTAAAGATAATATTTCTTGATTTTTATCGAGAATATTCTTAGGTGACTTTGGTCATTCAAGATGTAATTAACTATAGGGGCTTCCCCTTATAGGAAGCATGTCTGAACCCAGCTTAATATAAAGCCTATTTAATTCTTCATATTAAATAAGGGAAATTACCGGCAAATACAAAGGTTTTGCAAACCAAACTGATGTCATATATCCCTTAGTTTATTTGATCGAGCCTCGTCCTCAAGTCTTGTGTTTATCCTTTGGTATAGATACAGGATTTGAGGTACAGTGTTCTTTCAATCAAACTATGAAAAATATGGGGTCAGTTTGATTTCATATTTTTCCAAAACTATATATATATATATATATATATATGTAAATTAAAACGTTCTTCTGAAGCGGGCGACAAAATTTTGATTCCAGTGACCGACAGCTTCTTACGGGCAACTCTCTAACTAAAAATAGCGCCGACATCCCAACTTTCATATGGCACTTGTGACTGGCTATAGAGAAGAAATATGATGGAAAGCTATCAAAACCCATATTTAGATCTGTGTACAATCAATCCCAAGACAGATCTCACAATGATGGTACCAATATCAATAGGTCTNGTCAAAGCCTATATCTAGATCTGTGTACAATCAATCCCAAGACAGATCTCACAATGATGGTACCAATATCAATAGGTCTCCCCATTTGAATACAGTAATTTAGAATTGCATTATCCTTAGTCACTTTGTTAATCTTCATAGTTGGGAGTAACTTTGCAGATATGAAGAAATGTCATTGCATTGGCACNAGTCACTTTGTTAATCTTCATAGTTGGGAGTAACTTTGCCGATATGAAGAAATGTCATTGCATTGGCACAAAATTTAATAGTGTAGCAGAGAAACTTACATACCTGTTGTCTCTTATCTCCTAGTCTTCATTTTCATTCGTCAGAAATCAGTAAATCTCATTTATATTGGCTCTCATAGGGGCAAAATTTGTATAATTGCAGATTGACAAATTCTCTATCATAAATAAGTCGTAAATCTTCGAAGGGCTAAATGATACAAACTTGCCTTTCACATAAATGACTCCTTGGTTGATCCCATGTAGATTAGCGTAAAATTCTTTAACCACAGGAACAACTACAGCAGTAGTAGTGTAACATAAGACTTCCCAATGCCTCTACATAATAATATCCTCTACTTGAGTACTTGGAGCATTCATACCATGATTTTTGAAACCTCTTTCTTTGATTAACCTCCTCTTTATCAAAACCTTGTTGAACAAGCACTGCGTTTCAACACCGATGAATTTTCTCCTGTTGAACACTCTAAATATTAGAGTTTCTATGAATTTGGAAGCCATGGGATGCGACTTTTGGATCTATCCTACCATTTTTTTGGAGTTCAAGGGTTTAAACATCGACTTTAGGCAGTTATAGGGGTGAAAATACTGCCAAATTTTGCTAAAAATTGAAAATTCAAACCTGGTAGCAATTTTTGGTCATGGGCACTGTCGGCGCTCTACCTCCGATCATGGGTAGGCATTATACAATACGGCACCATCGGTGCCAGAATAATAAAAATGCACTAAATTTTGTTTTGGCCATAAATCTTCAAAATTTCGATTCGCTCCAATAATAATCATTATTTTATGATATTTATGAGTAAGTAGGACTCAAATATATAATTAACTAATAGTAATAACAATTCAAACAAACTAAATTATAAAGGTAACTATGGGTTGCCTCCCACAAAGCGAGTGGTTTAACGTCGTTAGCCCGACTAACTTAATTTTAATTAGGTTAAATCAACATAAAAGACTCTTTAAAACTTGGTCGAGATCCCTCAAAATAAGGTTTTAACCTATGCCCTTTAACTTTAAACATTCTTCCAGTTTTAGAATCTTCAATATCAACAGTACCAAAGAGATAAACTTTTATAACAGTTAAAGGTCCTACCCACCTAGAATTTAGTTTCCTTGGAAATAATTTCAATCTCGTATTATATAACAAAACTTTTTGTCCAATTTCAAATTTCTTTATTATAATCTTTCGGTCATGTCATATCTTAGCTTTCTCCTTGTAAATCTTATAATTATTGTAATATTCATTTCTAATTTCTTTAAATTCATTCAATTGCAATAATCTTTTCTCACCAGCATCCTTTAAATTGAACTTCAATTCTTTTATCGCCCAATATGCTTTATGCTTCAATTCTACTGGTAAGTTTTTCCAAATATTAGTTTATAAGGAGAAATTCCTATAGTAGTTTTATAAGCAGTCGTATATGTTCATAATGCAATATTTAATCTAACAAACCAATCCATGTTATGTGGATTTATAGTTTTTTTCTAAAATTCATTTATTTTTATGATTAGATACCTCGACCAAACCACTAGTTTGGGAATATAAGTGGTAGAGATTTTAGGTTTGATATTATATTTTTCAACCAATATCTGAATCAGATTATTCCTAAAATGAGATCCTCCATCNCACAATGAATTAGACTTACCCAAGCACTGTCTGAAGTCGGATATATAATTCCAGCATCTAACCATTTTAAAATTTCCTTCTTTACTACTTCCTTCATCATTGGATTTAATCTCCTTTGCGGATAGGCTCTAGGTTTATGTTGTTCTCTTAATAAAATTCTATGCATACAGATGGAAGGACTGATTCCTTTAATATCAGCTAAAGTCCAAGAAAAAATTTTTCTGTATCCTTTTAATGTATCCACTAATTTTGGTTCTTGTAAATCTTTTAAATCCCAGGATACAATAACTGGTAAGGTAGATAATTCTCCTAAAAGAACATACTTTAAATGATAAGGAAGATTTTTCATTTCATATTCAAGAGGTTTTATAATAGATGGAATTAGATTTTTATTATCATCGTCTATAGTATTTAAAATTTCAAATCTCTCATGAACATAGTCCAGTTTTTCATTATCTATCTCATCTTGATCATCTTCCATTTCATTATCATCTTTAATTTTCAAATCTTCATTCTCCTTTTTCTCTAATAACTTTTCCTTAAAATAATCATCTCTTAAATAATCACAAATTTCTATTCGAAAGCATTCATCATCTTTTTCTATCGAGGGATATTTCATTGATTTCAAAATATTAAATGTTACCTCTTGATCATTAACTCTCATAGTTAATTCTCATTTTTGAACATCTATCATTGCTCTTCTAGTAGCAAGGAATGGTCTTCCCNACACATTAATTCAAATGGCTTCTCCCAATCAGATGAAACTATTATTGGATCAATGATTAGTTTTTTTTTTAATAATTTGAAGGCTTTTAAACATTTCTCATTAAAATAAAATTTCCTATCTTTTTCTAAAAGTTGGCATAGAGGCTTAGTGATCTTTGAAAAAATATTAATTTATCGTCTATAGAAACCAGCACATCCTAGAAAATTTCTAACCCCTCTCACTATAGTAGGAGGTGATAGTTTTTTGATAGTTTGAATTCTTGTACGGTCTACTTTTATGCCATGTTTAGAAATTTAATGCCCAAGTACAATTTCTCCTGCAACCATAAATTGACATTTTTACCAATTTAGAACTAAATTTATTTTTTCGCATAACTCTAACACTTTTTCTAGATTATTTAAACATGTGTCAAATGAAGTTCCAAATATAGAGAAATCATCCATAAAAACTTCTCTTTCCGTTATTGATTATATTGCTAAAAATTGGTATCATACATCTTTGAAATGTTGCAGGTGCATTACATAATCCAAAGGGCATTCTTCAAAAAGTAAAAGTTCCATAAGGGCTAGTAAATGTTGTCATTTCTTGATCCTCAGGAGCAATAAGGATTTGATGATAACTGATATATCCATCTGAAAAGCAGTAATATTTATGCCCAGCTAGTCTATCCAACATTTGATCTAGAAAAGGTAAGGGAAAGTGATCTTTCCTGGTGGCGGCATTTAATTTTCTATAATCAATACAAATTCACCAACCAGTGACTTATCTTGTTGGTACTATTTCACTTCTTTCATTCACATTTATAGTCACTCTTCCTTTCTTAAGAAGACAATGAGTTAGACATACCCAAGCACTATCTGAAGTCGGATATATAATTCCAGCATCTAACCATTTTAAAATTTTCCTTCTTTACTACTTCCTTCATCATTGGATTTAATCTCCTTTGCGGATAGGCTCTAGGTTTATGTTGTTCTCTTAATAAAATTCTATGCATACAGATGGAAGAACTGATTCCTTTAATATCAGCTAAAGTCCAAGCAAAAATTTTTTTGTATCCTTTTAATGTATCCACTAATTTTGGTTCTTGTAAATCTTTTAAATTCGAGGATACAATAACTGGTAAGGTAGATAATTCTCATAAAAGCGCATACTTTAAATGATCAGGAAGATTTTTCATTTCATGTTCAAGAGGTTTTATAATAGATGGAATTAGATTTTTATTATCATCTTCTATAGTATTTAAAATTTCAAATATCTCATGAACATAGTCCAGTTTTTCATTATCTATCTCATCTTGATCATCTTCCATTTCATTATCATCTTTAATTTTCAAATCTTCATTCTCCTTTTTCTCTTATAACTTTTCCTTAAAATAATCATCTCTTAAATAATCATAAATTTCTATTCGAAAGCATTCATCATCTTTTTCTATCGAGGGATATTTCATTGATTTCAAAATATTAAATGTTACCTCTTGATCATTAACTCTCATAGTTAATTCTCATTTTTGAACATCTATCATTGCTCTTCTAGTAGCAAGGAATGGTCTTCCCTAAATAATAAGAATTTCTTTATCTTCCTCCATATCTAACACAACAAAGTCCACATGAAAGATAAATTTATCAACCTTTACTAAAACATCTTCTACAACTCCTTTAGGATAACTAATCAAACGATCAACTAATTGAAGAGTTACAGAAGTAGGGGAAATTTCTCTTATTCCTAATCTTTAAAAAGTTGATAAAGGCTTGAGGTTGAATCTGGCTCCCAAATCACATAAGGCTCTTTCGAAAAAAATTTCACCAATCGTACAAGGAATAATGAAACTACCAGGATCTTTACATTTTTCAGAAAGCTTTTTCTGAATAATTGTGCTACACTCTTCACTAAGTGCAACAATCTCGGGATTTGTAAACTTCCTTTTTTTGTTAAGTATATCCTTTATAAATTTTACATAATCAGGCATTTGTTCAAAGGCTTCGATGAAGGGAATATTTACTGTTAATTTTTTTAAAATTTCTAAAAATTTTAAAAATTGTTTACCTTTTTCTTATTGTTTCAATCTTTGAGGAAATAGAGGTGGTAGTCTTTTTACAATAATTTTCATTGGTGTAAGCAGATATTCTAAATCTGGATATATATGATCATTTCCTTTTTCAATTTCCACCTTCACTTTTTCAACTTCAGTTTCATTTTGCACTCTTGTTTCCAATTCCCACTTCTTAATTGAATAGCCTTAATTTTTTTCTTTATTTTGTTCTTTTGGATTGATTTAAACATTTCTAGGTAGAGTTCCTGGACGTCTTTTACTAAGCATCATAGCCATATGTCCCATTAGAGTTTCCACACTTTTAATTGCTGCTCCTTGACTTTGTAATTGATTACCCATGTTTAAAATTAATTCTTCCATAAAAAATTTCTTCTCCTTGAATTGTGAATTACTATTAAAACTTGGAGGATAAGAAAGTCTATAATTAGTATTTTCTTGGTTGTTTAAATTTCCCAATAAGTTCACTGAAGTGTTCCCCCACTGCAGATTAGCAGTAGCGATATTAATATTGTTCCAACTTAAGTTTGGGCGATTTTTCCAACCGGGATTATAATAGTTTGAATATGGATTGTTGGGTAGATTATTTATGGCATTCAAGGTTTCATAAGATGATTGAGAATCCACTATTTGTCCAAATGAATTTTCCTCTAACACTGGAGGCATTTGAGAATAGTTCATTCCGCATTCATCTATTTTCTTTGAGAGGGCAGCAATTTAAGCAACTATCATGGATATTACATTAGACTCATGAAAATTAGCTACTTTTTTAGGATTCACCCATTCAACAGGCTATTAAAAATTATTAGTAGTCATCTCCTCTATTAAAAAATATGCCTCTTCAAAAGGTTTTGACATTAGTGATCCAGCAGCAGTGGCATCAATAATCGATCTATAAGATCCCACTAATCCATTATAAAATATTTGAAATTTTAACCAATCTAGTAGAGCGTGCATGGACATTCCCTAAGGAGATCTTTAATCTTTCTCAAGCTTCATATATTGATTCCCCTTCAAAATGACAAAAAGATGTAATATCATTTTGTTGACCTCACTTTTGGTTGAGGTTTAATTTTTCCTTTTTAGTAGCCTGAGGTCTAACCATAGAAATTTCTTATTGACTATTCTTAGAAAACTAGACAAGGAACCCTCACCATTAGAAATTTTAAACTCTTCTAAGTTCCACATATTGGTCCTAACCTCCTAGCACTAAGTAAGTGGGGTCACTATGGGGGAAACTCAAGATGAGTCACCCTTAGGACACTTGAATCTTAGGGTTGACCCTAGGTGTTGTTCTAGGGCTAAGGCACTTACTTGCAAACACTTGTACTCACAATCACTCATTACCCTAAACACATAACTTCTAGGCTTTGGTCCCTTGATACTTTTCGGAGACTCCTGTAGGTGGTTCCCCCATTAGCCCTGGGCTAGGGTTTGGCTAAGACCACTACATAGAGGACCCAAAATGGGATTT
>JXCR01060682.1:2774-12779 GCA_002079205.1 Phalaenopsis hybrid cultivar
AAAATGAGATGAGATAAATGTTCATAATATGTATTGTGCAAAATAGAAGCAATTTTAGTTCTCTATCCTAATACAGTGCATAGAAAATCATTGGCTAATCTTAGTGTTTAGTCCCTAAATCCGTGGCTGGGCTAGGAGGATATCAGCTCCCATTTCCCTTCACTTGAAGGCTAGCTCTCGCTTCAGTTTTTAAACAATAAGACCGAATTGAAGATTTTAGTCTATCACCCTAAAGGTTCTTCAATTCTACACCCAACAAAGAATATTTTATTTATTTGCACTTAATTCCAAGAACGATGTTCTCCTCCATGAAATCAAATGTGATCCTCACTCTGTTGTAGAATTCATACTTCATTTCCCGGATTATATGTTTCACAACACATTTTAACAATTCAATTGGTCAGATCGAAAAGTAAATTAAGTTCAGAATTGAAAAATCGTCATAATTTATTTTACATTTTAATATTGGCACATTCATATTATCTCTTCATTTTATCATATCTCAGAGTAGGGAGAAAGATAGAAGGAACTACTCTGCCTTCATGAGAAAGAAATAACAAAACATGAATTTCATATTTAAAAGAAAGTTGATACAACACTAATAAACAAACAATACTTATCTGAAAACTCTTTCTCAAAGCAAATCATTTGTAGCATTTCCTTAGAATTGCAGTAAGAAGATATCTCTCACTTTTTCCTTCTCCAACACTCTTACAGAAAGTTTTACACTAAATCTCACCACAAAAACTCTAAACTATGAAAGCAAAATAAAAAATTGACTCCAATATGGTAGTGAAATAGAATGATGTGGTGCAAAAAATGAACGAAGATGAGTGAAAAACATAGAGGAGCATTTTTTTCTGATGAAATTCGGCCCCAAATAGAGCCCAAGGTCGGTTCTCCAAGAGGTGCCTCTAAAAACTCTTTAAAAAGATCGTCCAAATACATCGAACTTTCTAAGAACGGGGTCTGCACCACCTTTGGCGCCATCGACGCTGAGTAAGAATCTCCAGCCTTAAGTTGTTCTACGCCGTCAGCACTACCGACGCTGAGCATTTCTTAAAAAATGTAATTTTGACTCCAAATTTCATCATTTTTTCTTTATTTTTGCTTTAAGCCCTAAAAAATAACAACCTACAAAAAAACATCAAAATACATTCCATTAAATTGCAATATCACAACAAATGTGTATAAAATATGGATATAAAAATGCATAGATTTTTGGTGCATCACTTTTCGCGCATAAGTGCCACTCCATGGCGCTGTATATGGGCTCTAGGCCCCTAAAATATGTCCAAACACCCAGCAAGTGGCAGCAGACATGTTCCTGCAAATATAGAAGGCGACGTCTAAGCGCCAGTGATTTCCCAGGCATTCCCGAGAAGGTTGCATCTAGGTGTCACAAACATGTTTTGCAACAATTATGCACAAGAATGAGGGTTAATTCCTGGGGGAAATAGTTCAGAAAGGGAGGAGAGCATTTTTCTGAAGTAAGGAGAAAGCTTAAGAGTGTCAGAAAAGAGAGGATGTATCTAGGTATTTCAATTTTATTATGATTTTCCTTTGAGAGATTTGAGTGAAATTGTAAGGAAATATTGTTAACAGTGCAAGGAGGACTAGGAGATCACTTAAGAAGGAGTGTTTACTTTTTTCTCAGGTAGAAAGATAAGTGATTTATTTTATATTGTCTTGTATTATTGTAAATTCTTCCTGTATGACTTTGCTTTATTATAAAATGATGAATTATTGTGTTTACTTCATGCATTGTGAGTAGATCTCTTATACTTTCCTCTTGTGATGAATTGATAACATGTGTAGGTAGGTGGATACATTTAGAATGAATTATTAATAATTATTGTAATGGTTTTTACTTCACACCTTATTTACATATCGATCTGACCATTTGATATGTTAAAATCTATTGTGAATCCATATAGATCTCGGAGGGCTATGACTTTAAAAACTAGTATAAACCACATTATTCTATAGGGTGAAGGAAACGTAATCCCAAGATTAATGCAAATATATAGGGAGATAAATTTAATGAGGGTAACTTGGAGGTTTCTATGGCGACTGACAAAAATAATTACCTAGTTAAACCTAACTTTTTTATGCACTCAGAAGAGGGTAAAGAAAATGAATGCTCCTATTTGACACAAATTTTAATATTAATTATGTGTTCCACTCCCATGCACTTTTTTCATTGCAAGGGGAGGGTATTTTGCATAGCTTGATTTCTCTTAACTTATTTAACGTTAGTAAAATTAGCTTTATAGTAAATTTATAAGATTAGTGATAATTTGATGGGATTCACTAGAAAAACCTGAATCAAACTAATTTCCAAGCTAAGAATTTTTATATTAAGCTAGAACTTTTCTTAAGTCTTTAAAATTAACAACACTCTCTGTGGGATTGATTCTCTTGACTAAGAAAAATCTAATATTACTTGAAACACTACATGCACTTACATAAAATACATAGTATGTGGTGTTAAATTATGTAAGAACTTTAATTATAAAAATTATAAAGCATATTTTATCCAAAAACACTTTTATCCAAAAACACTTGGACATCTGATAGGTTGGTTAATGTCCTGTTTATTATTCTTTGTTGGTTTGGTTGTCCTAGTGAGACATCACTTTTGCTTGGTTTCTGTGTGCTTACTGAGTATGGACATGTGCAATAATGTATTAGGTTGATCGCAGGGAGCCATGTTATATACACACACACATATTGGTTTAATAAGGGAGCAACAATGTCATTATTTATATGCTAACCCTTTATTGCAGGTGCTGCTATAAGCTCCTCCCGCTAGGCATGAATCGTATGTGTTGCATGTTAACTCATGCTAACATTTTTTGTATGTTGAGTCATTTATTTTTTTATCATGTATTTTATTGTCCTAAGATTAAGTTTGTATCAAAAATAAGGTACATGCACGGGTTCCAAGGTGGATAACGTAGGAACCACGTGATAAGGACCAAAAGCAACAGCTCATGTTCTATACATAAATTCAAAATTCATATTCTTATATATAATTAGGTCCGGGCGTGTATATCCGAAGTCTGACCACTTTTACTGTTTTCATATGAGATGTTGTTGACCCAACGACACTGACTTGTTCTTATATCTTGCTTGTTTTGCCTTGATTTTTGTTTTGTGATTGTTTTATTTTCATGTTTCTTTCTGTATGTTGTTTATCTGGGATTGATCATCAGAAATAATATTGGCTCATTAAGCTCCATAAAACTTTAAACTTTCTATAAAATTTTAATAATAAAAAATTAAAAGTAATTAAAATGTATGGTTAAAATATTCACAACTCGTAAAACTTGCACTTACTTTTTTGCATGGTCCTCTTATTTGATGCACGAGTTATAGAAAAGATGTTAAAATGAGGGCTCCAGCCTCAAAACAGCAAAAACCTGTATCAATGAAAATTTTTTTCCACCATCGACTATGTAAGGAGCTATCCAATCACTCCACCCTTGCAAGTCCGACACACATTTTGGAAAGGGCAAGGACATTGTGGACCTTTTCCTCTTTATATAGGGAGGAAAAGNGAGAACTTCTTCTGTTGGTCATTAATTTTGTTTTCAACACCAAGCAAGCGAATCTTTCGCCTGGGTGAAAAACCTGAAAAATCCTCTTTGTCAACCTTGAAAGAGAGGAAATGACTGAAAATGTCGGTCAAACAGGAGATGCTGAAGTGGTGGCAGAACATGACGGAAGTCACGATGGCTGAATGGAGTTCGACAGAACTTGATCCAGAATAGCACCGTATTTGGTGAAGACGCTCTTGAGCTCCAACCATAAGGGATCCGAAGACCGCACCTAAAATTAAGGCTGTCAAAAAAGCTCATTGTTCGCGAACAGTTCGTGTTCGGTTCGTCAATAAGTTCGTGTTCAATTCGTTCGATAAGTAAACGAGACAAATGTGAATAATTTTTTTTTGTTTTGTTAGTTAAACGAATCAAACATGAACAGTGATGCGTTCGTTCGTGTTTGAATCGTTATTATTCGAAATATAAAATAATTTAAAATAATTATATATAAAAAATTTATGATATTTTAACAGATTAAATTTTATAAATTATAATATATAATAAAATAATAATAAATAATAATATATTAATATCTTATATTAGTAATATTATATATTTATATAATATAAGTTATATAATTAATATAATATTATATATATATATATTAATATTATGGATGTCAAATTGGCTCGTCGTTCGTGAACAACACGTGTTCGGCTCGTGTTCGGTTCATTCGTTAAGAAACAAACACGAACAGTGACTTCACGAACAATTTCAAACACGAGCTTATTTCAAACAAACTAAACATGAACACAAGTTCTGTTCGTTCGTGTTCGGTTCGTTTACACCCCTACCTAAAATGATCATGGCAGAACACTAGATCAGGGCTACCATTGTCTGTCGGTCGTCCCTTGACCAGTATCTTGCGAAGAATAATCTGAGAATCTAACATATGTCTGTCCAGAAGGTCTTTCACCCCTTGTTCGTTATAAATGATGGAACTGGAGAATATTTGGGACCCATTGCAGTTGAGTGAAAGGATGGAAAAACGAAAAAAGGAGAAACTAAAGACTCAAAATACAAAATAGAAAAGCGGAATAGGGTGACCCATAACCTTATTTATAAGCCGAGCTTGCAAACTGAAAAGCCACATAAGGATAAGGGTCACACCTTAAAATATTATTTTATTACAATCATTACAGGTTTAAGACAAAATTCTTAATAAAGGGGTCATGTGTGGCTTCAGATAATGCATACCCCTTTTGAAACAACTTATGGAGGATCATCTCTTCACAAAGCCAAATCAACTACATTTGACTGAGTTTACCATGGAATCAATTCAAAACTACCGACACACAAATGGATCCCATCTCAGTTCGGACGTCGTTCAGAGAACCTAGTAGTGACACAACCTCTCCCTCCAGCCAGGTGATGATAGCCGACTTCTGTTGAAAGGCAACCTTCAAACCTTCACAACGAGCCATCCATCCCAATGCAAATGAGTTAGCAGAATTTTCCATTGTTTGGTGCAGAACCTCTACCATCTCCTACACCTAACATGCCACCAACCCAAGAGGGAGTCTCTAGTACATTGGCTTGTGCTGCTAAGAGCTTTTGCTCGCATCGGTCGACAAAAAATGGGGAGGGGGGGGGGTGATCGCATCAAAGGACTCGATGACAACGATAGGAACCAAGTCAACCAAATCTCTCGGTGGCCCACCACTCTCGACATCCTCCATCCAGACCGACACATTTGTGTTTAAAAGAAAGATTAAGTTTTTGCACCAATCAAAGCCAAAAGACACACTCATGAGCCTCTCAAGCTCCGACCTAGTCAAGGGACGACCTTCCTCTCCTACTATGGTGCCTCCTCCCTTTTCTCCTTGGGATGGTTGCAAAGAGTCAACTGTCACCTATACTCTTGGGCTATGGTGATCATTGACAGCCTTTTCCTCAGATGAGGTTGACGGGTCAACCACAACCTTGACATCGCTTTGACCAAAGTTCGTAGTTTTCTAGAACCTCTTTTGGCGATCGTCTTTCAGGTCCTTCAGAAGAGGCAACCTGATCAACTGACTTAGGACCAAATGTCGCTCGCAATCTTTCTTTCCCAACCACCTATTTCTTTTTTGGGATAGATGTCAAAGCAGGAGGATACCCCGCCAGACCTAGTAGGTTCGGGTCAGCTGTCTTGTTGCTTGTGCCACCCCACATAACACCTACTCAACAACCCAGGAAAACATTGGTAAAAGATGAACAACCTAACTCCTAACTTTATTTATAGTTCACACTAGACACGAAAATAAAAAGTAATTAATCATTAAATTTTCTTGATTTCTGTGACACGATTGAGATAATAATTTCTCTATCCTTATCGCGGCTGTTGCTACAAAGGATCATGAAATTTCAGACAAATAATATGTATATACTAGAGCTACTAAAATGAATCTTAAAGAGATCGAATAACTAAAAAGCAAAAAGCTCCCATTTATGGGTAAACAATCGACCAACAAGTCACCACAGAGCGAGCTGCATCACTGAACCCAGGACAAGTCAAAGCCATGGAGATGGCCCCTCACCCGATAACGACAAGATCCGTCAAGGGCGAAACATAATTAATCATAGTAGCAAGTCTCATCAGATACCTCACATAGGCAACTACAAAGATCCACCTAAGACCTTGCAAATAGGGGTATTCAACTGAGGCGATGAATCAATTAGGTAGCCCAGACGTAGGCCTCGTAAGACTTGAGCCAAAGCGACAAGTGAGTTTCGACTCACCCAACAAAAATAAATCGACTCATCAGTCGACCAACCGACCGACTGAAGCGTAGTCAGGAACCCCTTGATCACGATTGGACGACCAACCTGTTTGCCATAACAGACGAGATTGTCGTTCAATTGAATGCCTCGATCGACCAAACACGACATGGTTTCCACCCAGTTGATCGCCTCAATCGACCGCATTCTAGTAAACCAATCAACCAAATACCGCCATATCAAAATTAAAATTGTAATACAGATATGGAATGAAATCCATACAATTTTATAGAGTATTAACCATATTAAGAACAGTTTCCACAACTGTTCCCTTCTTTATGTAATTTTACAAAATACGTCTTTATAAATGAGAGACAAAAATATGAATAAAAAGGAATCCCCCTGATTCTCTCCACATTAACTCTTGGTTTACTTTATTTTCTCATTCACACAAGTCAGACTCTCGAAGTGTGTTCACAAAAAACAATTCATGATAAAAAAACTATCAATCTGACAGAGAAGTAAAAGCCAAACTTAACTTATTGTCTTTATCTCTTCCGCTGTCTCTGACGCTTCTACCTCGATCGGTATCATGACAGACTAGATTATTGGCCCAATCATGGATAAGATCATCAACACTTGCTCAGATTACTTGCAAGTTCAATATAGATGGTAGATAGACATGTAAGAGGAGCTGAAAAGGTTGCAAGAGAACCACCCCAAGGTCCAAGCTATCCTCTCTGCTTCCAATCATTCCCTGATGTCACCGCTGGAGCTGAACACGATGACGTTTCTACCTACTGGACTTCCTCTTGACCCGATAAACAATATTGAAAACCCGAATTGTTACATAACGTGTTTTTATACCTAAATATCAAAATTAAGAAGTGATATAAGTAAATTTCAATATTGAGTGATATGTATTATGATATAAAAATCCCAAATAGAAATTGCTTGCTAATACAATAATTAGTTATTAAATACTAAATTAATTAAATTTAACTTAAATAAAAATAAATTAAAACCCGATCCATTTTCCTACCCGACAACCTCTTCGTTCAACTTCCTCCGAGTGACCGAAACCCTCGCGATAGAGTCTCGACTGGAGCTCGCTGGGAATGCAACGTCGAGATCGCAACGTCCAAACACCGAAACTCCCATCTATATCATCCCTCCGCTTAGCTTCTACCCGAAACCATTAAGGAAGGTAACCCTCGTCTTTCTCCCTTTTCATTCCACCCGCCCTCTCACGTTTCATCTCATCTAAACCTGTTAATCCGTCTTCTAACGGGATTGATTCAATCCTGAATTTAAGGCTAAACGGATGAATGAAAGGCATTTAAGAACCTGCGGGGTTTTTGATAGTGGTGATTTAGGGTCCCTTTCTCTTCACCTAGCCGCGAAGGCCGGCGATAGGCTGAGGCTTCCGTCCGGGTTTCATTATCGTTGAAGTGATCTCGATGACTTGTTTAATATCTTCCGTGGTTTCAATGATTCCCTCTTACGGTTGCATCTCTAGTTTTTTTTTTGTGATAGTCATGATTTAGGGTCTAACGATCCGTCGATCCGTACGGCGGCGTTTTGCCTTCTTGCTTTTCTGGTTTAGGTTTTGATGCACGTGCTGGGTTTCTTTTTTGTGCATGCTATAAATTTGCGGGAACTTTGATTATGATCAACGGTTATGGGATTTTAAATGTTTTTTTGGTGAGTCGGAATGTACCAGTCATTGATACATTTTCTTGACACAGCAGCCGTTTGCCTTCATCTTTGTGTGCGGATATAGCATCAAGGCTGCCGGAAGTCATTCTGTGACTATGGTGAGTAGTTTATTTTATTTTCTTAATTGGACTCCATTGAAGAACTATATAAATTTTCTATCAACAGCTTTTATGAGCATTTCTGTTCAAGAAACTTCAGTTCTCATCTCTGCAATTTGGAAATAAACAGAGAAGACCTTTAATAGTTGGGATTGGGATGACAAGGCAATTATTAAATCTTAAAGCTTGAATCTCATTCTATGGTTCCTTAGTAAAGCGTTTCTAGGTTGCCATCATANACCCCGCCAGACCTAGTAGGTTCGGGTCAGCTGTCTTGTTGCTTGTGCCACCCCACATAACACCTACTCAACAACCCAGGAAAACATTGGTAAAAGATGAACAACCTAACTCCTAACTTTATTTATAGTTCACACTAGACACGAAAATAAAAAGTAATTAATCATTAAATTTTCTTGATTTCTGTGACACGATTGAGATAATAATTTCTCTATCCTTATCGCGGCTGTTGCTACAAAGGATCATGAAATTTCAGACAAATAATATGTATATACTAGAGCTACTAAAATGAATCTTAAAGAGATCGAATAACTAAAAAGCAAAAAGCTCCCATTTATGGGTAAACAATCGACCAACAAGTCACCACAGAGCGAGCTGCATCACTGAACCCAGGACAAGTCAAAGCCATGGAGATGGCCCCTCACCCGATAACGACAAGATCCGTCAAGGGCGAAACATAATTAATCATAGTAGCAAGTCTCATCAGATACCTCACATAGGCAACTACAAAGATCCACCTAAGACCTTGCAAATAGGGGTATTCAACTGAGGCGATGAATCAATTAGGTAGCCCAGACGTAGGCCTCGTAAGACTTGAGCCAAAGCGACAAGTGAGTTTCGACTCACCCAACAAAAATAAATCGACTCATCAGTCGACCAACCGACCGACTGAAGCGTAGTCAGGAACCCCTTGATCACGATTGGACGACCAACCTGTTTGCCATAACAGACGAGATTGTCGTTCAATTGAATGCCTCGATCGACCAAACACGACATGGTTTCCACCCAGTTGATCGCCTCAATCGACCGCATTCTAGTAAACCAATCAACCAAATACCGCCATATCAAAATTAAAATTGTAATACAGATATGGAATGAAATCCATACAATTTTATAGAGTATTAACCATATTAAGAACAGTTTCCACAACTGTTCCCTTCTTTATGTAATTTTACAAAATACGTCTTTATAAATGAGAGACAAAAATATGAATAAAAAGGAATCCCCCTGATTCTCTCCACATTAACTCTTGGTTTACTTTATTTTCTCATTCACACAAGTCAGACTCTCGAAGTGTGTTCACAAAAAACAATTCATGATAAAAAAACTATCAATCTGACAGAGAAGTAAAAGCCAAACTTAACTTATTGTCTTTATCTCTTCCGCTGTCTCTGACGCTTCTACCTCGATCGGTATCATGACAGACTAGATTATTGGCCCAATCATGGATAAGATCATCAACACTTGCTCAGATTACTTGCAAGTTCAATATAGATGGTAGATAGACATGTAAGAGGAGCTGAAAAGGTTGCAAGAGAACCACCCCAAGGTCCAAGCTATCCTCTCTGCTTCCAATCATTCCCTGATGTCACCGCTGGAGCTGAACACGATGACGTTTCTACCTACTGGACTTCCTCTTGACCCGATAAACAATATTGAAAACCCGAATTGTTACATAACGTGTTTTTATACCTAAATATCAAAATTAAGAAGTGATATAAGTAAATTTCAATATTGAGTGATATGTATTATGATATAAAAATCCCAAATAGAAATTGCTTGCTAATACAATAATTAGTTATTAAATACTAAATTAATTAAATTTAACTTAAATAAAAATAAATTAAAACCCGATCCATTTTCCT
>JXCR01060683.1:0-60112 GCA_002079205.1 Phalaenopsis hybrid cultivar
TCAGTAAGATTGCTCTTGACCCCCATAGGATCATGTGGCAAAATGATCTTCTTCAACTCCTTCAAAAGTGGAACCATTTCTTTTCCCATTACAAGCAAATTTTCTTATTTCTTTTAAACAAGTTGCCATTTTTATCCAATAAATATAGAATACATTTTATTAGTATTATATGACATCTTAGTGTTTTTAAATCACAAGAAACCTTATCAATAAAATCTCTAAAGAAAGCAAACCTAAGAATGACATCGGAGCTCCCACGGATTCACAGAACCAGATATCCCGCTATACAGAGACTGCAGGTTTCTACAATCTCACAAAATCATGAGATTCTGTGATCATTGGATGGGCAATTCAGGCGGATTCCCATCCAAATACATATTCAAGTAGGGATTTCATGCCTTTTCTGATTTTTTTACTATTTTTTTCATTTCTAAATAAGGTTATCGGTTGTGAGGAGACTATATATGTGATATTTTGCAATTCAGGCGGATTTCATGCCTTTTGTTTTGTATTTAATTTTTTTTTATATTCATTTTCTACTCTCCATTGTATTGTTTCATCATATTCCTCTTATAAGTGGTGAGTCAGTAGCATACTCAAGAATAAGTGATGGAAACCCATCGTCGTCCATACTTGGCCATTTGCCACTCAGTTCGTTGTTTTTTGTCCAGTCAGTTGTCAAACACCTCCTATCTCCTTCCAATTGTCATTGACCTATATTCTCATTCCTTCGCTATTTCCCAACCCCCTCCCTGCTAAATTCACTTCCTAAAAACCTTCTGGGAGCCCAATAACGGTGTCAAAGAATAGCATTGCCGAGTAGCCTAACATACATTACTCTTCCAAACTAACTAGAAGAATAAGGTATTGGATGCATGCCACAACAACTATCCCTGATCTCTCGATCAAAGTTATAGGAAAGTTTATTTTCACTGCATGGATCCAAAATAACATTAGCAATGGTATATTTCATCTTAAACATAAGAATCAAACATTTTTTTTCCTAGCTTCCTCCTTGCATATGCATGAATAAGATTTGCCTTTGCCACACTTCCAATGACAATTACTTCATCCTAAGTGCTAGTAAGAGCCTTCTTTTATTCGTCTTCTCTTATAACATGATTTTTTATGGACAAAAATTAAAGCCATCTTTAAGTTGCATTGGGTTCTTTGAGTTGTCTAGGCTCATTTACATGTTCAACTACAATTAATTTTTGTTTGATGTTTTGGATTTACATAGCGAGTAACCTTGATGTTAATAAGAAAAAGAGAGCAAATAACAATTGTGCATGAGCTAGAATAAAATTCTAGAGGCATTTTACTGACTATGGCTATAGAACAATAAGGCTGGCACTTGCAGAAGTCAAGGCTATAGCGGTTGGAGACAGCAGAAATAGGATGATGAGAAAGTTTGAGGAGGCAAACCATAGAACAGTTCAATCTATACCTAATTTCAGATTACAAACTTGATCTCCATTTACATGGATCATAGAAATATCTCTAAAATATTTTTTACTTCATAAGGAATTAGAAACAAAAAAGTAAACCAAAAAGTATCAAACTAATCCAATATTATATCCTTAAGAAATGTTTAACCCTTAAAATATGGAAAAGAAATGAGTGAAGTGAAATTCGAATAATTTTATTGATTCTCTCCACTTAAACTCTTATTTATCGCTTCCTTGCCAACCATTTCATATATGCAGATCATTTCTGGAACACATGGAGCACTGCTTTAGGAGGGGATTTCAAACGACCACTGAATAAACATAGGTTCATGTAAAACTTTCATTATTCTCATTTATTGATAGCTCAATCACCTATATTTCGTAAAGATCCATTTTTAAGTATTAATTGGATTCATACTCCTAAACGTACAAAAATAATAGCATAGAGAATAACTCCTGAAAAAAAGTAGTAATCAAATTTTAACTCAAACAAACATTTAAATAAATGTACCCAAACAAACACAATTTTCCCAATTTTATCTTAACAGGAATGAATTAAAATTCAATAGCTTGGTTCCACAGCTAAAATTAGATCCAATATCTGTAGGACTAAAGAGAGCCAGCTCAATTTTAAGTAAGATTTTTATATGCAAAAAATTTACCCTGTTCACAACTCAAATGAAGTTTCATATATCTAGAATTACATAGAGCCAGTTAAGTTCTAAGCCCAGGCTGAAACCAAGCCAACTAGTACCATGTTGTGGCCTAATTCCTAGGCTTTTATAACTCACTTTAAAATACAAAGGCACTATGGAAAAGCATGTATCTACAAAGAGTCTTAAAGCAAAATTTGTTTGTTCAAATAATATCTTTCATACAAAATGGAAATCATAATCTCTTTTTTAATAGCTATATTCATAACCAATAAAAAAAAGCCCGTATTGAATAAACTTTATCTGCATCCTCCTATAACTTTACCTCTCAGGGACAAATGAACAGACACTAAAAACGTAAGTAATTTTGAAATAGTTTTGTAAGAAAAAGATCCAACCATTCAATTAATCAATGATCACCTAAAAGCTTTTATGAAACGAGCAATTCAAATAAAAGAAAGCAGCATAATAGTTTCTACAATAAACAAATATGTTGCAGCCTTGCAGGGCCATTAGATCAAGAAGAACTAGTGGAAGAGCATAAGTAAAATCAGAGGCCGCAAATTCTATATTTAAAAGGAAAAAACCTCACCCACAGAGTTATATACAAAACAGAAAAAAAACNATTTTTTTGGGTTGGTGTATATCATTGGCCCATTCTATTGAGAATGGTCTAGCCCACTTCTCAGTGTTAAAAACGCCTGAACAAATTGCTGAATTCGAAGAAATTTTAATGAACTTTTTTTTCCAATTTTATTTTAGGTCCATATATGGCCATTAATGTCATTTACTGGAATTTGAAGGATTATTTGTAAGTTTGTTTTGTCTGGGCCTACTTTTATTGGTTATGAAAACTTACAAGGTCCTTCTTTCATATAGATTTAGTAAGAGAAGCCCTAGAAGTCTTTAAGAGGATGTGCGACAATAACAGCAAACCTAGCGGACATGCCACTTTTGAACAATTTTTCATGGTTTTCTTCAATTTCCATTTTAACCAGTCTTTGGGTTCATAGATGGTCATTTATGACATTTTTTAGAATTTATAGGCTTATTTGCAACTTCAGTTAGAATGGGTATATTTTAGTGAATTTGAATCTATATTAGTTAAGGTTTAGCTGATTTGGTAAATTTATGCAGTTCCATTTCGCTTAAATCTTTTTCCCACATGATAATACGCAAANTCGCTTGAATCTTTTTCCCACATGATAATACGCAAACTGACACTTCGTAAACATGACATTATGTGAAAATAACTCACACAAAACATTAGTCAATCAATAACGTCTATATTCAGGAGTACCTACGGAATAAAAGTATGAAGATTGGGGTCAGCAAAATTGTCTGCATGCAAGATCAACAAATGCATTTTTGAAAAGAACGTCCAAAATTTCATTAGCATGGACAAAGTAAATGCCAGTGTTCATCAGAATACCAATGCAACAAAAATGATATATTTCACAGAACATGGTCCGTAAAACTGTTCTACTGATATGTACCATGCAAAGTGGCAAAATAGTCCCTTCGATTATGTACAGGGGCAATAAAAGCATCGAATTAGTCCTCAAATTCTTTAAATTGGGGTTGAAATAACCCTCAATTGGAACTATTTCAGTTCTTATTAAAAAATGTATGTGGACTAAACTAACATTTTTATAGATTCTGGAACTAAAATGACCCCTTGTTAAAAGTCTGATGTCTATTTATACGCTTTTCTCTTACTATGCATTTCATTGTGTTAAGAAAACCATCCAAGTCCACCAACCAATGTTAAATACTCCCATCTTAGTGTATATCTGTAAAAATAATCTTTTAGCATGTAATTAATTCATCTTAAGAAAAATTTAAAAGATTTGTTCACAACAGCTGCATTCAATTGTCACCCCATTGCCTGTGGGAAAGAATAGGAGGGCATATCCCTCATTTTCTTTTATTCAAACCCACTGCACGAGAGCAGCAAGCGAGGGAGAGTATGAAAGAAGAGAGAGCGAGAGAGGCAAAGGGAGAATAAGAATAATAATAATAATAATAATAATAATAATAATAATAATAATAATAATAATAATAATAATGAAAAGAAAGGGGAGAAGCGTGAGCTTACATGCATGTGAGCGGTTCGAGCGGCTCTATCGATTGTTGTGAGCAGCAATCTGAGAGCGGAAGGGAGAAGGCGAGCTCCCTCCCAGTGCAAGTAGCGGCTCGCAAGCTCAAATCGAGCGAGCCTGTGCCCTGACTAAGAAAGAGAAAAAGGAGAAGAAAGGAGAAACCGAGTAGGGTGCGTAAGTGCAGAGTCTTCCGTGGCCTGGCAAAGCTCGAGTGACTCACAGGAAGGGTGCATGCGTGCAAGTTTTGGTTCGTGTGTGTCTTATGCACGAAGAAGAAAGGAGGAGACACATCAATAGTGACTCTTGACTATATTTCCCATTTTAAAAAAAAATAGTGACTCCTGTGATACTGGCATAACATAAAGCTCTAAACGCTAATCCTAACCTATCCCCAATTCATTTCATAAAATTTAATCTTTACAATTCTAATTTTTTTCTACTCCCCATCACCAATTAACTCACCCTCTCAATTCTTCAGAAAGCATTCAAGCACAACAATGCCTTTAGAGATGATGTAATTTAGTGATAGGACTAGCCTTTTCTCTAAATCCCCAAAAAGAGGAACCTCAAAACATCACTAGAAGTGCAAAAGAACTAATACAATACCCAATCAATAATTGATGAAATCTCTCTTATGTTAAGAACTTGCTCTTTCTTTACAACAAATAAATACAGTATGAAGAAGGACCATATATGTTAATTCATTATAAAGCAAACTTTTTATTTACTATTTTATCATTTTTTGAATTTAAAACTCAAAAATACATACTGATTGAATTATGTTTAATTCTTGGTATAATTATGTCTAATTATTGCCTGGATAATGAAGGATAAGTCAAAACCATTAACAATGCAAATATATTTTACATAGGATTGATTATGCACGAGTATGGCTTATGATTAATAAAATGTTAATAAACAAGCTTCAAACAAGAACTACACAACTTGGAGCTTATATCTATTTGTTTCATACAGGGTGAAGAGTAGCTTCACATTCATAACCATAATTTCTAGTCCAAAACTACGTGTGGGGAAGGCTTACGGAGTTGATATGAAGTATATAGGACAAGCAAATTAGTTCTCATATGGATAACCTTGAATAGTTATGCATGAGCTCCAAATTATCGGATAGAAGTTGGATTAACCTTGCAGCCGAAACCTGTAGAGTTATGACTGCTGCAATTCAATTCCTTCAGTAATAGGGGGTGGTTGGGAAATGCAGAAGTTAGATGTCACTTGATTTTAGATTACAAACTTGACTGTATTTATAAATATCATAAAAATATAAAAAAAAAATTATTTACATTCAAAAGAAAATTGAAAATATAAAATAGGACCTAAACATGAAGTAGCCTACTAATTCCAACATTCTCTCATTAAGAAGTGATCGACCCTTAAAATGAGGAGAAATAGGGCGATCAAAAATAAATTAGTTTCATTGATGCTCGCTAGCTAAGTCTCTTCTTAACCCATGGCTAACCACACAAGTTTTGGATTAAAATTATAATTTTGTAATTAAGCCCATACCCAAATTATATTTGAAAATCAATCCTTTCAAAGATGATTATGCATATCTTTTTGAGAACCCGTTGAATCACATTTTATTCTTAGATCATTTGTTACAACAGATACGACCTTTTTCTTTTCATTTGTCTATGGAATTTGCTCTGTTATTTCCCTTCTTGCCGCCAAGAGCTTCCAAGTTAGGACGGTTTATTCTCTTGCATTTGAGCAATTCAGCAACTGGGATGGTACTTGTGCTTTTCAGTAAGATTGCTCTTGACCCCCATAGGATCATGTGGCAAAATGATCTTCTTCAACTCCTTCAAAAGTGGAACCATTTCTTTTCCTCATTACAAGCAGATTTTCTTATTTCTTTTAAACAAGTTGCCATTTTTATCCAATAAATATAGAATACATTTTATTAGTATTATATGACATCTTAGTGTTTTTAAATCACAAGAAACCTTATCAATAAAATCTCTAAAGAAAGCAAACCTAAGAATGACATCGGAGCTCCCACCGAATCACAGAACCAGATATCCCGCTATCCAGAGACTGCAGGCTTCTACAATCTCACAAACTCATGAGATTCTGTGATCACCGGATGGGCAATTCAGGCGGATTCCCATCCAAATACATATTCAAGTAGGGATTTCATGCCTTTTCTGATTTTTTTTACTATTTTTTCATTTCTAAGTAAGGTTATCTGTTGTGAGGAGACTATATATGTGATATTTTGCAATTCAGGAGGATTTCACGCCTTTTGTTTTGTATTTTTTTTTTTTTCATTCATTTTCTACTCTCCATTGTATTGTTTCATCATATTCCTCTTGTAAGTGGTGTGTCAGTAGCATACTCAAGAATAGGTGATGGAAACCCATCGTCGTCCATACTTGGCCATTTTCCACTCAGTTCGTTGTTTTTTGTCCAGTCAGTTGTCGAACACCTCCTATCTCCTTCCAATTGTCATTGACCTATATTCTCATTCCTTCGTTATTTCCCAACCACCTCCCTGCTAAATTCCCTTCATAAACACCTTCTAGGAGCCCAATAACGGTGTCAAAGAATAGCATTGCCAAGTAGCCTAACATACATTACTCTTCTCAAACTAACTAGAAGAATAAGGTATTGGATGCATGCCACAACAACTATCCATGATCTCTCGATCAAAGTTATAGGAATGTTTATTTTCACTGCATGGATCCAAAATAACATTAGCAATGGTATATTTCATCTTAAACTTAAGAATTAAACAATTTTTTTCCTAGCTTCCTCCTTGCATATGCATGAATAAGATTTGCCTTTGCCACGCTTCCAATTACAATTACTTCATCTTAAGTGCTAGTAAGAGCCTTCTTTTACTCGTCTTCTCTTATAACATGATTTTTTATGGACAATAATTAAAGCCATCTTTGAGTTGCATTGGGTTTTTTGAGTTGTCTAGCCTCATTTACATGTTCAACTACAATTATTTTTTGTTCAATGTTTTGGATTTACATAGCGAGTAACCTTGATGTTAATAAGAAAAAGAGAGCAAATAACAATTGTGCATGAGCTAGAATAAAATTCTAGAGGCATTTTACTGACTATGGCTATAGAACAATAAGGCTGGCACTTGCAGAAGTCAAGGCTATAGCGGTTGGAGACAGCAGAAATAGGATGATGAGAAAGTTTGAGGAGGCAAACCATAGAACAGTTCAAATCTATACCTAATTTCAGATTACAAACTTGATCTCCATTTACATAGAAATATCTCTAAAATATTTTTTAATTCATAAGGAATTAGAAACAAAAAAGTAAACCAAAAAGTATCAAACTAATCCAATATTATATCCTTAAGAAATGTTTAACCCTTAAAATATGGAGAAGAAATGAGTGAAGTGAAATTAGAATAATTTTATTGATTCTCCATTTAAACTCTTATTTATCGCTTCCTTGCCTACCATTTCATATATGCAGATCATTTGTGGAACACATGGAGCACTGCTTGAGAAGGGGATTTCAAACGACCACTGAATAAACATAGGTTCATGTAAAACTTTCATTATTCTCATTTATTGATAGCTCAATCACCTATATTTCGTAAAGATCCATTTTTAAGTATTAATTGGATTCATACTCCTAAACGTACAAAAATAATAGCATAGAGAAAACTCCTGAAAAAAAGTAGTAATCAAATTTTAACTCAAACAAACATTTAAATAAATGTAACCAAACAAACACAATTTTCCCAATTTTATCTTAACAGGAATGAATTAAAATTCAATAGCTTGGTTCCACAGCTAAAATTAGATCCAATATCTGTAGGACTAAAGAGAGCCAGCTCAATTTTAAGTAAGATTTTTATATGCAAAAAATTTACCCTGTTCACAACTCAAATGAAGTTTCATATATCTAGAATTACATAGAGCCAGTTAAGTTCTAAGCCCAGGCTGAAACCAAGCCAACTAGTACCATGTTGCGGCCTAATTCCTAGGCTTTTTATAACTCACTTTAAAATACAAAGGCACTATGGAAAAGCATGTATCTACTAAGAGTCTTTAAGCAAAATTTGTTTGTTCAAATAATATCTTTCATACAAAATGGAAATCATAATATTTTTTTTTAATTTCTATTTTCATAACCAATAAAAAAAGCCCGTATTGAATAAACTTTATCTGCATTCTCCTATAACTTTACCTCTCAGAGACAAATGAACAGACACTAAAAACATAAGTAATTTTGAAATAGTTTTGTAAGAAAGAGATCCAACCATTCAATTAATCAATGATCACCTAAAAGCTTTTATGAAACGAGCAATTCAAATAAAAGAAAGCTGCATAATAGTTTCTACAATAAACAAATATGTTGCAGCCTTGCAGGGCCATTAGAACAAGAAGAGCTAGTGGAAGAGCATAAGTAAAATGAGAGGCCGCAAATTCTATATTTAAAAGGAAAAAACCTCACCCACAGAGTTATATACAAAACAGAAAAAAAACCTCTTGGATTGCTCTCTTGGCATCAACCAGCAATCCCTAAATAGTCAAAAAGAAGATAGCTAGAAATAACTGTTCTTCATTATTGTAATCATTTATTTCCTTTTTACATGTAGTTTTGTGTATAAATATCCATTGAAAGAACGAACAATCCAAGCTTTTCTAGCCACTTCTTCTTATCTATATGACATTAGAGCAATGTTAGAGCCCTATTTTCTAACATTATTCTTATCTTTCATACTTCTCCTGATAATGTCCAATTATTTTGATTTTCGTCCAAAGAGTCAACCATTTTGAATGTTAAAACCAGACCAAAGGAGAGCTCTAAGGGTAAGATCCTTCATATCAATTGAATGGATCATATCAATTGAATGGCAGAAACTATCTAAATAGGTATCAAATTGTAAAAACCAAACTAAAAGAAAACAGAAAAAATCTCCTCCCTAATCAAAAGACACAAAGTTTGCACTTTGAGAAAACACAAATTTCATGATTATGACATGGTAATGGAGCACCATAATATTTGAATTAGTGGGTCAACATCTTCCCAACAACTACAAAAGATGTTTGGGATGCAGCAAACATACTCCAAAGTTAAAAGATGTAGCTCTCATCTATGAAATCAAAACTAAGAACTCAACAACCAAGTAAGGTAATCTTCGTCATCGAATATTTTAATAAAATGAAGGTTTAATGGCTTAAATTGGATTATTACAAAAATCTAAAGTAGTGTAACAAGAATGCAGTGATTCTCAAATAAGTTATAGAAAGTGAAAGGATTTCTGAGAATGGGCTTTTGAGTATCTTACACAACTCAATAATGATTCCGACAAAGTTTATGATTAAATCTTAAGCAGAGAGAGCTTCTCATCGCTAAATAAAGTATTATGAATCAAATAATCTGAAGCAAGTATAAAGATGATGATGTTGGATAAAATTAACCCTAAAATTTCAACTATAACAATTATTTAAACTACAAAAAAGTGTTAGTCCATAAAAGAAGCACAAATAACTTCCCCAAAATGCAATCTACAATGCAATTAATGCAAGCAAATGGGACATAAAAAAAATCTACAAAAAGTACTAAAGATATTGGTGGAAACAAAGAGGTAACTCTAAATAACAAACTTGACTTGAGAAATAAGAAATCTACACACTCAAAAACTTCAACTCTACAAAAAAATGTTCTGGGTCATACTCTATTGCTCAAAATGATATGAATTCTAACTTAGAATTTTTAATGCTTTAAATAGTTCTCCTTTAACCTAGATCCAAAATCAAGAACCACCGACCACAGAACAAATCTTGTCAACTTTTTTCAACTTACAAAACCTAACCTAGTAATAGAAAAAACAAAATTGCCTGATGGTTCACGGACACTTGCAGCAAGCCAAGGAGATATTCCTATTTCTTGCACATTTAACCTCAATAGTATTCTATATGTCCCTCACCATGCAGTAAAGCTTCTATCAATAGATAAATTCACTAAACAAATACCTTTAGGGTAACTTTTCACAAAGCATCATATATTTAAAGACCTCGCCAAAGGAGAGACAATTGGCAAACAATAGAAAAAAAATTGGCTATACTTTCTTGAAGACAAAACTCCTTCACCATGCTCCTCCATCTCCACTCTCAATAACAAAAGTATTTGCTCCGGGAACATCATTTAAACTAGACATCTCTTTTTAAAAATCTTAAATATATGTTTCTTTCAATGAATGCTAACACTGAAGAATGTTATAGTGTGGCTTATGAAATTAAAAAAACATAATACTTTTTTTTTTCTATAAGTGATTTAGATCTTCATATTCTTTTAAGTAAATTCACTCTGATAATTGGAGGCCTTAAAAAATCAATAATATTTTTAAAGTTGTAGGTTTTATTATCTGTATTAAAGATTACACTTTAATTACAAGGATACATCATATTAATCAAAAATGTGAAGATAGCCTTATACTCCCCGCTTCTATCTCTATATTAAAAATTAATTTAATGTTAATATCAAGATATTCCGCACAAACTATAGTCGGAATTCTTTTAATCAAACTTTATCTTCCTTTCTCAATAATGTAATATCATCCATCACTCCTACTGAGCTTACACTCCCGAACAAAATAAAATAGCAGAAAGAAAAAACTAACATACTCCAAAGGTCATTAGGACTCTTCTTTCCAAAATCATATTGCAAAAAGATATTGGGGAGAACCAGCTCTAACTATTAATATCTAATTAATTAAATACTCTCGAGAATAATTGACTTCAAAAATCTCTAAATTAGTTTATTAATTTTGTTCTTAGAAACAACTTCTCAAAAATCCCTCCAAAAATATTTGGGTGCATTGTTTATTTCAACATCTACAAAATATATAGGCACAAGCTTGAGCATATAGCAGTTAAATGTGTTTTTATAGGATATTCTTCCAATCAAAGAGGGTATAATTGTTATCATCAAACCACAAGATGATTCTTCAATTCAAAAGTTGTAAAATTTGATGAAAAGTCAATTTTCTTTTCAATCAAACTCATCTTCAAAGGGATAACAGCTACTATAAGATAAATTTGTTGAAACTACTCTCTTCCATCTTGACAGTCCAACTGCACAAACTCCAATCACTATATTCCTTCAGGTCTATATAAAGAAAAATAGGCCCAACCAAAATCTCCAACAAGATGAAGACTCAGAATTGTCATCAGTGATAAAAATTAACCAATCAACACAATTTCACTGCATTTGATTTCTCAAGACACCTCTTCAAAAAATTTCACCTACACATAAAGCCTTCTTTATCAATTTAAATGCCTCAAACTCAATTTGAAGCAATAGAAAAGAAGAATTGAAAAAATCCCATTCAAGGAGAGATGAAAGACTTTAAAAAAAACTATATTTGGGGTAAATTGAGATATTAAGAGGAAAAAAATAGAGAGATGCAAATAGTTATTTTATTAAAAACATAAAAAATTTGCAGATAAATAATCTATGGAACTAAATATTACAAAACAGTTGCTCCCATTGCTAAATGAATGCAATTCATAAGTTAATATCTTTTGTTGCTAACCATTAATGATCCACGCAACATAGAAAGGTGAAAATGCTTTCTTGTATGGGGACGTTGAAAAAGTAACTTGTATGGATCCTCCATCCAGATTCAATAGCTCTTTCCCAAGGTGTGCAAATCAAGAAAAGCATTTGATGGTTTCAAACAATCCCCAAAACAATAATTTGGCATATTTACAAAAATTCATACATTAAATGGAGACCATACCCTCTTCATAAAATAATCCATTAATAAACAAATTACAATTCTCAGTATATATGTTAATGAATAATTATTAAAAGAGATGATTGAAGAAAAAAACCACTAATGAATTTGAAATCAAAGAACTAGGCAAATTTGGATATAAAGGTTGCCCAATCAAATTAAAAAAATATCTCTCAGAAAAATATGTTATGAACTGATCAAGAAAAATAAAAATGATTGATTGTAAACCATATAAAACTTCAATTGAACAAGATTAGAAACTTGACACAGGTGAAAGAACATAAGTGAACATTAGATGATATTAAACATTATTTGGGAAACTAATCTATCTATCACATGCATGCCCTGAAATTGTAGTTAAGTCTCATAAGCCAGTTTATAAATAAAACAAAAAAAATTTCACCTTCAAGCTCTTGACAAAGTTCATAAGTATCTTAAATCAAATCCATGAAAGATAATTCTCGACCAAAAAAAAATATAATGTTCTACAGCTTGAAGATTATATTGATGTTGACCCCGCAAGGCCACTAGTGAATATGAAATATACATCAATACACTGCATAGTTTTAGGAGGAAGCTTATAATATGGACAAGCAAAAAATGTCATTTTAAGACCCAACACTGAATCTAAATCGGAACAATTGCTTAAGGGATCTGTGAAATCCTATGAATTAAAATCATCTTAGAAGATTTAAGAAATCAAATGGAAAAGTTTATGAAAATATAGGGACAAAAATCTGTCATCAACATTGCTCACAATCTTATACAACATGATCATATCAAACATGTGAAAATAAATGGACATTTTATAAAAGGAAAACTAGAAAGTGGATTGATTTGTGCACCATATATCCCAACAAGAAGATAATTTGCAATATCTATTCACCAAAGAGCTCAAAAACCCCACATTCAAAAATAGTATAAGCAAACTTGGAATTGTAGAACTCTAACATCCAGCACGCGGGGAGTGTTGAAAGGAAATCTGGTTAAGAAATGATGGAAGAGCGAGATTAAAAAAAAAAAATTAATGCCACAGATTCATTGCTTAGTAAATACCCATCCTAAAGACTCGTATAATAAAAATGAGAAAGAGCCCATGTATTGATACTGTGGTATCAATCAGCAATTCCTAAATGATATACGTCAGATAGCTCAAAGCAATTCTTTGTGTTTATAATTACAATTATCTATTTTATTTCCATTCTAATTTTGGGTATTCATACACATTGAAAGAATGAATAATCCAGTTTTCCTAGCCACTTGTTCTCTAAAAGATGCAGATAAATAAAACTACTTTGGATGCCACACTATCATCTTCAATTACAGTGTGAATGTTTAGTAGTTTTCACAAAACTTAAATGCATGAAACTAAGGATTCCTTTGAGGTGGGTGCAACAATTTGTGAAAATTATAGAGCTATTAGGGGAAAAGTAATTTTTTGAAAGCAATTGTGAGTATTAGAAAATGTACAACTATTTTTTTTTATAACTATCATGTTGTAGTAGATTTCATTGTAAAAAAATACTCATTATAGAAATTTCCATAAAACCAAAAGAAAGCATTAGCCAACAACAGTGAAGCGGATTGGCTAAAAATGGTCCTGAATAAACCCTAATTGGGCCTTTGTTCGTCAGTTTGTCTTCATGTGTATCACAAACAGACTGATAGTTTTAGCATTCCTTAGAAGCAACAAAATGAAAATTTATTGCAAATCTGTGTAAATCCACTAATCTAAATAGATTGTTCCCTTTGATAAAAAAAAGTAGAAACAATGTCTGATAAACTATGGACTATACCTATTGTCGTAAGGCTCTTGTCCATACATATCCAAAAAAATCTGCAGCTCTTGTTTATCCTTCTCCAATTTCTCAATCTGCAAAATTACAAGCTTTCAGATGAAACTATCATTGCAAAATGGCATAAACTCTAATATTTGTTTTTTTTTTGTTTTTTGCTTTCTTTTCTCATAAGGGTTTTATCAAACCAAAAGAACAAAGAGAACTTAACAGATAATGGCAAAAAAAAAAAAAAACATGACTCGTAAAATAAATGCACATACCAGATCCTTCAGGGACTTGATCTCAACAGTTTGCTCGGCACATTTATTCGATAAGCTTTTGCGTTCAGCGATCTGACAACAACAGGTATTACCTTATATGGGAGTGAAAACAAGATGAATTAGATTGAGAGTAATAATCAGCATATATTCTCTTCCTCTTAAATAGCCCAATCAGCAATACTGTAGGAGAGTAAACCCAGAAACAGTGGAATTATGCTTTAAGCAAGCCAATAAATAAATAAATAAAAACTTTTGGAATCACCATGATTCATATTTTTATGTGGTATTTTTAGAAATCACTTAGCCATAGTAGACTTCATGATCATGGCTACATAAAATATTTCAATAAAATCCACACTCAAGCTAATACATTAACCAAATAAAAAGGAATGTTAAGATGCAATATTTTGAAAAAAAAAATGTTTTTATGTAGATTTCTTAAAAAATAACCTGCATCGAGTTATCCATTTTTTGGGAAAAGCAAAACAAATCCTTATTTTTTATCAAAATACCAATTCGAACCTTTCCGGAACATTAAGGGCAAGCAAAAATGATCAAAATATCCTTATCCTACATGAGTGTTGGCACCACCTCTGCGAGGATCTCACTCTGAATCCTGACTGCCTTATCTAATAGGGCCAGCAATGACCGCATAGAATTAGTAAAGAAAAAATAGTATTTTCATTCCATAAAATTAATAATAAAAGTAACAGAATAATTACCTTCACCCAGCTATCAACTAAGATAGAAGATGGATACTTAATGAGTTCTAAAGAATGATGGTCCACGCCATCTGCTACATTCCATTTCATGCCCTCATCAAATCCTATTCTTTACACAAATTTCTGCTGCATAATAGTAGTAAAACTTAATGTCGGAGACAAACCTTGCTATTTATAGCTCCTTAAAAATATATTGTTGTGTAATGCAGCGTAAAACAACTTGTTGCTATAAAACTCTTTCTTTGAGAGTGCTGACTTGCTTTTTGCATGCACAAAAAATGAAACAGCATTGCCACATACATGCATGCTCTGATCTATGAGAAAAAAGATCTCAACAAATGCTACAGACTTTCACGTCAAACGAAGGATGCTAACACAAACAATAATAAACAAAAAAATACTATTACTGGAAAAGCTAATAGGAAATACAGCCAACACACGGAAATAGAAAATAACAAGAAATATGACACACAAACTGCAACTAGGGTGTTTGTCTCCGACATTAAGGTGGGGAGGTGGAGCAGGTGGGCGGTGCGTAGGAAGGAGGGGGTATTAGCTGCCTGAGACGACATCAAGTAGATAGTTGGGCTGGGCGGCCGAGAAACAATGATCCGAAGCAGTGTTGGGCAGCTAGGGCAACAGCTAAGCTGCAAGGAGGGGGTTCCATGTGGCTAGGACAATGGAAATGTGGTAGAAGGCCTGGGACAGAGGCTAGGTGGCAGGGAAGTAGTTCGGGAGGGCTGGAACGGCAGCAAAACAGCAACGAATAGCTGTTCAGGTGGGGGCAGCAACGAGGAATACATGGGACTGTGGGACAGCAAAAAAAGGGCTGTTCCGGGACTACGACAGTGAGGAGGATGGCTGGAACGCGTGGAACTGCAGAAAGAACAGCATAAAGATTGCTATCAGGGCGGCTGTAGCGAGGAAGAATGTGTGGTAACGAAGCAGGAGGGATGCATCGTAGTTGGGGAATGATAAATATACCCTAGGAATAAGATACAGCCATAGCAACACTCGACTTTGGAAAACAATCACCACCTTCGAATGATATGCAGCCACAGCACCACTCGTCATTGGATACAACGCTAGAAGGGATATCAAGGGACGTCGGCATCTGTACTGACAAAAACACAATACAATACAAAACTAAACCTTATACTTATGCAAAAGAAAATATCTAGTAATAGGACGACTAGAAGTGGCACGGAAGAACAACCAACTCCTCAAAAAAGGGAGAGAAAATCTAGACAGGTTAGGTCCAAGTAAGACACCGGAGCCGCTCAGTCGCAGACGTTCCCACATGCGGGACGAGATACTACATTCACCATTTTATGTCGGCATCAATCTTCTGCAGAAGTGGTCATTCCAAAGCACACTCTGAAAGAATAAGTATTCATCCTTTTTTAGCACAGCATGAGATGAAGCTCCATATAGTTGTAGATTCCAACAAATTAGCTTTCAAGCCCTTAAGTTTGTAACTTTTTCTCCCACTTGTCTTAGTTGACTAAATGTATCTGATAAACAAGTTTGTCATGAGGAATCAAGTCTGGACAAAGATCTATGGCAGGCTAGACCACGTTGACGTATAATCACTCAGGCGATGCCTCTTCTTCTCTAAAAGGATCTCACTGTAAGATGTTACTTCATGCTAAACTCTTAAGACGATTTCCAACGCTACAAGTCATCCATCTTGTTTGATCATCTATCGGTGGGTACACAGCTAAACTGAATTTAATACCCAAATAACTCCATATAATCTCTAAGAAGTGGCACAAAAGTTTCTCTTCTCTGACATGTTGAACCACTTACAGTGGTAACCACCAAATAGGTGACTTGTCGGTCAGGAAGTTTGGAAATTTTGTCGACAGGGATCATCCCTTTTTAGCTATCGACTCAGTTAATTCAGCTGGAGACGTTTTCATGTGTTTAGTTTGAATCGCTGGTATCACTTCCTCATCAATTGGAAGTTGAGAATCCCTCTAAAATCTTCATTTTCTCCAAAATCACTGTTTATTTCATCAACTGCTTCTTGATAAATGAAAAATATCATTTTCCTAATTGTGCAATCTGATTTAATATGTCCAAAACCTTGACATTTGAAATACTTTTGGTAGAGACGGATTTGGGAATGTGAATTGTTATCTACTCTGGCCTAGTATCTCTGTTAGGTGTGCTCTTGTTGCATGATTCTGAGATTTATCTCTACCTGTGAGATGCGACAATTATCGGTGAGATTGCCTGTCCACTTTTGAAGCTAGGGTTTGAACATCTTGCCTGTAAAGAACGAGTAGGTATTGGGGATGCATATCTCATGATCAAGTAGTTATTTTACTCTTCTCTTCTCACTGTTGCACAATCTTCAAGTTCTCGAATCAAAAATATGCACTATTTCTTAACTTGTTGACAGTCAATTTCACCATTACATCCAGTGGGATGTCCTGGTACTCAGACACGTTTCAATGTCCAAAGCCACTTGATGTAATTGTTCGGGCCCATATGGCTGTCAAAATATGACAAAATCACATTTACTTCTAAATTATGACTTTTTCAATATTTCATGTCAAACCTTCAGGGTAACAAGTCTTCATCTTTGGATTCGAATGGAGTTTGTGTGACCCTTTTGAATGATTTTCTCTCAAACGTGACAAGCCTCTATTGCAATTGGAGGGCTTTCCTATAACTTTCTTATACATGTCTTTGTGGATTTCTCATAAGTAGCACCGTGTAATTTTCCCATGATCAGATTTCTGACAATTATCTGCTCGGTGAGGTGGTTAAGGTTTGGGTTTGGGCAAGCGGAAGAGGGTATACGAGTGATGTTGAGTGAGAAAGAGAAGTTTTGGGTGGCCAATTTGAAAAATAAGCAAAGGGAAGATTTTTTTTTTTTGTGGAGAAGGGGATTGAATATTTGTGGATGCTAGAAACCATATATTAGGACTAGGGTTAGGCTAACTATGATACTAAATGATACCAAAATTAAGCCAAACAACAAACAAATATTATTGCTCAAAAAGCCAATAGGCATTTATAGCCAACTCACACAAATATAAAATAGCAACAGACGGGGCACAAACTATGACTAGGGTGTACCAAAGGTGGTGGTGGTGGTGGTGGTGGTGGTGGTGGTGGTGGTGGTGGTGGTGGTGGCAGACGTTGACATCCGGAAAGGTGACAACTAGGTGGGGATGTGGAGCAGGTGGGTGGTTCAACAAGGAAGTAGGGGACATTCGCTGCCCCAAATGACAGCAAGTGGATAGGTGAGCTAGGCAGCAGAGAGCAATGACCTGAAACAGGGTGCGGGAAGGAGGTTTTGGGTGGCTAAGACAGGAGACATGTGGCAAGGAGGCAACGCAGAAGGCCTAGGACAATGGGTAAGCGGTAGGGAAGTGGTCTGAAAGGGATGGAACAACAAAAAAACAACCAAGAATGGCTATTCGGGATAGCGGTAGCGCACGGAAAAGACGGTGGTAACAGTGGGGAATGCACGGGACTGTGGGACAGCAAAAAGGAGGGTTGTTCCGGAGCTACAACAGCAAGAAGAATGACTGTATAATGAGAAGCTGCAAAAAGAACACTAAAATGGTTGTTGTCGCGGCGACTGCAACAAGGAGGAATGTGTGGTAACGAAGCGGGAAGGATGTGGAGGAGTTAGGAAAGGACAAATATCCCCTCAAGAACGAGATATAGTAGAAGCGTCACTCGACACTTGAAAAACAATCACCACCTTGAAACGAGATACATTCGAAGCACCACTCACTCTTGAATACAGCCCTATAAGGGAAAACAAGAGACATCGCGGTCGTAATGACAAAAACACAATCCAAAACTAACCTTAGACTCCTAAAAAAGCAAATATATAATAATAGAATAAGTAGGAGAGGCCCAAGAGTACGGACCGACTCCTCAACAAAAGGAACCAGTTCGGCACATGAAAGATGCAGGACCATTCGGTCGAGGACATTCCTATGTGAAACGTGATCCCACATCCGCCCTTTTACGCCTGCAACACAAAACATGCAAATTATAGTTTCTTAAATATATCTTTAAGCAACGTAAAACAACTTTTTGTTATAAAACTCTTTCTTTATGAGCATTGATTTGCTTTTGCATGAACAAAAATGAAAAAGCATTGCCACATACTTTCACGCTCTGAGTTATGAGAGAAAAGATCACAGCAAAAGCTATAGATTTCCATGTTGGAGGAAGGATGTTAGCACATTTGTGCCCAAAAAGTATTAGTATAAATAAAGATTAATAAAGCATGATTAATTACAATTATTAAGTGAGAATCATTAGTTAATTTGTACAAATAGTTTAATAACTATAAAACATAAATATTGAAGTAATTGCAAGCTCTCATACCATAAAAATACTTAAAAGCAATAAACTTAATGTTTTTTAATTTCAATTTTTTTTAAATGAAAGTTTCTTGAACTAAATGATTTTCCATGAATAAAGAAAACTATTAAAAACAGTTTCTAGTATGATTATAAGATTAAATGAATCTGCATTAGGAGCAAGTTCTTCATTTGTGACAAAATATTCTCATAAGTAATATATACCAATACAAAAATTATGTTATATATTTGATTATATATATATATATATATATATATATATATATATATATATATATATANAAACCAAGAGAGCAAGAGAGTAAGAGAAAGAGAAAGTGTTCAAACTAAAGCATGAAAAGGAATCAATAGTTGGCAAGTGGCGAGGAGAGGGCATGCAAGGACGAGCAACTAACACAATAGCAGCTTAAGAGGGAGGTGACAAGCATGGGTAACAAGGAATTCAATTTTTGGTTCTCGGGTTTGAAATTAAGAGGAAGGCATGATGGATTGATAAATTGCAGAGGTAGAAGAAGAGCTTAGGGTTTTGCAATGGATTATTTCCTTTCTTCTTCATTGTCATTTATATAATGGTACACCTTAACCCTAAGCTTCCTTAATCCATAATTATGATGAAATTTACTCCGAGTTGGGATTCAAATCTAGATTTTTTTTTTATTTGGATCCAACATGTAACAATGAAAATTAAACATTTAAGAAAAACTCTCAATAATTTTTATAGTGTTTCTTTGTTTAAGAGAGGAGGCATATATGCATCTCCAATAGGTATTAAACACTATAAATAATAAAAGAAAGGGAAAATAATAAGAAGGGGTTTGTGGCCCAATAAGGAAGCACGAGAATTATAATCCAAAAGTCAGAGAATTTGATTTATCGATATAAATTCTTGATTCATGTGCCTTGAGCTATATACAATAATTGAAATGTGAGTTATCTGCACTCTGAAAGAGAGAAAGAGAGAGAACAAAAGCAATACAATAGCAATCGCGGCACTGCCGGTACACTAAAGCAACTAAGTAATTGAGGCAGCCAAACTTCTTAGCTAAAATTTAGCACTCCCCTTTATAGTGAATGGCAGATATCTATCATTTTAAATTTGACTAAATTAATTTTTAATGTAGGGATGCAAAATCATTTGGTTCTCTATATATACATATGAAGTGCAAATCAGTACACTTTCCCATTCCTCTTTTATGAAGTTTATATCAACCTTAATATGCTTGGTCTGATCATGTTATACTAGATTATGTACAATTATCACAGTCGATTTGTTGTCACCACATATTTTCATAATCAATTTCCACTTAATTTTTAAATATTCTAAAATAAATTTGATCCATAGAAGTTGGTAGATACCTATGGGTAATGGTCCTAAATTTGGCTTCAATAGGTGATCTTAAAACTACAGGCTATTGCTTTCTTCTATTTATGAGATTTCCCTTTGCTAATATATAATACTTTGAAATGAACCATATATCCACCGATGAGACAACATAGTCCATAGTTCTACATCCATCAGTTCGTAGGATATCAAGCCTTTTGTAAAGATCTATTTTTCCTAGGCAAGGTTTAAGATATTTGATAATTTAATAGATGGCTTAAAGGTGTCACTTTGGGTTTGGGTATGAATTGGCTAACTATAGTCATTGCAAATGTGATGCTAGGACGGTTGAAGGATAAGTAAATTAATTTTTCTACAAACATTTGATATTGTACTTCCTGCTTTATCAAAGTTGAATTTGTGTTCTTATTCAATTGGAGATTTGCATAGATTACGCTCTATCATTTTTGTTTCCTTCAACAAGTATATATTGGGATAGAAATATCTCTTGTTTAGATTAAACCACTTCTACACCTAAGAAGTATTTGATTTTGATAGCCCTTTGATTTTGAAGCGTTCAGCGATTCTTTTTCCTGAAAGCATTGTCTTTATTGTCATCCCTTGTGACAATACTATTGTCAAAATATACAATAAAAATTAATATTTTATCATTAGAAGATTAATTTATGAAAAGAGTGTGATCTCTTTGGCTCTTGTTGGTATCTAGCTAGCAGAATAGTTTTTTTTCATTTTTTTAATCTATTAAACGAAGTTCTTGATGATTGCTTTAATATGTATAAGGCCTTTTCAATCTACACGTCTAATCCTTTTTTGAGGTATTTAATCCTAGTGTTAGATTTACATAAATCATTTCTTCGATAACCTCATGTAAAAAAAATTATATCATATTTTTGTATAAGTTGCCCATGATTTGTTGTTAGGGATTTCGGAATGTGAATAATATTCATTTCTGCAATAAGAACAATGATTTCTTGATAGTCAGTCGCATTTGACTAAATAAAGCCTTTAACTAAAGATCTTGTTTTGTAATTTTCTAGGCTTCCATTTACTTTATATTTGATCGTTTAGATCCATTTGCATTCTGGTATCTTTTTTTATTTTGAGTGATTCAATGATCTCTCATATATGATTTAATACATTAATCTCTTCTCTCATTGTCTCCTTCAAATTATATTTTCAAAATGTCTAATATAGAGTTTGTGGAAAGTAAATTAGATTGATATTAATATTGGTTAAAAAGGTTTTATGAGACAGCAAATTTATGAAAATATATGTATAAAAAGAAAAGACATGAATGAGTAATAGTGGATTAATCGGTGTTAACGGGCTAAGTCGTGGACTTCTTGGAGGTAATTTGGCTTATTCATTCTTGTATATGCTTCAAGGGGTACAATTGATGCAAGACGTGTATTTATAGTATTTTGAGCTATACGAATATCAGGATAAAAAATATCATTAAATTTATCTTCACGTTGAGAATCATCCCTTGAAAATATGTTTAAATGAATAAAATATGAGTTTTATCAAGAGTGACATCTATAAAAGTGAGGAATAATTTTATATATAGACGATAGTATTTGTCTCCTTTTTGTGTTGCATAATATCTAATGAATACACACTCAAGAGCTTTTATATCATTTTTTTTTCCTTACATTGTTCATAGATATGAATATAACATTGTCATTGTCGGTCTCAAGCTCGGATGTGAAAAGTGGAGGGTTGCGTTAGGTGGTCGACAGCCAGCATAAAACTTGTCAAAAAATCATGACATAAATCCATTTGAATATTTTGTAAGTGTTAGGGTGTCCCCTGGAAGAGACGCGTTGTATAGCCTGAATACAATGAAAAATGTGCAAGGGTCGCCACACCGGCGCCCGGATGTATTGTCAAATAAGCAAGGATTCTCACGTTACGGACGGATGCGGGTAATAAAGTTAGTCCATGAAACTAATAAAATTAATATTATGATAGGATTTTGGAACATAGGTATTCTCAATGATAAACTAATGGAATTAGTTGATATTATGATTCATAAAAAGATTAATATCTTATGTAATCAAGAAACTAAGGAGATTGATAAATTTGATATTCCGGTAAGAGTCACACTAAAAATGGTGTAGGTATAGTCATAGATAAGAGTTTTAAAGATAATGTTATAAAATTTAATAGAGTTGGAAATAGAATTATAGTCTTTAAGATTGTCATTGATACTAAGATTTTTATAATTATAAGTTCTTATGCTCCTCAAGTAGGTTTAGATAAAGGGTCTAAAAATAAATTTTAGAATGACTTAGAAAACTTAATACATATAATACCTCTTGAAGAAAGAATTTTTATTAGAGAAGATTTAAATGGACATGTCGGTGGAGTGGCAGAAGATTTCACAAATATTCACTACGGTTTTGGAGTAATTAATGAAGAAGGTACAGCTATTTTAGATTTTGCTTTAGCGTATGATTTTGTTATTAATAATATTTTATTCAAGAAAAGAGATAAGCATATTATTACTTATAAGAATGGATCTAATAAAACACAAATTGATTATTTTTTTATAAGAATAAGAGATTGTCGAGATTGTAAAGATTGTAAGGTCATTCCAAGTCAAGATTTAAGTACCCAACATCGTTTATTAGTTCTAGATTTTAAAATCAAGAGTTGTAAAATAAAGAATATTAAGACTCATCATCGTAGAATTAGATAAGAAAACTTAAAATACATAAATAAAATTTTTTTACGAGTAAAATTCAAAATTTTAAAATTTTGAATATTCATGATGAAGCAAATGTTATGTGGGATAAAGTAACAAACATTATTAAACAAGTAACAAAAGATGTACTATGAGAATTAAAAAAAAATTAAATAAAAAATAATTTGTGGTGGAATAATAATGTGCAAGAAAACAAAAAATATAAGAAGTTCAGTTATAAAAATTGATTTAAAAGTAAAAGCAGAGAAAACAAGGAAAAATATCGAACAGCTGTAGGAAGTCTAAAAAAACAATATGTGACCCTAAAAATTCTACTTTTAATGATCTTTATAATAGATTAGATACTAAAGAGAATAAAAAATATATGTATAAACTAGCAAAACAAAAAAAAGAAAAGAAAAATTTAACTCAAGTAAAGTGTATTACAAATGAAAATCAAAAAGTATTTTTTTATAAAAAGATATTCAACATATGTGGGTGAGTTATTTTGATAAATTTTTTAATGAAGTTAAAAATATGATTGACCTTAGAGATATTAATATCGTTAATATAATAAAACGTTTCATTTTCACCGTCGCATTAGTAAAAAAGAAGTTGAGGGGGCTTTAAAGAAAACTAAGGGTGGAAAGCCTCTAGAACTTAATGATATCCCAATTGAAGTACGGAAATAGTTAGCAGATTTGGGAGTTTCTTAGCTTACTAAACTTTTTAATATTATTTTAAAAACTAAAAAGATGTCTGAGGAGTGGAAGAAGAGTATTTTGGTCTCTATTTTTAAGAATAAAGGAGATGTACAAGAGTGTGCAAATTATTGAAGAATCAAGTTCATGTGACATACTTTAAAATTATAGGAGAGGGTAATTGAACAAAGGTTAAGACGTATTAGAAAGATTTCTCATAATCAAATTGGATTTATGTCGGGCAGGTTTACTATGGAAGCTATACATTTACTGAGAGGTTTGATGGAGAAGTTCCGAGATAATAAGGAGAATCTGCATTTGATTATTATTGATTTAGAAAAAACTTACAATAAGGTTCCAAGAGATATCCTTTGGAGAGTTCTTGAGAATATAGGTGTTGATATGACTTATATTCAAGTCATTAAGGGTCTGTTTGGGGTAGCTTCAGCTAATTGAATAGTCTGCTAATAAGCTGATCAAAAATAATCTGCTGATATACTAGGTGCGGTAATTATTATAAATTTTTATTTTATTATAAATTTTTATTTTGTTATAAAAGCCAGACCACTGCCAGAAAGTTGCCACCAGATAGGTGCGGTGTGAAAACACTGTTTTCAGCGTTTTGAAAAAACATAAGTTGTGAAAACGCAGTTTACTCAAACAGTTCAGGAGCACTTTCAAAATGTCACCACATCAAATAAGCTGCCCCTAAAGATATGTATACTAGAGTTCTTACTTGAGTTCGAAGTGAAGGAGGATTGACCAAATATTTTCTTATTTCCATTGGATTACATCAAGGATCGGCATTAAGCCCATATCTTTTTGCTTTAGTTATGAATGATCTTACTGGACATTTACAGCAAGATATACCTTGGTGTATGCTTTTTGCTGATGATATCCTTCTCGTGGATAAGACGAGAGAAAAAGCCAAAGAAAAATGTTGAATTATGGAGGTCTACATTGGAGTCCAAAGGCCTTCATTTGAGTAGAACTAAACTGAATACATGGAATGTAATTTTAGTAGTAGCAGCTCTAGTGACAGAAGTGTAACTTTGGGTGATCAAACTATTAAAATGTGTGAATGATTTAGATATCTTGGGTCTATTGTTCAAAGCGATGGTGATATAGATGGGGATGTTAATAGTAGAATTTAAGTTGGTTGGTTGAAGTGTTTTGGGGCCTATTGTGTGATAAAAAAAATATCGCTTAGACTGAAAGAAAAATTTTATAAAATGTTGGTGAGTCTTTTATGTGATAGAAAAGTACCGCTTAGACTGAAAGGAAAATTTTATAAGACGGTGGGGAGTTTTTGTGTGATAGAAACGTAAACCTTAGACTGAAGGAAAATTTCATAAGACGGTTATAAGACTTGCAATGCTCTATGGCGTTGAATGTTGGCCTTTAAAAGAGAAGTGTTGTCAGGATGAGAATGATTAGGTGGATGAGTGGCTTTACACTTAGAGACAAAATGTGAAATGAATATATTTGTGATAGAGTTGGTGTAGCTCCTGTGATGGACAAAATTAGAGAAAGTCCTCTTACATGGTTTGGTCACATTAAGTGTCGACCATCTGAAGATCCAATTAGGAGAGTAGATGTTCTAGATTCAACTTATGTTAAAAAAGGCAGAGGTAGACCTAGGAAGACTTGGGCTTATTGTACAAAAAATTATCTTAATTTATTAGAACTAAATCAAAATAAGACATTAAATAGGACGCAATGGAGAAAAAGGATTCATGTAGCCGACCCCACATTGTGGGATTAAGGCTTTGTTGTTATTGTTCATAGATATGAATATTCGCAATGCATCCAAAAAATTTAGGAATGCCCTGTTTTTTAAAAATTGTTTATAAAAAAGAGCTCAACATATAATTTAGGGGACTTTGAAGAGTATTAGCTATTAAAACTATTCCTCAATATTAATTTGGTATTTAATTATGGAGGAAAATTTTCCTATTGCCCTTCAAAAGATTATGATTTTTTTCAGCCCCTTTATTTTGTTGGGGTGTGTTAACATAAAAATATTATTGGATATCACTTTTTTCTAAAGAATGATTATAATGTGTGATTAAGATAATCACAAGCATTATAAATCTGAAAAAGTTAATGCTAGAGTCAAATTAATTCTTTAACATTACTGTGAATATCAAGAGTATAATATTAACATCAAATTTTTGTTTAATTAGATATATTCATGTCATTTAAGTGAAATCATCAATAAATATGACCAAAACCAATGATTCTTGAAATATTGAGAATTTTAGAGGTTCCGAACAAAAAATAAAGTAACAAAAAATGATAAGAGGACTAGAGTTGCTTTAAGAAAAGAAGCACGATGATGTTTAGCAATTTCACAAGTTTTTCCAATAAAAATCTTTTTTATGATAAGATAATGAAACAAATACCAAAGATTATTAAAAGAAGAGTGGCTTGATCGATAAGTGTGTGTCAAGATGAAGGCAGTAGCATGAATGGTAAAGAAACATGACAATTGATCTCAATCCTCAAGATGGTATGTCCAATTGTCTTTCCCATAGTACGATTCTAAAAAACACAATGATCAAGAAAGAAGAAGATTTTGCAATTATGTGCTTTGATAAATTTGTGGATAAATAAAAGATTAACTATAAGGTTTGAAACATGCAATACTTTAGCGGGTAAAATTGAGAGAAATTAAAATGTCACCATCTCCTAAATCTTTGCTAAAGAGCAAGATGCAATTTTGATTTTTCTATTTGTTGGGATATGATTTGTAAGATTGAAATAAATTGGTAAGATTTTTCATGTGGTCAATAGCTCCTGAATCTAAAATCCATCAAGGAGAAGAACTGTTTAAGACATTAAAAATATAAAAGTTAAAAATAATACCATTTTGAGCAAGAGAGCAAGATTCGGATGACTTTTCTAAGGAATTAAGAAAACTCTTTAATTTGTCAATCTCTTCCAAAATAAGCCCTTCTAACTCTACTAGGCAGACCTGTATTTTAATTTTCTACTTTATTTCCTTCATAGTTAAGTGTTGCCGAGATGAGAATGATCAGGTGGATGAGTGGCTTTACACTTAGAGACAAAATGTGAAATGAATATATTCGTGATAGGGTTGGTGTAGCTCCTGTGACAGACAAAATTAGAGAAAGTCGTCTTAGATGGTTTGGTCACATTAAACGTCGACCATCTGATGATCCGATTAGGAGAGTAGATGTTTTAGATTCGACTTGTGTTAAGAAAGGCAGATGTAGACCTAGGAAGACTTGGGCTTATTGTATTAAAAATGATCTTAATTTACTAGAACTAAATGAAAATGACACTAAATAGGATGCAATGGAGAAAAAGGATTCATGTAGCCAACCCCACGTGGTGGGATTAAAGCTTTGTTCTTATTGTTGTTGTTGTATTTCCTTCATAGACTTGGGCCTCACCATGGAGCTTCTAGCATTTGAGATTGATATGGCATTTCTTTTTGTAGTAATTGCACCAAAGATTATTTTTTAAAGAAAAATTATTCATTTTTTGCAAAAATTTGTGATAGAAAATCACTTATTTTGGGATTCAAAAGTTGTCATAGCATATGTTTTGAGGGCAGAATCATACTTCAGCTCATACAAGAGAAAATACTTCACAGAGTTGGATTTAAATTTGGTCAAATTTATTATTGAGTCACACCATTAACTTAAAAATTCTCTCTCGATCTAAGAATGGTTTGAGGGTCACCGCATCCTCAGAGCATGATATGTTCAGATCTTTGTAATATTCCAACTCCAACTATTAAACACTCATGACATTAAAGTACTATATGATAGGAAGATTATTAACATCTTTCCCCTATGAGCGTATTTATTTAACTCCATCTCAAAACTCTTTAGTAGTATAAAGAAATATAAATAGTCCACAAATCTCAAGTGGTGGTGTGTTCCACAATCATGTCATTATCATAGAATCACATTTTTCCCAAAGTATAAACTTTAGGTATTTGAGCTCCAGAGAGAGATCCATAAAGTATTAGATCTTTCCCTTTTCTTATAGAAAAGTATTCACAATTTGTGATCATTTTAATATTTTTTTTCAAGCAATAAGATGTTTGAAATTCCCAATGTTCTCCTTCAATATGATTTTCAACATTAAACATCATTGATTCTTTTAAAGGAAAGTCAAAAAATAATAAATAGGAGTATCCCGCAAAAAAAAATAAGATTGGAAGTAAAAAAACGTAACCTTAGAAAAACCCAATCTCGACCTAATATCATCTGGAAAATAAAAGTATAAAGAATATTTTAAAAAAAATTATTTTTGTTATTTTTTACAAGAGAGTCATATATACATTCTCAATAGGCATTACAAAATAGGAATAAATCAAAAATAATAATAAGAGTAACAAGGGATCGACAACCCTACAGAAGAGCACACGAATTGCAATTTGAGGGCCATAAAGAAATTGATTGAACGACCCAAGCATTGATCTATGTGTTTTAATTTCTTTGCTAATATTGGAGAGTGAATAGGCCCCACCAAAAAAGAGAAAAGAAATTCAACAAGTATAATCATTAAAGCTTAACATGTATCAAGTATAATAAAGTCAATATGTGTTGCATAAGAAAATGAGAAATCATTTCAACAAAGGTTATTATACTAAAGCAGATGTTATTTAATGTGTATAGAGGGGGTATATCAATAAATACATTAAATGAGAGAATTATAATTCATTGCCATAAAATAGAAACATATTAACACCTTATTCAAAAGCCCTATTTCCACTTTTTTTAATCACTTCTTTAGCATATCACCTATAATATTATCATGCACACAACTAGTGTTTATTTATTTATTTTTATTATTGTAAATGATTATGCTTGTTTCATATACATTTTTTTCTTCAAATTGATTTACTAGTCCATTTCTAATAAAACAGTTTAATATTACTTTTTCATCAAACAAAATTTGACATTTTAACAACTTTGTTATTTCTCTTCTAGCCAATTCGAATAGTCTTGAATGTCAACTTTTAAAATTTATTTTCTTTTCTTATTAAATTCAAAATGATTTAATTCAAGAAAGAAATAGACCTTATATTTAATAATGCATGCTCTTTCTTATTAGCTTAAAAACTAATGAAGTAGAAATTATCTTACATGTTTGCTTCTCATCTTATGCTTCTATCCCTAACCTAAATAATTTTAAATTAACTCTTAACTTTCAATTGACCGGCATCTCCATTACCATTATTAAATTCTACACACTATTATCATTACTATTAAATTGGAAAGTAATCTTCACCAATATGATGATTTTTTAATTACACATTAATCAACACCACTATTCTTATTATTACATTAGAAATTAACCTACATCTTTCTCTTTTAATCCTAATTAATTTAGTATAGTTCTATCAATTTTTTAATCATTATATTATCAAATTGTAATACATATAAAGCAACATTATATCTCTTAAAAGAAATTTGAAACCTTCATATATCTAAGAAAAAAACTTTCTAATTTGCACTAATACCTTAAAGTCCATCTTCTTCCCTTTCCCTTTCCCTTTCCCTTTCCAAAATATCAATATCTTCACTGATATTTTCTTCCTCACAATAAACCTAGCAATTCTTGGATTATCTTGTACTCATAGGATTTATTAATTGCAAGAAAAAAAGTCAAAAATCATGCTTCTCGACTGTCCCAAAAAAAAAAATCTAAATAGAAACATAACTCTCAAGCTTGGAGGACAAAAGGACCTTATTTTAGATGTCGAAAATCATACATAATTGGAAACATCTCGATCCCACGTGGTTATACCCGTAATTGCTCACATAAGGGTGCTCGTGCACTTGGCACGGCACATGGATGTCCCTTCCTACTCAATTGTGCCACTTGACATGCTCGTGCACTATGGTTCGTTCACCCGCCATTTTTTCTTCACTCACTCCCTCGTTCGCTCCCTCTCTTTCTCGATGCTCCCACTCTAATCAACTCACCCAACCTAGTAACTGTTTTAAGCAGCTACTATTCATTTTCGCCTTCTTCTTTAAGTTATTTGTTTTAACACTTAATTAAACAAGCGTTGCATTTTCTCTTCTTTTAAATTGATTTATTGAGTTAAATTTTGAAACATTTTACTCTAATTTAATTTAATTAAATAATTTATTATAAGTATTTTATCTCATTAAATTAATTTAATGATTATTATTTATCAAGAACTTTTATATTATTACAAAACTAATGTCAAATAGTTAGAATAAGGTGGATGTTAATGTACTTTAGTCGACATGTAAACCTTTAGTTTATACATAAAAAGTTTACTTCTATTAGAGATGATTGGTCATGATTATGGAATATTGAAGCATGGTTGTCCACTCTCCTTGCTCAAAATTCCCTCTCAATTGATCCCTTTTCTCTCTTATTGTCGGTTCTACATCTCTGCTTCACATCTCTCCCACCTCTTAGGCCAAATCAAATGTTAGAAAGATTGACTTTGTCATAACGGACTTCCATCATTAATGATTATTTTCTCTTGAAAACACCGCTCAATCATGTGTGCTTTGATCTCAATCTCACCAATCCCATTCTCTTCCTCTCTTCTTCTTCACAAGTCTCCCCCTTTCCCAAAACCCAACCCTCGCTCTCTTGCTCCCTCTCACTCACATTACCCATATCTCAGTCTCCACTTCAAAATCCAGCTCTCTAGTTGCTTAATTCACAGTTAAACACAAGATAAGGCTAAATTGGTTCTCCATCACTTTGCAGTCTCCGTCTAGTTGATGCCGATCACAACTTTTACATTCGAGAAAACGTCAATTTACAGTTTCTCAGATTGCAATACATCAAAACTTTGGCAGTAATAAAAGATTTTATAAGTCTAAGACTGCGATATATGATTTATAAAAGAGCAAGTTCTTCATAAATGCTAGATAAAAGTTTGCCAGCAATTAAATCCACACCTTTTCCTCTAGCTTAGCTGTCAGGGAATTGACTTCATGCCGCAATGAAAGGGCTTCAGCTGCAGCAACTTTCGACCGTCTCAATTGTGCTTCCATTATCTGCATCTCTTTAGACAATGCAGATGCGACGGCATGAATCTCGTCTTTGATATCATTTCTCTCTGAAATAAAAATCTGTTAGAGCGGAACATGAAAACCACGCAATTTTACATAGCTAAAACTTCATGATTTTCACCTGAATCCTGCACTGCTTCTTCCAATTTCATTTCAAGATCGTTTCTTTCAGCAATTTGTTTCAGAATTTGAAGTTCTAGCTCATTTGCCTTGGCCTCAAGACTTAAACAAGAGGCCCTCATAATATCAAATGACTCCGATTTGGCAGACAGCTCCCTAAGTTTTTTAAGTAACTGATTTCTATCCGCCTGTATGTATAATTCTAGGAAATCAATACAATAAAACCGACATACAGTGAGCTATAAGCAATACTAAAGCAAAAAATTACCAGCAAAGGTTCTATCAACCCCTTGTACCGCTCAAGTTCAGCATTTAAATGCTGAAGTTGGTCTTCCAGTAAAACATATGGTTTTGAATGGAACACATATTTGTCATCCTTCAATTGATTCTACTTGTGAGAGGAAAAAGGGCAAGTTACAACAACAACTTCCAATGATTTGAAGCACTGCCGCAAAAAAAATAATTTCTATAAACAAACAAACAAAGCTTGAATCAAGTAACCTCAAGGTCTTCCAATTGCTTTGACAAGGTTAAATTGTCTTCCCGTGCCTCCTGAAGTTCAAATTCACGATTTGATGCCAGCATCTGCCACAAGAAAAGGTAAATTATTTTACTTGGGGCTTGTTTAGGATCATTTTAAAAAAAAAAAATGTTTGTTTAGTATATTTATTTACATATTCTTATCTTTCATTTCTAAAACAAATTACAGGTTTTTGAAAATACAAAAAATAACTTCCATGTGTTTAGAGTGTTTTTAAAAATAACCATTCCTTAATCAAATAGTCAAACATATTTGTTTTAGATCAAAACATAAACAAAATAAAATAGAAAAAAAATGATCTTAAATGGCCTCTTAGATATGAATACTTTACGATATTAAGCNATGTTTGTTTAGTATATTTATTTACATATTCTTATTTTTCATTTCTAAAACAAATTACAGGTTCTTGAAAATACAAAAAATAACTACCATGTGTTTAGAGTGTTTTTAAAGATAACCATTCCTTAATCAAATAGTCAAAAATATTTGTTTTAGATCAAAATATAAACAAAATAAAATAGAAAAAAAATGATCTTAAATGGCCTCTTAGATATGAATACTTTACGACATTAAGCTGGTAACAGCGGCCTTGGAACACACAATAGAAACAAAAATAAAATACCACATGGTAATCATTTCGGTACCTTGGCTTCTTCAATAGAATCTTTCAACTGCCTAAGAGTGATGGTTCTATCTCCAGGTCTCCCAGGTGCGCTGCTCCCATTTATGGAGCTGACAAGTGAATAATTCATAGCAGATGTCCCTTTCTTCTGCAGCTGTAAAATAACCAACTTGCGTCTACTTTCCTCAAGCTCAGCCATACTTTCCTCAAGTTCACCTACATCAAGCATGCAAGAAGTTAAATGCTCAAACAAAGTGAAGCATGAGCTGAACAATGAATGCGTACACAAAATAACGATCAAGAATATAGAATGATTATTAATACCAAAATTAAGGCAAAAACAGCGTTGCATTGGCAATGTATTCTATCTGAAATTTTTTCTGTAATTTTCTTGTTTAAAGATAATGATACATTATCAGTTTCTACAAGTGTATTTTATGAAAAAGTCATTACAATGAGCTCCACTGGACAAAATTGATATGACTTTTATTCTAAATTGTGATATGAAATCAGTGGTGATGATTAGGACACCGAAGATAAACATTAATATCAATGTTTAAGATTTGTACTATCAACTAACAAATTAGAGAAGATTGTGGAAAGTGTCAACTAAAATTCTGTTTAAGAATGCAGAACAGAAGGTAAAAATAGATTTTTTTTTTTTAGGAGGAGAGAGAGAGTGGGAGGGTTGAGTAGGTGGGGGAAAACTAGAAAACCATACTTGAGAGGTGCTTTATCTCAGACTGCTCTTTGGACTTGCTCTCCTCATAATAACTTATTTCTTCTGCGTATTTTGTATGCAACTGGTGTAAAATAGATATGGCCGCATGAAGATTACGAACCTCCTCTCTTAACGAAGCATCAAACCTTTTCAGTTCTACCATAATCTCTAAAATAAAAAAAGAAAAGTTGATCAGCATTCAAAACACAGGAAAAAAAAAGCATAAACTGCGTGCAACTTAAGATGTCACTTTCTGGATCAAGCGCTCATAAAATTTAAAAACACACAAAAAAAAAATTGCTTTTAATATTTTCCTAACCTTCTGAAGATGGTGTGCCATGCAAAACCACCGCTAACCTCTCCATTTTATCCTGGTGAGCAACTATCATCTCCTCTATATTTTTCATCAAATTTATGGTCCATGAATGGCGTAATGCGAGAGCATCTTGCACGTGTTTGATTTCGAGTTCTACCCCATTCCTCTGAGTGGTAGACATTCTTAACAGCACGCGTAGAAATATCTCTTCAGGTGGGAAAGATGCAAGGATGTCTGGAAGATTAAATGAAACAAAACATGCCTAATGTTAGTTGAAATAATGCTACAACGGGAGGATCAAAATAAAAAGTAAAAAAAGATAATAATATAAGTATTTAAAGGACCTTCAGTGAAATACTCATGGTCTAGTTCATGTAAGATATTTGGGTCACCACCAGCTCGTAATCCAAGTAAAACCATGTCATCAACCAGCTATAAAAAGGAAAAAAAGAAAGTAAAGCTACTCAAACAAGAAAAAAAGAAAGAAAGAGATGGTGAGGAAACAGATGACAGATGAGTTTGAAAAGAAACAGAAAGCTGTAAATGTGACCTGATTCCATTTTTTGTTTAAGGCCATCAAAGTTCGATCATAATAGTTCTTCTTCTCTTGTAGCTCTTTGCACTTCTTTTCCAGCTCGTGCATTGCCCTCTTCTGAGCTTCTAACTGTTGAACAAACTGCTGGTTTTGATATTGGAGAGCTGCAGCATCAACCTGAAGTTCAAAATGTCAGTAAACGTTCTTAACAAAGTTTGGTATGAAAAACAGTAAACAAATATGTTGAGTTGAAGCAACTAATAAAGATATATATGAAAAACTTGACAATAACAGAATGTCAAAAAGCTTGAAACAGCAAACCAAAAGCTAGGTCCATATAGAGATTACAAAAATAAAAAATTTAAAAAAAAAACATAATATGACTACCAAGAATTAAAAAGGCCTAACAAAAATGGGAGCAAAGATAAAGAATGATTATAATAATAAAAAATAATTTTAAATGTATAAAAATAAATCCGATAATAGATATTTTCATGCAAATCATGGATTGAAGTTACATTTTTTAAGTATTGTAATGTCGAAGTCGGATCATATTTTTCCTATTCAAAATGCCTGAATGATATTAAGCTTAACTCCTAATACTAACCCTTCATTTCGTTGGTGGTAACAATGCATTCCCCTTGAAATTTCAGAAGGAATTTGGTTTTTAACACTGACTAAATGAATAATAAGTGCCACTTTCCCTCACTAGACTCTAAAATCGCATCATCTACAAAAAGCAATATTGGTGCATGAAGAGAGAGCTTATCACAGTACTGTAATTGTTGCAGTACCGCGAGAATACTTGTCGCAGGAGACGAGCCTAAATAATCTCATTTTTTTCTTTCTTATGCTTTATTTCATATTATCTTTCATTCATTTTCAGTCATTTCTTATATATAGTGTTGCATTAGGTTTGAACGTCAGTTTTTTTTATGTGTTTTGTTTAGAACAGTCGTTTGCGTCCGTTCTTCTCCCTTTAAGGGTTTTATCCAAAGGAGTGGGTGGTGCTCCCACTGTATCTCTCGCCCAATGTGATGATTATCTTCCTAATTCCCTTCCGCGTCCTCCTCACATCGCTTCCGGCCATCCTCCAATACTGCAGCCGCCCCAGAACAAGCCTCCTGCTCCTGTTTCCCTGCAGTTTTCCAATCTTCCAGCCACTGCCATCCGTGTTTCGGCTTGCTGCCGCCATCCCAGACAGCAAGGAGTTGCTGTCCTTACTCGTTCCAGCACCCCCACATGTCACTACCACTTGCAATTGTCGTTACCTCGCTGTCCCAGCCATTCCTACCAGCTGTCAACCCTCACAGCTACCCCAAAACCCCTTTACTTACTGCTGCTGCCACCAAACAGCAAATTGTTGTTGTTTGATCTGTTGTTCCTTGTTGTCCACCCGCTTAGTTTGCTACTAACACACAAACAGCAAGGTGCCACAGCTTGTCTTGTTCTTTAAACTCTTTCCTGTGTGTTGCCGCTCAGAACAACGAGCAACAATTGTTGTGTCGTTGTTTTCCCACTATCCAACCCCTCCTCTACCTTGCCGCAACCTTTCCAAACCCCCGCCAATCACCAGCACCGCCCCGAGCTCCCACCCTAGTTTGATTATGTGTTGTTTATATTTTTATTTTAGATTTCCGAATGTCGTGTTAATGTATTTTCTCTTTCTAGTGTGTTGATTATAACCGTCGATTTGTTTTTCATAATAATATATGTTTTATCTATTGTTATTTAGGTTAGCTCCAGTACCAACGTAGAATGACCACAGACTCTGGTATGATTCACCAAACGATTAAAAGGTTCTCGAAACCTCTAAAAACCCTTACTAGATCTTTCCCCAGCTAGGTGCAATTTTGTTCTCCAACACTACATTCGTTTCCTCTTCCACAACTTAACTTATATCATCATCCTCGGTTAGATTTCTCATCTCTGCTCTTCTAAAAAATGCTTGGAATATTTCATTGTGTTCCCAAATTGGAGGTCGCGTGTTCGATCCACCAGTCATCCTCCGCTTGCCACTTGGAAGACGCTCAAAGGATATGCCGCCTGTCTAGCATCATTACCGATCGACTGGTCACTGTTGTCGGTCGACTCAAAATATTCTGCCATAGTACCATCAATCGAAGCAACTTCGATATCTGGCAGAGCACCCTCCTCAACCGTTATAACCGAAGTGATACCTTCCACTCGCAACTCCGACTACGATTCCATCACCACCGCCATTAGAGTCACCAATCGTCCCAAAGTACTCTCAACCACAAGATCTCCAGCGCTAACTATCACCAGTCGAGACAATCTGCCTATCATCACGCGAGATGTCCTCCTCTGTTGACCACCGGGATCCCCCGACGACATCATTTGGTCACGCGGATCAAGTTCAAGGTCCTCCATTTTCCTTTTCATAGCTAAATCTTTCCTTAAGTGTCCACCCGCAGGATAAGGGGGAGTGCTAAGAACCATGAGTAAATATTTATCAAAACAACCCTTGAGCTTTAGCACTAGAAATGGTGTCGATTAGAGTTCACAGAAAAAGAAGTAGAGAAGAAAGCCCCATTGATCCTATTTATAGGAACTGCGGGCACAAAATTGAGAGAGTAATTATTAATTTATTAAATAGTTGAGGTTATAAATAAAATTTTCGATCATAAAGACTCTCTTGTCCTTATCGCAACACACTCTTCAAGAAGTAAGAAAATCGGCGATATGTATGCAAGAAATTATCAGCGCGAATCTTAAGACAATCACATGGCCCGTAAAGAAAAAGATGAAAACCAACAATATGAGACTTCAATAAGTAAATAAGCCGATCGACTGAAAGTCGACAACCAATCGATGGAAGACCGATCGGCTTAAATTTCTCCCAGTTATCAAATGATCATCCGAAACGAAGACATCAATGGCAGTCGACTCAGTCGACCACTTGAAGAACACTCGAATTCCCAGAGCCGAAGTCGATCGATATTGGTAAACAAAGTCGGCCCAAGTAAGCTACGTTGACCGGTCCAAAGGCATACCGATCGGTAGACTTAGACTTATGGAAAGTTGTCAATATCGTGTGTTGAAGTGAAGAGTTTTCAATCTCGGTTATGACTATGAAAAAGTGTCAGAATCAGTTATAGATCCAGAATACGTCAATATCATTTATGATTACGAAAAGGTATTTAAAAGGGAAAAGACTAATATGTAATGCTCATACTTAAATAGAGGAAAATAATAACTTGTAATGCCCCATTAAAGTTGGGGTAAAAATGTAACTTTATTAAGGGTCGCTTGTGATTATAAATAAGGACCATTTTATGCAGGAAATGACAAATATTTTCCCTGAAACTGTTCATCCTACACTCTACTGCTCTCTCTCTCTCTTCTTCCATTCTTCTTTATGCTCTATCTCCCGTGGTGTGTTCCAAAGGACAAATCAGGATTCAACACAAATTATTCTTTCAATTCCCCTTCTTGTGTAATTTATCTCTCCCGTTTTTCTATTTTCTTTCAGCACACCTCAAATGGCCATTTGGCTCAGTTAAACAAAGTACAGTATTTCCTGGTAGAAAAGAAACCTATAGTTTGTCTGTATTCATCAATACAAATAGTATCCATACTAAGGCAAATGAACAAAACACTGCAGGAGATAAGAGAGATGAAAATCAATCAAGTTCGAGAATGTTGAATTCACTCAGTATATTTTATTCTTCCATAAACATGGAATATCCCCACTTTCAGGTTTTTCCAACTCTAGTAGTAGAGCAAGTTAAACTCACATGTAAGCCTGCAACATCAACATCCTAATTATTATGCTATTCAGAATTTTTGTTGATTAAAAATCATGCAGTATGACTGAAGTATATTTCATTAAAATGTGGTCATGTAATTTTGGCCTTACCAAAATCCTATAAATTACAATTTTCAGTATATCACTTTCCCATCCAACAATAAAATGAACTAAATCAGTATCCCACACAGTTTACGCTTCAGGTTGGCAGAAGCCATTTATGTATGCTGTTCAAGAAATCCCAAATAAGTTCGCAAAATTTCAGGGGCAAACAGATGATAGAAAAAATTTATTAAGCCCATACAGTTTTAGCTGCTCTAGTCCGAAAAATAACATATTGTAGAGGTATCATGATATATTTTAGTGAAATAATGGATAGAATGATTTTACGAGCTTTTAACCACAACATTCTGTCATGCTACCTCTTAGCATGTCGAAACATACAGGCACCAAGACGTGCAATAAGAAACATATGACCACCTTTCAGCAGCAGCATTTTTGTATGATAGATCCAAATCGATGTAAGATGCAAAACTGATAATGAGAATAAATTATTAAACGTGAAGTGTTTCAATATTTTGAGAAAATATTTTTCCTAAACAATATATCTTTCACAAATAGGATATTGAATCAAATTTGAATTTAATAAAATTCCAAAAAAAAAAAAAAAAACACCATGTCATTGTAAGAAAACCAACAATAATCAAGGCTTTGAGATTGAAGTAGCCAGCCAAGATTTGATAGGATCACACAAATATGATAGACAATATACAGGAAATATTTAGAATGACTGCTCTTAATCTAAAATTTAAGCAATGGAACCTCCTTTATTTTGCATTTAGCTTTGATCAATGGAACCTCATTGCCTACATGATTTGAATATCCAATTCTTTCAGGCTGTGTGATCTTGGAAACTTACGCTTATGGTTATTCATGCAAACAACAGAGACAAAAGAACTAAACCAACCCAAATTAAGACATAGTACTCAGTGCTTGCAATAGCTAGAGATCTTATTAAGGTAACAAAAAATTAATCGGGAATGTCCAAACCAGTGCTAAGCAAACGTTTTATAACAAATTTCATAAATTTTGAATTTATATGATTGACGGAAAAAGAGATGTAATGCAACCTAACCAACTAATCAAGGATTTAATGCTTTTCACTAATTTCACACCTTATGATTTATAGTGATTGCCAATTTCCAAAACATGCCTTAATCCAGTTATAAATACTTTCCCTTCAAGGGGTATTATATAATGTTTTTATTAAGTAACATCCGTCCAAAATGAACTATTAAACTCTTTTAAATTAATTCTATAACTACAACAATACCTGGACTGCTAAAAATAGACAACTAAAGGATCTTGACCATGTTGATGACCTATAAATATTATCGCATCCATGAGCCATGTTTTAAATTTTGTATAAAAACTCATAATGATCAATTCATTTACATTGCTCATACAAGGCAATGAGCTGTAATAAATTAAAGTGATTGACATGCTAGATTTTCTCTTTAGCCTCCATTCTCTTGAATTAGCAGAATCACCTACTTTTAAGATTAAGAATCCAGAACACAGCTCGATTTGAAAAGGCAACAGGTCTCACAGCAAGGAAAAATTGGTATCAATGAGAGTTTGGACAAGGTATTTCATACCTAGTTAGATTTTCCATGTTAGTTTAATTTTTGTATAATAACCGCTAATGATCAATTCATTTAGAGTTCTTATAAAGAAATATGACATTTACAAAATAAATGGGATAGACATGCAATGTTTTATATCAACCTTCATTCTCTTCAATTAGTAAAATCATCAAACTTTAAAATTGGGTATCCCGAATACACGACTCAATTTGACATGGTAATAGAGGGTTTCAGGAATGAAAAAAACTGGTGATAAAAAATTCATGTCAAGTTTGATTTGATATGGTAGAAGGTATTCATAAAATCCTCATAAATTAGACGACTTAATAGAATAAACATAAACTTCAACTTTATCTTAGTATGCTTCTACATAATAGAAATCTCAATTTGAAATACACGAATAGAAAATATATTAAAGAAGGTAACTAATATTAGCATCTCACTTTTTATATAGAGCACATGATTTAATTAAAATGCATAAAGCTAAAGGATTCAATTAATTTACCTTTTTCATAAAAAACTTAATGCGAAATACTAAAACTGACATGCCACCTTCCACCAAGCATATTCAATGTGTTGCAAACCCATGCATACAAGCTAGGAATTGAGTAGCAAGCATAGAGGTTTGCAACATTTAACTTTCTGCAAGATAAGCAAAATCTACCCAAAATCTAACTAATAGCTAGAAATATTCAAAATATTTCCTATAGATGGAAAAAAAATTAGGATTTCAATATCTTAATTAATATGGCATTAATTTTTTTTTAAATTTTCTATTAAATTGATGAGGCATCAATCAGCCAAATTTCAGGATCTGGTTCATTTCTCTGTGCACCCTCTGGATTCCATGTGCCCATCTAAACTTTCATTGTATTCTGTCTTTTTCATGAATTAGGTCATTTACAGATTTTATAAGAAATTCTTAGTCTTCTCAGTGGGTTAATTACATTAAAAAAAAAATCAACATTCATCCCGAGCATTATACCATGTAGACTGAATTTCATAAAAGGATCATAAAACATAAGGAAAAGCGGGACAGCTTTGTTTCCATTGACAGCCAAGTTCTCATTGAGTCACAAAAACATCTATAAAATAAATGAAGTAATTTGGGCTACATTTAATTTGCTAGGGTTTTCTAAGGAAAGTTGGAATATAATATTGCCGGGCATGAAATAAATGGGAAAACTTTTTAACAGAAAATTAAACAAACTCTAACGTAAAAGCTCATAATCCATTGCTCGAGCATAGGATGGTAAGAATACACTGAACAACAAGAATATCTAACCCATTCTTCTAAATTCTGTTAAATTTTCACAACGCATTCCTCCCATATTGGCATATATATAAGTAATATTCCTCCCACCGTCATTAAATCGCGCTCTGAGACTAAGATTTTATCCAATATCATAATAGGACAAAGAAAACTCATTTTTTGAACGATTAATCAAGAAATATATATATATATATATCGTCAAACCTCTTCGCTCTGCGTGGGATTCTCCCTCTCTCCCGATGCCATATCCGGGAAACCACCACACCAGAGCACTTATGCGAATTAGGGTTTTGCTCGGGAAACGAAAAAGAGAGGATCAATGAGAAAGTGGGAGAGGAGCGAAGAGTAAGAGACGACGGATGCATGAGTAAACCGAATTACGAAGGGGATTAGGACGAGTGGGGATTTGAGAGGATGAGTCGAGTAGAAGAAGAAGCGCTCTCCATTTCGAGAAAATATTGATCAGTACTGGCAATCACTAGCTGAAAAAAAAAAAAAATTTGTCACTTAAAGATAAAATATTTTTCCTTTGTTATTCAGTTATTATTATATATTATTCAGGTGTTATTATATATTATATAAGTATTATTGATGTATAGTTATGTTATTATAACACCAGAAATATTCCCAAAACACAATAACACATAAATAACATAAAATAATACCTGAAAAACACCGGGAAAATATTCCCCTGTGTTACTGGGTCGATTTCTTTTTTTTCTGTCACCTCCACATGATGTGTTTTTGTTGGACTCTGCGTGAACTCTACGTGTGGAATCTTAATGCAATATTTTTTTCTCCATTTACCATGAAGAAAGGTCTGTCATTTCATATATATATATATATATATATATATATATATATAATTCATTTTAAAACTTTAACTAATATATTTCAATTTTATCAAATTCATACTAGAATTTGTAAATATCATTTTAAAACTTATGATTTAATTAGCTTACAGCTACAAAGGTACCATTACCATAATAAGCATATATTGAATTTCCACATGTATAGCTTTTAATCTTTAGCTTGGTTGTGGATGATTTAGTTATAATGTTTGCCTTTGGTTTTTCGATTGGATTTTTCATTAGTTCTAAGCATTTTGCTTTGCATGGAATTATATGTACATATTTTAGATTTTATCTTTTACAAATTATTTTATTTTTTGGACCCTAAAAGCTTACTTTAATTAGTATCATACTTTGATTATTTCTAGCATGGTTGTGAAAATTAAATCGAATTGCTAGTTTGAAAGTAAACGGGTCTGAAGTTCGATTTGGTTTCTACCAAAAATTGTCCCCCACATCGAATTGGTAGAGCCACATCTAATTGGTGGTTCTATCGTCAAACCATAGAATTCATCCCAATTTTTAAGATTCGACAAATTCCTTCTTTTATTAGTCTGAGATAATTTTGTAGCATTTTTTAAATATTACTTATATATAAAAATAAAAAAGTAATAATCCTTAATATAATAATAGCATAACTAAANAATTTTTCATTAGTTTTAAGCATTTTGCTTTGCATGGAATTATATGTACATATTTTAGATTTCATCTTTTACAAATTATTTTATTTTTTGGACCCTAAAAGCTTACTTTTAATTAGTATCATACTTTGATTATTTTTAGCATGGTTGTGAAAATTAAATCGAATTGCTAGTTTGAAAGTAAATGGGTCTGAAGTTCGATTTGGTTTCTACCAAAATTTGTCCCTTGCATCGAATTGGCTAGAGCGACATCTAATTGGGGGTTCAATTGTCAAACCAAAGAATTCATCCAAATTTTTAAGATTCGACAAGTTCCTTCTTTTATTAGTCTGATATAATTTTATAACATTTTTTAAATATTACTTATATATAAAAATAAAAAAGTAATAATCCTTAATATAATAATAGCATAACTAAAAAAAACCCTATTCCAATTTCTTTAGTGAAAAGGTGAGGTGTCCCTCTTGCAATCCTAATCCCTTGGTAAGCAGCCGTCATTTTGTCGATCATCGAGTCCTTTAATTTTAAAAAGATATAATTTTAGTTTTCAGGCTAACCTTCTTAGTTCATCCATGCCAGCAGGTGATAGTGGTAAGAAACTACTCCCTAAATCTTCCTAAATAGGTATTTATCATATCATATTTTATTCATATGGATTTAATTTGATTATAACATAGTTGATTTAATTAAACTTTTTATCTATTATATTTTTGTATTTTAAGTTAGAGTTCTTATGTGTAATAAGGTGTAGCCATATTAGGCTTTAATGTTTTGTGATCTAAGTTCTTTATTCTATTTTAGTTTTGTATATGCTTGCACCATTTAAGTTTGGTCGGCTTCAAAATTACTAATTTGCTCCAAATAAAATAATTATAAATGATGGTTTATTTAGGGTTATTTTTTGTGGTTTATATAGTTTTGAATTTGAATTTATCAAAAAAAAAAAGTTTGAATTGTAGCTAATTGCTTTGTTGAAGTGAAGGAATTGTTTGGTGTTTATATATGTCAAGGCCAAACATTTATTTAAGAATTAGTCAAAATATAGATTTTTCTATTTTAGGCTTACTTTCGTGTTGGACAAATAAAATTTGCAGCTTTTAGTCACGAAATAGCTATATTTTGTTATTGCTTTAAATATAGGTTGACCTTGCTTGTCTTTGGAACTCTTCACCAAGCACTTTAAGCTTTATCTACTAAGGTATTTTTAACAAGTTAGTATCTTTTTAAGTATTCCTTAAATAAATATAACTTTATCTTATCTCCTATCTCACTAGTTTTTTTTTTCCAGGAATGATGTGCTTCTAACTGAATCTAAAAATATGATCCATGAATAGCTATGGTATTCTTGTATTGTACATATCAATGAATGTTGAGTTTGTCTGTGTTTTAAATTTTGATCACTAATTAATGAAACAATCAATCAGAGAACTTTCTATCTTTCAAATAGAATGAGCAATTACAAATAATTATTTGTTCTAACCATGTGTTTGAATTTTTAAAATAGGTGTATATCATCTCTTGGTTAGTTTGAGCACTTTTTCACATAGAGTTGTCAAACTTTAATTCTTATTTTTGAAATAAAAATTTCTATGTTAAAGTTATGTGACGCCTATTATGAAAGATAGCACTTTAAAGTTCAGCCCAAGAATAATTATTCTCATTTTTTTATTTATATGAAATAGATTTTCTTGAATATTTGAATATTGAATTAGGTTAGAGTTAACAAGAGCCATTTTGGAATTTATTACACTTGTTTATTTAAATAGCAATCATTTAATTTATTTTTTTGCTAATCATAGGGTAGAATCATTTGAAAGTTCGTCTATAGCTTCTTTTCATTGTGTCTGTGAGAAAATGGATCTGGTATGGAATCATTTTATAAAAAAATATATAATCTAACGGAAAGAAATAGTACATGTGCTTGCATTATGGAATTATTAATTAAAGTGGAGGTATAAATATAATAAAATAAGATATTTTGAACCTACTTTAATTAATAAAGCATCATATATTGTTTGTCATCAAACATAATAAAAATTTAAAAGAACATGAGAAAAAAAAATATTACCAATGGAACAGAGAATGCATATACCAATATAAGAAAATCTAAGAAGTATACATAAAAAAAAAGTGCCAATAGGGCAAAGAATACATATAACAATATGATTAGCCTATCAATATTAATGAAGAGTAAGGAGGTTCTTCTTCATATTAGTAGTAAATTCTATTGCACATGACAAATTTATTGATAAATGAAAGAAAAAAGTATACAACAAAAACAACAACAAAGCTTTAATCCCACTACGTGGGGTCGGCTACATGAGTCTTTTTTCTCCATTGTTTCCTATTTAGTGTCATATTTGCATTTAGTTCTAATAAATTAATATCATTTTTTATACAATAAGCCCAAGCCTTCCTTGGTCTACCTTTGCTTTTCTCAACACAAGTCGAATCTAAAACATCTACTCTCCTAATCGGATCATCAGATGGCCGACGTTTAATGTGACCAAACCATCTAAGATGACTTTCTCTAGTTTTGTTCGTCACAGGAGCTACACCAACCCTATCATGGATATATTCATTTCGCATTTTGTCTCTAAGTGTTGCAGCCACTCATCCACCTAATCATTCTCATCTCAGCAACACTTAACTTATTATTATGCTTCTCCCCTCCCACCTAATCATCTCATCTCGGCAACACTTAACTTATTATTATGCTTCTCTTTTAAAGGCCCACATTCATACACATAATCATTCTCATCTCGGCAACACATAACTTATTATTATGCTTCTCTTTTAAAGGCTAACATTCAGCGCCATAGAGCATTGCAGGTATCACCACTGTCTTATAAAATTTTCCTTTCAGTCTAAGCGGTACTTTTCTATCACACAAAAGGCCTGAAGCATTCCTCCACTTTAACCAACCAACTTGAATTCTACTTATTAGCATCCTCATCTACATAACCATCGCTTTGAACAACAGACCCAAGATATCTAAATCGTTCGCACCTTTTAATAATTTGATCACCCAAAGTCACGCTTATGTCAAGAGAGCTACTAGTAATAAAATTACATTCCATGTATTCAATTTTAGTTCTACTTAAATGAAGGCAATTAGACTCCAATTTAGACCTTCATAATTCAAGTTTTTTCTGGGTTTTTCTCTCATTTTATCCACGAGAAGGATATCATCGGCAAGAAGCATACACCAAGGTACATCCTCCTGTAGATGTCCAGTAAGGCCATCCATAGCTAAAGCAAAACGATATGGGCTTAAAGCCCGTCCCTGATATAATCTAATAGAAATAGGAAAATACTTGGATAATCCTCCTTCAGTTTGAACACAAGTAACAGCTCTAGTATACATATCTTTACTGACTTGAATATAATTCATATCAACACCTTTCGTCTCAAGAACTCTCCAAAGGATATCTCTTGGAACCTTATCTCAAGATTTTTCTAAATCAATAAAAATCAAATGTAGATTCTACTTATTATCTCTGAACTTCTCCATCAAACCTTTCAATAAATGTATAACTTCCATAGTAAACCTGCCCGGCATAAATCCAAATTGATTGTGAGAAATCTTTGTAATGTGTCTTAATCTATGTTCAATTACCCTCTCCTATAATTTTAAAATATGACGCATCAACTTAATTCTTCTATAATTTGCGCACTCTTGTGCATCCCCTTTCTTTTTGAAAATGGGGACCAAAATACTCTTCGTCCACTTCTCAGGCTTCTTTTTAGTTTTTAAAATAATATTAAAGAGTTTAGTAAGCCAAGAAACTTTCAAATCTCCTAAATATTTCCACACTTCAATTGGGATATCATCAGGTCCTACAGACTTTCCAACTTTTCTTTAAAGTCTCTTCAACTTCTTTTTTACTAATGCAACAGTAAAAATGAAATGTTTTATTAGTATTCACTATATTAATATCACTAAGGTCGATCGTATTTTCAGAAACTTCATTAAAAAATTTATCAAAATAACTCGCCCACATATATTGAATATTTTTTCTAAGAAAAATACTTTTTGGTTTTCATCTTTAATACACTTTACTTGAGTTAAATCTTTACTTTACTTTTCTTTTTGTTTGGCTAGTTTATACATATATTTTTTCACCCTCCTTAGTATCTAATGTATTATAAATATCATTAAAAGCATAATTTTTAGCGTCACAGATTGTTCTTTTAGATTTCCTGCGGGTCGTTTGATATTTTTCCCAGTTCTCTAAACTTTTACATTTAAATCAATTTTTATAACATAACTTCTTATATTTTATCTTTTCTTGCACATTATTATTCCACCAACCAACTATTTTTATTTGTTAAAACTTTTTATTTTGACTCTCCAAGCACGTCTTTTGCTACTTGTTTAATAGTTTTTGTTACGTTATCCCACATAACATTTGCTTCTTCATAAACATCCCAAATTTTGAAATCTTGAATTTTACTCATAAAAATAATTTTAGCTGTGTTTTTTTAGGTTCTCTCATCTAATTTTAGGATGATGAGTTCTAATATTCTTTATTTTACAACTGTTTATCTTAAAATGTATAACTAGTAGACGATGTTTGGTACTTAAATTCTCAGTTGGAATGACTTTACAATCTCGACAATCTCTTCTTCTCATAAGAAAATAATCAATTTGTGTTTTATTAGATCCACTCTTATAAGTAATAAGATGCTCATCTCTTTTCTTAAATAAAGTATTAGTAATAATAAAATCATACACTAAAGTAAAATCTAAAATAGCTCTACCTTCTTCATTAGTTACTCCACAACCATAGCCACCATGAGTATTTCTAAATTCTTCTACCACTCTACCGACATGTCCATTTAAATCTCCTACAATAAAAATTATTTCTTCAAGAAGTATCATTTGTATTAAGTCTTCTAAGTCATTACATACTTTATCTTTAGACCTTGTATCTAAACCTACTTGAGGAGCATAAGCACTTATAATATTAAAAATCTTAGTATCACATTCCAAAATTTATCTTTAGACCCTGTATCTAAACTTACTTGAGGAGCATAAACACTTATAATATTAAAAATCTTAGTATCAATGGATTAATCTTAAGAGTTATAATTCTATATCTAAACTCTATTAATTTTTACAACTTTATCTTTCAAACTCTTATCTATAATTGCACTTACACCATTTTAGTGTGACTCTTGCCAGAATACAAAAGTTTCAAACCTAAATTATCAATCTCCTTAGTCTTTTCTCCAACCCATTTAGTTTCTTGAATATATAAGATATTAATTTTTTTATGAACCATAATATCAACTAACTCCATTAATTTACCATTGAGAGTGCCTATATTCCAAGATCCTATTTTAATATTAGTTTCATTAGTTTCATGAAATTGAGAAGCATATGAGCATTTAAATGAAAGAAAAAAGTATATTAAATTGAAATTTATTTCGCTCATTAAATAAATTCTTGATCTCAGTAATCACTGAGAAGCGTATGAGCATTTAAATAAACTGTAAAGAAAATTTGTTTGATAATTGTTAGGTGAGTTTTAATATTTATGTTTTGTTCAATGTTTTGAACATTTTTTATATTGAAAAAGTTAGTTGAGATAATAGTTGTAGTTGGTCATAATTATGAACTACATTCATATCAAATAATGATTGTTAATTTGCTAAGATATTATAAAGATGGTTGTGAGCTTCTTGTTGACTCTTATAAACATCAAATGAAAAAAACATGACATGCTTTGATTGTTGATAAGTGAATAGATATTAGAAATAGAAATGTTGATAGACCTTTTGGTTCACCACCCACGATGATTAACTCTTTTAATTAACAACTTCTAAATTAAGAAAGATAGTATTACTCTATAAATAGTTGAGAAGATTGATCCAAAAATTGTTGTTCAACTAGTGAATGATAACATAGAAAATTATAAAAAACATGAGAGCTATTGCATGAAAAACACAATAGTATTTGTAGTCTCATTGTGTTGTTTATTGCTTGAATTGGATTTAAAAAGATATATGTAGCACATCACATGTGACAAAACTTGTTAAAAGCGCATGGAAGATAATATATTTTATTAAATTCATATTTTAGTATTATCTTGGTTAGGAGAAAAGTCATAGTGGATTAAAATAGTGTTTTCTAGAAATATTTATTTTGCTACAAATTTTATTACATTGAAAACTGAGCATTAACATAAAAATGATTATCATATATTTGCTAATAGTGGGTATTATATTGACTTAAAATTGACAAAAAATAATAAAAGGAAAAGAAACATATTTTATAATTTTAGATAATAAATTCCAAAATGTCTAATCATACTAAAGTTATAAGAACCACAAATAATTTGTTGGTTCATTGTGTTGTGTATTGCTACAATTTGATTTAAAGAGATATATGTAGCAAGGATAATATTATTTTATTAGAATCATATGTAAGTATTATTTTGGTTAAGAAAAAACTAAGGCGGTTTAAAATAATGTCTCTCAGAGATACTGATTTTGTTATAGCTTTTATTACATTAAAAAGTATGTATGAATTTAAACATGATATACAAACATTTAATACTAGTAAGTACTATAATGACTCAAAATTGGTAAAAAAGGCTAAAGAAAAAAAAAAGTTGATTCCCTAATTTAGATAATATAATGATCATTTGATCATATCAAAATTATTAGAGCAACAAATATCATTATTATGGGTTATTTTGGAAGAGTGACCATCTCTTAGCTATATATATATATATATATATATNTATGTCACATAAAAAATAATATAAGTAAATGGGGCATATGTAGCACTCAATTTTTATATTTTTATATATCTAAAATATAAACTTTAATAATAATTATGCCACTCAAATCTTTCATGTCACATCAAAAAAGTCCTAATTTTGAATTTTAATTTTGTCATGCATAATTAAGGTAATATCTATCTATCCATGTATGCAAAAAATTGAAATTGACGTGTTAGATATGTAAATACATAGAAATTGAGTGGCAAGCATGCAAATCATCATAAATAAATAAATAAATAATCAAATTTTAGATATATCAATTCATATGAATCATATGATATGTATCCAAATATTTTTATGTTTTAGTAGTATGGCCATCTTAAAGACCATTCCTAAACTTCTTGTTTTTATTATTTTAAAAAAAAATCTTAAATACGATAATCAAAATTTATTTTTATTTTATTTTACTTCAAACTAAATACAAATAATGATAATAATGCACTCCATTTGTTCTACACCTAATCAAACAACTTTAAAGTATTTCAAACATCACATTCTTGTTACACTATTTATTTTCAATATGTCAAATGACCCCTAAAATATAATGAATACAGATGCTTGCATGATCTAAAAGATATAGTTTATTTTTCATGTTGAAGTCAAACAAATTTGGTTATCATGTATCATATATTCTCCTAATTGAATCAAGTCCAAGTACAGATCATGAAGCCTGAATAATGAAGAAACCAACTTATGGATGGCGGACCTTCAACTAATTTACTGATTCATCCATCTGACCAATTCAAAATTGTATAAATTAGATTATAAAATTGAATTTAAAAAAAAAACAAGGAATTGGCAAAGTTCTAATGTCAAACATGGTAGGCAATCAATCACGGTTAGTGTGTTTGTGACTCTAAAGTTCCTGGAAAAAAATTTGCGTACTTAAGACGTACGCAGTAAGTTACAGGGTGGGTATTGGGATGTTATAACCGCGTTATAGCTCATATAACATCTCTGTAATCTACTGTAATGTATTTGTATCCTCTAGTAAGTTTTGCGCTTCTATTTTCATATATTTGTATGTTATGAGTATATTACAATAAATTATAGAGAGGTTACAGGTGATATAACGCAGATATAACCCCCTAATACCCTCCTTGTAACCTACTGCTGTATGCAACGCTGCGTACGTCTTACGAACTCAAATCTTGTCCAAGTTCCTGAGAGTTGTTTGTATTAAGAAGAAATATTACGTGCAGACAGAACAAATACATATTTGATGATATATAATATTTTCACAATATCACCAACCAACACGTATATTATCAGCATGTAATATTATCTCTTGTTGAGGCTGGATGATAGGCAATAGATTAGTGCAAGAGTGTAATGATTAAATTCGTCACAAAATAAACATATAAGAATGATTATAACTGCTGTAAGGTCGCAGAATAATCATATTGCAATTTTTGCACAATTATAATATAAAATTTCAACTTGTTTACAGGTTATAATGACACTGCAAATATTTAACTTGACAATAATTTTGAATTATTATAAGTACTAATGCATATTTGAATTAACACACACCTCCATACTACACGAAAAATTATTCCATATGGATCCGATCTCCACTGTCCATCAGAACAAATATTTAAACAAAAATAATGAGACCCACCAAAATACATGTTTGTTTTGATGGACGATGGAGATCGAACAGCGTATGCATTTCTGCATACCCTGTCCGTATGGAATAATTTTTCGTACTACACAGCGAGAAAATACTATAGGTGGCCATTCATACGTGCAGATTAGTGGTCTACCCCTAATGCATAATATAGTCATAGACAATACACACTTTAAAAAAAAAAAAAAAAACATTCATAGATAAGTGTTGTTATATGGTGAAAAATAAGAATAAGAAAAGGAGAATAACATACTGCATTTTATCAATGAAAGCATACCTCATGGCAGACTGTACCATTCTACAACCTCCTCAAAATACCAAATACAAGAAAGAATAGAATAGAAATAGAAAAAATAATAAAAGGCATTTTTTAATTTTAAAAAAAAACATAAATAGTATTTACCCAAATGAATCCAATCTAACATCATTTTGATGAAAATATGGCCTNGGTGGGGGTGATCGCTGAACTTCTCGAAGCAGATGAAGAAGATCTCGTGACAGATTGCGTTGGTGTTCTAGCTAAGATTGCAGAAAAACCAGATGGGACCAATGAGATTCTCAAGTCCTGTGTTTTGGGTCATCTTGTCCATTTGCTGCGGAGCTCGAACTCTTCTTCTGGAAAAGAGTATTGTGTCTCTGCATTGCTCTCTGTATGCAAAAATGGTGGAGATAAAGCGGTAAGCTTGTTGGAGAAGATGCCATTACTGATGCCATCGTTGTACTCTCTGCTATCAGATGGTTCCAGACAAGGAAGCAAGAAGGCGAGGTCCCTGTTGAACTACATACATCAGTTTAATGACCAGAGATACTCTCCGGTCTTGGGGGTTCATGATTCTGTCGTCCATGTTCTATGATTATTGCTTGCCCTGAATCTGGTGAGCAGTAAATGCTGAAGTAGTAATATTCTTTAATTCATATTAGAAGGTAACTTAGTTTGTGCACATATTCTCATTTTCATGAGGTTTAGCAGATGTTTGTGTGTGATCTCAGCTTAGTTTTTGTAAGAGCTGTGATCCGATCTTCAGTGAGATCAGTGCTGCATGTATAGTAAATTCAATTTTCTCTTTTCCCCACTTTCTCTTTTGACATTTCCTTTTTTTAGCTGTAGCCAAACACCACCTATGTTGGATAATTAACATGACATGGTTGTTGATGTAGGAAAAATTGTCATGAAACTGTATTGATGTGAAAATATGTCTTGGACTCTCCAGATTATGTCTGCCATTAATGTGGATGAGGGCACATGCTTTATAACTAATTGAGAGCAACTGTATAATTAGCTTCTACTAATTATCTTCTAGTATGTTATTAGCTTCTACTGTTATACCTCCCTCTCTGAAATTTCTGCTAAGCAACCTAAAGAATTTCAGTCAAAGCCCTCTGTTTGCTGATAACTATCCTATATGGAGAGCACAAATTCTGAAAGCATTCACAGCAAATGGTTTCGATGGCTTCTTACAAGTTGCCGTCAAAACTATTTTAAAGCCTCAATTTGTGTGTGTGTGTATGTATGTATGTATGTATGTATATGTATATATATTATTTTAAAGCCTCAATTTGTGTGTTGCTAGCTCATGCACAAAATCATAGCAAAATTGATGTTTTTCCAAGATAAAATCAACGTTTCAGACAAGTTCACACAGTCTATTTTATCATTTGGGATCATTTGAATAAATTCATTGACAAACAAGCCAATTCAAACATGATTCGTGGTTGACGTGGCGAATGGGGTCCGTTGGTCCGCTTGAAGCCGTTCGATGGACAAAACGCCTACCGGTCTTCGCCTATGCAAAAAACCGAAGTCTAACAGAACGACCCTAAAAACATGGAAAAATTATTCCATACGGATCGGACACCGCACGCATCTTGGATGCGGTGTCCGATCCTGACCATAAATCAGGTGATTTACGATCAGGATGTATTTTGGTGGCCCCACCTAAATTTAAAAAAAAAATTGAAATAATCCTGACCGTAGATCACCGTGATCTACGGTCAGGATCGGACACCGGATGCAGAGATGCATGCGGTGTCCATATGCAATAATTTCTCAACAACATGCCCCTCAACATACATCGGAGGGTCCTAAATGAATGTCTTGCACTACGTGACTCATCACATGCATCAAATAAGGTTTCATATTGCTTGAGTGGACATCCTACACTCGCGACATAAAAAATTTATGCAAACATTGACCTTGCTAAAAAATTCTTGCAAAGTATTTTCCACCTTCAAGAACTGCCAACCTTAGGAATTATATCACATCTTTCAGTCGCTTGGAAGGTGAGATATGTTTAGAAAGTGCCTACAACACGCCGTACGAATTTTGATTCTTCATTAATTTGATTCACCATCCAACTTTTCAGTTAGAATTTTGATTCTTCCTTAATTGGGTTAAGAATGCTTCATTCAAGCTTATAAAGTTTTAACTTTAAATTAGAGGATTTTCATATTCTCTCACTACAGCCTACTTTTCTAAGTTCTTTAAATTAGGATCAATAATCATAAGAATTTTTTCTTTGGGATTCAACTATTTGGTCTTGGCTTAATCAAAACATCACTATATAAATAATATTGTAGATGTTAGAATGTTTATAACCATGTAGTATATTGATCAACTCTTTTATATTATAAACCAAACATAACATAGGAAGAACATATGAATTGTTTTTGAATTAACTAGTCAATTTGAAATCAATTTATTCTAGGAAGCCAAGGTAGAGATTAATAGGAAAGTGCCCACCCCAAAGTGCTTATTGTATTTGATTTCTCGCATGTGAAGGGGCAACTAGAAAATAAATTGTTACAAGATTCATTCACAAAATAATAGTAGTACAAGTGTTTATAAGTAACCAAAGCACTATATTTGTTCGAGCATTAGACACTTTAGTCCCTCTTTAAAAGCTAATCAACAACATAATGAATTTCATACAATTTCTAAGGAAAATAGTATGGTTGTTATTCCATCTAATGGTATCACCACCAAGAGATATAATAATAATGCAAACAATCCTATTGTAATGTTATATAAAATATGATGATTATATTTAAGCAAAGCCATATATGATTGTAAATTGGGGAAAAGGGACTAAAAGAGGAATATATAAGAGTGTAGATTAACCTAACAATTTCAAATAACTTCTAATTTGGATCTAGGAGTCATAAAATTAAATTAGTTGAGTCAATGCCAACATAAAAAGATATGTGAGGTCTAATTCTATGGGTGATTTCAAAATATCCATTTTTCTCAAAGAAAAAGGAATATCATTTTCAAATATTGTCATTTGTTTCCACATTGATCGATAAGAAAAATAATTAAGAAAATCATTCTTGTGTAATTAGTTTCCAAAAACAACTTTTTTATAAGCCATATGTTAAATAGGTAATGATAAAATCTTAAGTCCACTTTTGATATAGTTTGAAAATATACTTATTCTCCCAAGATATAAGATAAAAAAAAAAATTTAGCATAAATTCCCATCATATATGAGCTTATATTTTAAACTTCTAATCATCTTAATGATGATCTTAGGAAAAAAAATACCACAAAATTGAAATGTGACTATTTTTATAGTGAGGCATGACATTGGGAGAAAATACAATGGTAGTGACTTTGGATAAATATATGATGTTTTATATGCATTGATCACAACACCTACAAAACATGATAAGAATATAATCATGATTAAAATAAAAAAACTTAGATTATTAGGATCAACATTTACTACATGAATTCAACCTATTCTCGATGGTTAAAACTCATCAGTAAATGTTAAAACACTGTGCCAAAATAAGAAAATCATTAGCATATAAGAGATAAGAAACCTTTGAGTCGCCAATAGAAACCTTAGTAAAGAGGCCTCATGGGCTTCAAATATTTGCCACAATATANATCGATGGTTAAAACCCATCAGTAAATGTTAAAACAGTGCTGCCAAAATAAGAAAATCATTAGCATATAAGAGATGAGAAACCTTTGAGTCGCCAATAGAAACCTTAGTAAAGAGGCCTCATGGGCTTCAAATATTTGCCACAATATACATGGAGTCCATAATGAAGCGAGAGATAGAGAGAGAGAGAGAGAGACCCATATAATAATAAAATAATAATAAAAAAAAGGATAATTTAAATTATTTTTATGATTTTGACTTGAGAAAAAACCACAGCCATATATTATAAATTAATTTAAGAGCAAAGGTTAAAATGATTTTTTTTTGTATTTTTGTATTTTTTTATTTATGTTGATCCATATATATGCAACAAGGCAATCAGACAAACATTCAATATCATATAAAGTCTTCTTCAGTTCCATACAACCCAATAACAGTACAGTAGTATGAACAATACTGCACACCATGGTTAAGCCAGCCTTCCCCTCAAGGCAAATTTATTGCAGACAAGAACCATACTAAGAAAATCTCTAGAGATTGGTATGTAGCTGCAGTAGCTGCTGATTAAATTAATGCAGAGAATTGTAAAATTTTGGCAGTGAAGATAGATGATGGGAAAAAAATAAAAAAGAAGAGGACTACCTGGCTGCCTTATAATTCAAGACCAAACCCACCAGTTATCAGCGTTGGTTTGGTTCTGGAATANTTAAAAAAAATCTAAAAATAAATATAAATTTCAAAGTTTATCCATCTTATAAAATTAAGATCATATAAATTCATGTAATCTCTATTGGCTATGGTGGTGTGGGCCCATGAAGAAATAGAAAAAGGAGGAGCATCAATGTATTAAAATTTAGTGTTTATTAAATTAAATCTTACTTATAAAGTTAATTTTTAATGCAATTTATAGCTAAATATTAAATATTTAGTACTATTATATTTATGTTTATAAATTAAATATTCTTAAATTCATTACATTTTATTTTTTTTCTTTTTTTGGGACAATTCCATTAATAGCACACAATTCTTATTTGCTTACATAGCTAACATCTAGACATTCATATTTATATAGATATCACTCAAATCTTTCACAACACATTAAAAATAGTATCATTATTTACTTTTTAAAAGTGAAATATATATTTTCATGCATAAATTTATCATTTATGCTGATAAAATATCATAAANAGTCATTAAACTATTTTTAGAAGCTTTCAGTGCATGATTTGAAGGTCAAACAGATTTGAAATCTAACAATTTTATAGTCAAATCGAACATCTTGACAAGACGAATCTAACATGCATAAGATCACTCAGTTCTGACCCAATTAAGGCACTTAAATGTCTACAAAATAGCGTCCAATCGAGCAAACCACCCCAGGTCGTTTGATAAGAGTAGTCGGGTTTTCTTCTTTACAATATAGACTCTATAAATAGAGTCACACCCCCTCTTGAGAATAGGAGATAGATTTGGAGCTGAAGAAGACTGAAGCTTAGAGGAGGAATTGAAGTTCAGCATTTCTTCTGCACCGCAGATCCGGTGAATACCTCTCATTACGTCAGCCACCGCCACTGCCTCCGGGCAACTCTAGCCATTGCCTCGGACCAACTGTGGCTAGAGTTGTCGGGTAACTCTAGTCGTCGCCGCATTGGGTTGTTGCCGTCCGGGCATCTCCAGCAGTCGCCTATGGAAACTGTCACCTCCGGCAACCATTGCCTCCAACCAACTATGGTCGCTGCCACCTCTGACCACCATCGCCCACTACTTGTTTCTTGTGATAAAGTCCATTATGCATCCACAATGTGCACAGTGGAATCCCAATGTGCATTACATAATACCGTGGCATTTTGCAGAATAACATACCTTGAATACGGTGCAACGACATACCCTAATGAAGAATAATAATGCCCCTAACATACGGTACAATAATGCCTCTTAATGATAGTGTAATAATGTACTCTACATATGATGCGACGATGCCTCCCAAAGACAATGTAACAAAGACATCCATCTACAATGCAATGACGCACTCCAAAGATAATGTAACAACACACCTCATAAACGATGCAACAATACAATCGGATGACGGTGTAACAACACACCCCACATATGGTGCAACGATGCCTCCCGAAGACAGTGACTTTCTTTGGACTAGTAAAACTCCATCCATACAGCTCAATCACCTCCGGACAACTCTACCTTTCGCAGCCTTCGACCACCTTTGACAACCGCCCTCGCCACCTCTAGTTAACTTTGGTCATCGCCTCTGGCCAATCCGACATCCACACCCAACAACCACCTTTGGCCTCTGCTAGCGATGACCCTAAATATTGTGCAACAACTTTCCTGAATAACAGTGCAATAAGGCACCCCACATATGGCGCAATAAAACCTCCAGAAAATGGTGTAACAATGCACCCTAAAGATGGTAACTTTCTTTGAACTCCTAAAGCACACTCCTTATAGCTCCTATTATGTCCTTTGCAGCCTACAGACGTCATCATAACTCATCACTATGGCCTATGTGGACAACCAAAACCTACATGGTCCACAACTCACTCAGCTTCTGAATGGCCCCTATGGCCTACAAAGTCATCACGACTCACCATTATGGCCTACGCGACAAACTATGACCTACGTTGTATAAAGCTCACACAGCTCTTGACTAAGTCCCTGCGACCTATGAACTTCATCATAACTCACCGCTACGACCTACGTCATCACAACTCACCACTGCAATGTACTGGTACTATGTGTGGATGATCAAGTTTTGCATTTCATAATCGATTGCAAGATTCAATCAGATGATGAGGGTTTCATACTCGACGACATTGTTTAGCTGAAAATTTAAGGTGAAAGGTTGTACTCTATAATGATGTTCTTTTGAAAGATGTGAAGTATCTCGGCACCAGCTTCAGAGCTATCAAATACTTCGTCAACATACAAGATCCATTGAGACGACATTTGTGGAGAAAGAGGAGCTTGTCGGAGGCAGGTTTGGCGCACTTGACCACAAAATCGACTAGTACTTATGACTTGATATCTGGTCGAGCTAGGTAGCGAATTTCAAACTCTTCTAATTCCACCAACCATTTGATTAATCTTCACGGTGCTTTTGGCATTTATAGAATAGCCTTTAAAGGGAACTATGTGTAGTTGCTAATGTTGTGGGCCCAAAAGTAAAGATGTACCCTTCATGTTGAGAGTAGTAGGGCGAAGGTAGTCTGGTCCGCCAATTGGGCAATGACTCTTTGTATCAGATAGAATTTTACTGACGTAGTAGATGAGTTATTGAATCTGATTTTTTTCTCTTACGAGGATAGAGCTTATAATGTGAAATGAAACCGTCAGGTAGATGAACATCATTTCTTCTTAGACATGCTTCAAAATGAGGGGCAACATGGCTAAGTATGTCCTGAGTAGCTCTAAAGTGACCTGATATTCATCTGTCCACTGGAAACTGACATTCTGAATGCCTCTCAATACCTTGAAGAATGGCAGGTATTTATCCATAGAACGAACCAAGAAGTGGGAAAGGGAGGATATGTATTCGTTTAAGCATGTTTTTCAGGGGCACCATTCTTTTAGTGCCTCTTCTAAAGATTCATCTCAATCCCATAACGGGTGATCATAAATTCCAAAAGTTCCCTTGATGTGACCCCAAAGGCGTTTTTAGCTAGGTTGGTGCACATATTTTAGAGATAAAGAGGTTGGAAGTATGCATGTGAATGAGACATGTATTTGGGATGCCTCCAAGATTTTTTACTAGCATGCCATCAACGTATGACTCTTTTGTATGCCTGTAGAGATCTTTGAAGTTCTTGTTCATGAGGTCGAGCTAACATTCTATCTGAATTGACAAACTTGGTAGTAGCATAAACCTTTATCCATTTGGAAGGAGGTGGGGTCCTCATCACTCAGATTCATCTTTACCCGGTATGCATCTAAGAAATTAAGCATCTAGTTTCTAGACATGGCTTCAATTAGTTGATCTATGCCCAGAAGGGGGAAATTGTCCTTCAAACAAACTTTATTTGGGTTGGTGTAGTCAACAAACATAATTCAAGCACTACTAACCTCTTTAACCATGACAATGTTCGCCAATCATGCAGGGTGATGCACCTCTCATATAAACTGCTTCCAGAAGCTTGTTAAATTATTGATTGATCTCTAGCAGGTGCTTCGAAGTAAAGTTTCTCTTCTTCTGGACAGTCGGCTTGAAGGCAGGATCTACTATTAAGGATTCCATGATTATCTTTATGATGACTCCAACATATCAGTTCGCTCTTTTTTAAAAGATCTACATATTCTTACCTTTGCTCATTGAAGAGTAGGCAGCCAAGTTGCACCGTGTGTGAGGGATGACCCTTAAGAGTGAAGCATGGATCAATTTTTCAACAGGATAAGCTCATCGGGATACAATCTCATCCCGAGATCATAGCTTTTGATGTTAAGAATCACTAATGAGCACGGCTGGGTTTGCTTGAGATCGCCTATGAGGAATATTGTGACACACTAGTCAATATTGTGCGGGGTCAACTTTAAATCTTAACTCTAGTTGTTATTTAATAATCTATTAGTAAAGGTTCATACCATCTACCACTAAATGTTTGTTAATCGACTCCGCCATCCTCAGGATGATTTCCTTTGTAAGGATAATTGTAGTTACAAAGTCCAACATCATATATGAAAATCAATATATTATTAAAACGAAGACACTATACAAAAAATTCTTATTTACATGAGCAAAAAAAATCCTATGCGCCTTTTGATACGACTACAATCTGAAGGGACTCGTAACCATGGCTAGGTGAGGACTTTATAGCAAGTTCAACAACACTCACCACCATAGTAGTGGTGACTATCTTCTTTTCCATACTTTTTTGCAAAACTTCAGCATTGCTCTTGTTCTCCTCTTTAAGTTGTCTCATTTTTTTTCTCCTTTTGCCTTTCTATCATTCTCGCCATGATTTTACCCTCAAGAATAATATGGGAGCTTCCATAATCACAAATTCATGGAACTCAATTGACTAAGAAAGGGAGGAAAATCACAAACTCTTAACCTCTTTACCTTGGAAGGAGGAGATTCATTTAGGAGTGAGTTATGCTTATCTATATACAAAGCAATCAAAGTGCAAAAACAATTCAATTTTCAATACGGAGGAATGCTTATGAAATAATTTAACATACTTTTTTTTTTTTCATGTTCAATGTGCATTATTGCACTAATTTAATTGTTGCAAAGGAAAAAAAGATACTTTAAGAGAAATATACAAACCTCTCTTAACAAAATCTAACAACTCTAATTCCATTAGAAAATTAATTTGTTATAATTTTGTTATTCTTTTTACTATCATCATCTCCCAAAGAAAAAAAAAAAGAAAAAAGAAAACTAACATGTTTGGGATCAATATCTTTTTTGTTGCTCAGGTACAGTGGCATATATGTAAGAAATGAAGTATAGACATTAGATATGAAATTACATAGAAATTTAGTGATATGAAAGCAATAAATGAAAATATTTAAAAAAAAAATCAAAGAGATCAAAAATATTCAGTGAAGCCATTCATCTGTCGCCATTCTTGAATGAAAGAACGAAGCATTTTCTTATAACAGCACCTTCATATGTGAATCCATCTTCAGCAACATGTGGATCCCTCATGACTTCCTGCGGTATAAACACAAATNCTAGGTATACCTCTACCTTTCTTGACATAAGTCGAATCTAAAAAAATCTACTCTTCTAATCAAATCAGCACTTGGTCGGTGTTTAATGTGACCAAACCATCTAAGACGGCTCTCTTTAATTTGGTCCGCAATAGAGCTACACCAACCACGGATATATTCATTTTGACCATGTGAAAGAAAATATTTGTGATGCAGTTAGACATAATAAATATAAATATGA
>JXCR01060683.1:60201-76107 GCA_002079205.1 Phalaenopsis hybrid cultivar
TTTTTTTTCTGGCGTGGCAGCATTTCAAGGCCAACTCTGCTAGCTGCTTTGCCAGAAAGCAAGGCCACTTTCCGGCAGAACCATCCAGCATCGTGTTTAGTTTCTCATTATCGACGGCCTCTTGAAACTGGCTCATGATTCCCAATGCAGGTTTTCCGGTCAGGAGGCACAAAAGCACAACCCCGAAAGAGAAGACATCGGCTGCGAGAGTAATATCTCCTGAGGAAAAAAAGTCAGGGTCCATGTACGCTAAGTTGCCTTTAGGATTGGTATGACAGCAGGAAGTGTTAGTGATGTTGAATTGGGCTACGTGTCGGCTGATACCGAAGTCACTAAGCTTGCTCACAAAGTTGTCATCAAGCAGAATGTTGGCGGGCTTGAGATCTCCGTGAACGATGCCATGGGGCTTATTTGAGTGGAGGAAGATGAGACCTGAGCAGATTTCAGCTGCTATTCGTATACGAACAGCCCAAGGAAGGGGATTAGTCTTGTCCTTGCAGGCGAGGCGATCTTCAAGACTGCCTTGAGGAAGATATTCATAGATGAGTGCAAAAGCTTCAGGGCATGTCCAATGAGTGTGACAAGGTGAGGATGCCTCATGTTAATGAGAACTTCAACCTGCATTATATGGGATCATTTTATTTTAGTTTCATAGTCTATGAAAATGTCAAATTAATTCCCAAATTATTTAAATTGGGGTGGTTGAAAAAATTTTGTGGGAATTATTTCAGCTCATGTTAAAAAATTCTTAATACTGAACAGACTTTTTTATAAATGCTAGCGTTACAAAGAATCAAAAGATAATTTTGACGGTTTTCTTGTAAACAGACAATGCTGAAACTGGCGAGTTATTCATCACATCTCAGGCAACGAGCTTTCCAGTTGAGTAGTAGAGTTTTGGAGGAGTTAGTTAGCTCACCGTGTGCATATCAGATGCCCCTTACAAACAAACCAGATTTTGCATGACAAATGTGCCTTTTGTTGAACAGTGATAGCAACCTTGGAATTCGGCGATCTCATTTTTCTGTAGAGTTGACTCATAAGGGTACAAAATAGCTATCATTTTTAAGCGAAATTTCAATGCAAGAGAATTACTACCACTTTCAGGGCATAATTCTTAGATTCACATCTGTGACAAGAAGAATCCCCATTTTTTATATACCAAAAATATATCTGCTATGGTTAAATATCACTGATATGTTGGAATTGCACAATTATCAACATTGAAGTTCTAATTAAAAGCCATGAGATATGCCTTTTCATCATACCTTGAGTAGTATTTGTTTGAAGCGGCACCCATGACAAGTTCGGTGATTCTGAGACTCGCCACAAGTTCTACGATCCCCATGCCAACATCATCATTCTCAAAAACCAACTTCTCGGCTCGAAACTATGAACAAAAAAAAAAAACAATTATAGAAGGATTGCATAATCATAATTGATTCTTTAACTGAATTTTAATTATAGAGGGTATTTTAGAGGTTCCATCCAAGTTCTAAAAAACAACTAAGTTTGATGACTATTTTGTTTAAACTACTATATTTTAGACTAAAATGTTTGCCGAAACAAGACCACGTGATTGTTTGCATATATCCACAAAAATTCTTAACCCAAACCACGTCTCAGAAGTCGTCCTCAATCCAACCCACATTGCCTCTCGTGAGCCTTTAGACTACAACATCTACAATCCATACAAAATTTTGGTTGCCTCCTATCGCCTCTACTCTTGACTTGAGAAGATTGTGTTAGGGCAATACACCCTTTGCTCTTACCTCATTTCTTTCGGCTAGCAAATTTGAAACCTTACTAGAAAAATGAACAAGGAGCATTTACATACATAACACACCTCTTTATATATATATATATATATATANTTACCTATTAAATGTTGGAGGCTAAGATCAATATGTGGAATTTCAAGTTGAATAAAAAAGAAGAGTTTTTTGAATTTCTAAGGGGGTACCTCTTCTAGTTTTCTAAGACTAGTCAATAGGAAAGAGTCCTTATGGCTAGACCCTAATGGTGAAGGTACCTTTTCTAGTTTTCTAAGACTAGTCAATAGGAAAGTCCTATGGTAGACCTAGGCTTGGTACATTTTCTAGTTTTCTAAGACTAGTCAGTAGGAAAGTCCTATGGCTAGACCTAGGCTAAAAAAGTTTCTAGACCTCAACCAAAAGTGAGGTCAACAAATGGACCCCCAATAGGTGTGGAGCTAGACCTAGGCTACTAAAGAAATTTCTAGACCCAACAAAAGTGAGGACAACATTACCGATCATACAGATTGATACCCTTGATTCCATGCCTGAAGCAAATGAAGACTCCCTTTCTTTGCTCATGATTCCAATTTATCATTATGCATTTGGTAATAATTTGGACACCCAAACACTCTCATGTGCTCATAATCTCTAGCAGGATGTCGTAACCACATCTTCTTTGGGGCCTTTTCCCAAATAGCTGCAAAAGGCAGATGATGCACCGTGACAAACATAATTTATGGTTTCGGCCCAATAGACTCTGTCCAACCTAATATTGAATAACATATTTCGAACTTTCATAACTAAATTCTGATTCATACTCTCTGCCACCACACTTTTTTATGGTGTCTCTTAAATAGTGAAGTTGTGCTCTATCCGAGCTATATAACACACTTGCAAGAATGCTTTGTTTGATATGATGCACTAAATCTTCTTACTAGTCTGAATCTCAATAAAATTCTTTCAAACTATGAAACTCTTTAGTACCTTGCTTTTGCACTTCATGGTGTACACCCACATATACTTGGAGTCATCATCAATAAAAGAGACAAAATATCTCCACACGCTAAATGATGTTGTCTTCGTTAGGCCCCAAAGATCAATGTGAACAAACTCTAAAACATCTTTTGTACTGTGGATGACAATACCAAAAAATACACATATCTTCTTTCTAAATACACATTGTTCACATAAATTAAGCTTGTAGGTGCTAACTTTCTCGATCAATCCTTATTTTACCAAAGCTTGAAGTGAAGTCTTTCTAACATGAGCTAGCCACATATGCCAAAACGTAGTGGCATTAGAACAATCATAAGAAAAAGCAATTATTCTAGTCATTATATTGCTCTAAAGATAATAAGGGTTAGAATGACAAACTAACTTCATAAAAGTTAGTGCTCCATGACATATTCTCGAAACTCTTGCCTTAATAACTATCATGTAGCTCTTGAACTCTAAATCCCTAATTGACAAAAAAATTTTCCTGATATTTAGAACATGTTTTAATATCAATCAGCTTCATCACAATACCATCATGCATCCTGATGAAAATACTCTCTACACCAATAATATGACAAGCTTGATCGTTGCACATAGTCGTTGCCCGCTGTCCAGCTTCTTGTACGCACAAAACCAGCCTTGATGAGGACAAATGTGATGGGTGACACCTATGTCCAGAATCTAACATGAAACATCTGTAAACAAACAATGAGAAACTGCAAATAACGATACATCTGAATCCGCCTCTTCACGTCTATCCACAATAATATTGTCTTTCGCTTCGATGCAAATTTCTTTCTCTTCTCCTTTAGCTTCGAACAATATTTCTTACAATGACTAGTTTCTAAACAGAAAGCACACTAATTTTTTTTCAAGACTATGCTCACGAGACATGCCTTGCTTTTGAGAAGTGTTGTCGCTGCCACAATTCTTTGCCAAGTTCTTTTTCTTTTTCATCTCATATATTGCTACGTTGGAGTGTAAGTGTCTCGGCTGACTCTATCTTTATAAACTCCTTTTCCCTTCGATGGAACTTGTGATTCAGCATCGTCGTAGTCACTTTGTCATAATTCAACACCTCATTCCCATGAATGAGTATCATCATGAAGGTTTTGTAATCATAGGAGAATGAATGCAACAGAAGCAGTGCATTCATTATATTCTTCTCCAACCACCTCATCCAAATTTAACAGATCTGCTAACAACTTTGTGATGTTATTCAAGTGCTGATCAATAGTAATATTTCATTTCATTTGAAATATGTAGAATCAACACTTCATATGGAGATGATTCTCTATGCTCTTTGTAAAATATTTGTTCTCCAGCATCCACCACAATTTCCTTACAGATGTCTTCATCATATTTGATCTCATGGGTCAATAAGTTTGGATCATTACATAAACACTTTCGTTTATCTTCAACCAATTTTTCTCTGACATCTCTCAAGACATTTCCCGTTATCTAAAACTTCTTTAAATTCAAAGAACTGAGCATATCCATTGCCTCACATCGCTCCATGCTAAAGTTCCATTTGCCGTCAAATTTCATCACATCGAATCTGACGAGATATTTAACCATCTGATGAATCAACTTCTCCACCGTAATTGTGATGTTGAAGAACTTTACATCCTGCAATCATTCATTGCTCTTAACTGTTGGAATCTCTTTCACAAAAAAATTCTCCAGCAGATTATGTGAAAAAAAAAATGTTCACCTAAAAAAGAAATAAACTTCAGAAAATAAAAACTCCTTTTTTTTCTTTTTTTCTTTTTTCCTAAATCCTCTTCCCCTGTGAAGAATTCCTTTTTTTTTTCTTCTATTCCCCAAAACACTTTTGCTGAAGCTTTCTTGAAAAACTTTCTTTTAAAAATTTTCTTTCCCTGTTTCCGAAATTTCTCAACTCAAAGCATCTTTCCTTTAATGTCCTTTCCCGAAATCCTTCCCGCAGGTGCCTGTTTCTCGTGAACCGCCTGTCGCCGCCAAACCCGCCGGAACTGTCGCCTATTGCCGCCAAACCAGACAAAAATGCCACCTTTTGCCGCCAAAATAGCCGCATTGCCGAATCTGACGCAAATTTCTGCAATCACTCGAGCTCTGCGTCTAAGCCCTCCAAACCAACCGTTAAAATACATGCTGTCAAGGTTGAACCAGAAATCTAAAGCTCTTATAACAACTATCATGCGAAAACAATTCAGAAATGAAGAAATTCATATAATAAAAATCAAACACAAATGATTTACATGGTTCTATTGAATTAATCCACCTACGTCTATGAAGAGAGATTTCACTAGCACGAGAAAAAAAAAAGACATGATGTTACAACTTCTGCACTTCTCCCTCTAACTCTGTCATAAACTCTTTAAGTCCCTTTTTTTAAAGAAGCATTATGACATACAAATAAATAAAGTCAAAAGAAAAAAAAAAACCCCTATTTACGAAAAACCATAAACACAACACTTTCAAATCCTCTTTACATTCTCATTATCTTGTTATATTTTAAATAAGAATTTAAATAACTCTTTTAGATTTGTAAACATATTATACTTATACTTATTTGGGACATTAAAAGCATCTAAGTTTTAGAAAAATTAAAAAAAAAAAAGAAAACATGATCTCCATGTAATAATCTTGATCCATTTGCCTTTATGAGAAAACCTTAGCCTTTGGGAGAAGGACATTACTGGTAGCTACAGTGGCCTCCTCAACCTTTCAATGTTGATTTATATATCACTTGGATCAGTGTTAATTTCATCACCAATAATAACTATCACAACCATCTTCAATGGCTTCTCCAGACCACTTAATACTGTTTTTTCTACTACCCGAAGATTATGTCACCTTGATCTTTTAGAGAACTATCCCGGCTATTGAATTTGTTTTAGGACTTAGGGTATCATATTATTCGTGAGCTCATACAACATGTGAGAAATTCTGTTTTTATGAGAAACGTATAGAAGGTGATAGTGGACGTGCTGCTAGAGTTCATGTTCTTGCTTAGAGACGGTACTTATTGGTGGAGAGAGTCATCGTGGACTTCATAAGAGAAAGTAAGATAAAAAAAATATAAAATTATATCCTTTACAGTGCCAAGTTTGTGAAAATATTGTAACGTGGGTGTCAGACGACACCATAAATAAAGATGAACAGATATACTCTTATGGCATCATGATCTTCTTCGGTAACGAGTTTGCCTTGGGCTAGTTAGATAACTTATGCAGGTGGGCTCAATTCGACCACTTTGGCAGGTGGGCACAATTCAACCACTTTGGCACGTGTGCTTGATTCGACCATTTCGATAGTTGGGCTTGGTATGCTTCATGTGCTTCAGAGATCCTTAAAGTCTATTGATCTTTACGTCTTATTTATGCATAATCTTTTCTCAAATACCTATAGCCATAACTGTTGAGGAAGGTGGAGACCCGGTCGACGGTGTAATCCTCAAAGCTAATAAAATCCTCTGCAGCTCCGTGGACGTAGGCAATTTGCCGAACCACGTAAATCTTGTGTCGCCTTTTCTGGTGTAATTTTTCTCGATCTATTTTTGCTTTATTGTCATTTTTTTTTTCATAACAATTGGTATCAAAGCTTTGGTTCGAGGCTGAAAGAAAACGATGGGCGGAGACGAAGTGNAGAATCCTTTTTTGGCTGCTCATCTCTGTTTGTTGAGGAAACTTCTCTTCTTTCATTTGTAATATGTATAATCTCTTATTGATTAACCTCTTAAGAGGCTAACTATAAGGGTTGAAATTGTCCTTGAACTGTGGCCATGGCGGTCATGGCGGCGGCCATCTCTCTTATCATTTTTTCTAGTTGGTTATCTTGTTCATCCCTTACGAAGAAAACCCTATGCAGCTCATCCACGACGTTCTCTTTAACGATAGGTTGAGCGTCGTGCACAAATGCAGCGGCTCTGGTTTTAATGACATGGACATCCATGAAATCTTCTTTGAGGTAATCGTTAAAGTCAAAATCTTCATCATCATCAATGGAAATTCCATGTTCCCGAGCTAACTCAGAAATATTGACCTTTAGCTTTTCGACCCTTACTTCAATTATTGATTTTACACTGTCCTAAGATCTGGAGGACCCTGTCGGTCCTCCTCCACTTTCTCCTCCAATCCACTAACAATTGCTGCGACGATATTAGATATTTCAGACCCTGACTTCATTCTATAAACTTTCCCTTATGGGCTTACTGGAATGTATTGTTACACCGACATTGGGTATCCACACCTTTTTCTTTGACGGTGATGTCTTAAGACAGAGTGCCTTAGCAGAGACATCGTCATGTCGAGGAGAAGTATGCTCCCCATGGCGTAGACAAGTTACAGTACTGGGCAATCTCTTCATCTTTTCCTTTAGAACTTTAGGAACATCTCCATAGTGGGTGTTTGGTAGAATTCTTGGACCCAGATGTGACTTAACTGGCCGACAACCTGCGGGTCTAGTGACGACATAATCAGTAGTAACGGTGGCGGTATCAACTTTGCTTCTCAAGCAGAACTAAACAGGAATGCAAGTTGGTAAAGTTTCAATTAACTTCTGGGAGCATCTGGCTGATCTGGCATCCTTTAAGATTTCTTTCTTCATGTGAGGGGATACTTCATGTCCCACTTTTTTAAGTAGTTCACTAATTGAAAAGCCTTCTTTGGTAGCTAGCCCCTTGAAAATTGAACCGACTCGGGTGATAGGAGTAGACTTCTTTCTCTCCACACTATTTCCATGAAGTGACGGTAACGTAGCGGCAATCTTTTGGATACTCTCATACCCATTAGTATCCATTAAAGGGTGGAATCTACTTTTTTGCAGAAGTGAATAAGTCTCCGATAATCTTGACTCGTTCTGGTGAAGATCTTCATCAATAGGTACCTCTTTAGGAGTCTAGGTTTTAGTAGCCCTCTGAACCTTCCTGTTGTAGTTTCTCCTTTGGGTTCGAGTTAACGGTGCAGTCTTCAAACTTGATCAAATTTCAAACACTGATGGCAGGACAACCAACCTTTCAGCTGGGTCATCAATGATAATAACTTCTCTTCCCTTAGCAGTAGCGGGAAGAACAGACTTCGTAGGTGCCGAGGTGGCAGTAGTCTTGACCTTCTTACAAGAAGGAAAATCCTGAAGGCAGTTCAGGTTAAACTAGACAGACTACTCCTGAACCTCTGGAGCCGCAACTTTCATTACAATGAACGGTGCTTTCTCGAGAACGACATCGAGATCTTAAAATCTGACTCTAAACTTGAAGGTGGGAGAGACTTTACGTGCATTGCAGCTCGTCGACAAGTCGCAAGAAAAAGTGAGCATTGGGCACACCATTGCAACAGCTTTAAAAGAGAAAACTCTGGGGTTCGCTATCTGGCCAATACCTCGTAATCTTAGTGCGAGCACTAAAAAATAATAGAGGTCGATTTGTAGACCGGGTAAGTCCTTATTTAATTTGTGGAGATTTTAAAATTTTAGTAAAAAAAGTTTGAAAGTGGAAAGTTTTAATTAATATAAGGAGAATTAAAGAGCACGCGCAGCACGACATAATTTGATTTAATTTTCAAATCAACAAAACAAAAGAGAGACATGAAGTGCTTAGGACCCAGTGCGGGACCAACTTATCAACGCCCAATGCCCGGGAACTAGTCCACCAACACACTTATTGGGGATCCCAGCCCACATGAAGATTAAGTCTTTAATGGCCTCCTGAACCTCTTTGTTTGAAGGTGATAGTACAGACGGTCCTGAAGTCCAAAGATTTGACTGTATTCACCCAAGAAAGAAATGGGTGGAGCATTCCAATGAAAGAAGGGAAATCTGGTGCATAAGGGACATGGACACATTACCGATGTATGAAGATAAGATTCCCTGATTTAAATATAGAGAAAAGAAAGTCCCCAGCGGAGTCGCTAAAACTTGTCAGCACTTTTTTTGTTATGTGGGAGTTGCTCGTTGGAAGCTGTCGACCGCCGGAATTGAAATCTCGTCGTTCGCTTTGGAAAGGCATATATATATAGTTTAGAAAAATATGAAATCAAACCGACCTCATATTTTTCATAGTTTAAATGAAAGAGCACTATNGGATTCTACTAGGGCAGGTTTCTAGCAATGACGACATCGATCGTCTCCATTTTTGGGCATTCAAAGTCTTAGATAAATCTGAACTCAAACTTAAATGATTCTCTGATGCGTCTTTCAGGCTGAAAGTCTTTGATAAGCTACTGAGAAGACCGTAAACTATATTAACCTTTACTACTACTAAAAGTTCCACTTGTGATTTCACTCAAGTAAGTTCCTAATTCTTTATTTCTAAGAAAGAAATCCAAACTCTTGGGGCAACGAATCCATAAATAAGGAGAAAATGTTAAATAAGAAATGGGTAATCCATAGGCATTCTGTTCAAATTACTAATGATAAATTTTCCGTTGATCGTTGCTCCTCCAATTTCTAAGCATTAAAAAACTTGAGAAGGCCTTCTTCTCCACTTTGCAAGTTGTAGTTGTATGCTCTACTCAACCTTGCTTAATATATCTTAATTTTTTGTTTGGAAAGTCAATTGAATATATAAGATACACTTTTGATTTGAATTGAATTTGCAGTTTTTTCTTGTTTAAGTATAAAATATGTCTACTGGTGGCAAAAAAAGTCGGGATGTTACTTCGGGATAATCAAAGAAAAGGTTCATGGGGAAGCTAGTGAAGTAAGGATTTTGTTACGGGAGAATTAAAGCAAAGCTACATCAATAGAAGTTGGAGTGTACATTTTGCTTGGGAGAATCACCAGAATTGGAGAGGGAATCATAGAAACAAGCGTAGATGTCAAATAATAGAGCAAGGGAAGCTTTTTATTGTTAACATAGCAACCAACTCATTTTGCTGTAGTCTTTATCTTGTGTCTTCTTTTGCTATATTATCTGTTTTGATGTTATAGTACTTTGTTGCATGCGCTTGAATAGGAGAATCAAATATTGTCTTTTTCATGCACTTGCAATTCCAGATGTATGCTTTAGGATAAACATTTATCCTTTCTTAAGTGTTCTAAAATTAAATCAAGATTTAAAATTTTTCAATGGTAATATATTTTTAACATAAAAAATGTTTTGCTAATTATTTCTTATTATCTATTGAGGAATAAGATTTATTTAGTTATTTTTTTTCTTGAATAAGCTTATCTAAACTTGTCGGTACTACTGTAGTGTCTCTTAAATCTATAATAAATAAATCAATTTTTTTTTGCTAGTGATCATTTAAAATTTCATTAAAATATTTATATTCTATTTAAATTTGGTTTTTTAATTAAATTTGTTTAAAAGCTAAAATTTTTTATATAAATGTGATTATCTTTTGATTGAATTATTGTTAGCCATGTACATTTGGGCACATAATTTTGTACTAATAAGTGAAGAGGCATAATAACTTAAATGGAGTTCTCAATGTGACGAGATTGTTGCCATAAAAAAATATCTATGGTGTCTCCCATGCTTTTATCTGCAACCTAAGTCATCAATTTCTCTCTTTTTTTTATCTCATCCGATGGGTGATAGTAATATGGAGATGTTATTGAGAGAGCCAACAAAAAAAAAGATGCCAAAAATATGTTGTTCCAAGGGAAGTATAATGCCAATGAAAGGATTGCAAAGAAGTAGTAAATAAGCCACTCCTTATCTATTTTTAATCCATTTTCTACTTCCATTTAATTCTTAGTGGCAACCATCTAACATATTATCTTGAGACACAATTGGATGAGCGGTTTAAATCCCTTCATTGGAAGAATCTTAGGTGGTGTTTAGTAGCTCCCTATTAAAAGGATTTATCGTTAGGATTTATCCATGCAAATATAAAAAAGCGTAAGTTCCATAAATTTATTAAATTTCAGATTTAAAGTCCAAATTTTGCCTTTCTATTCATGTTAAATCCGGATTTAATCCAACATAAAGGTAGATTTAATAAATTCGAATTTAGTAAATCTTGCTAATGCTAAATCCTTTCTGCAACCAAACACCCCCTTAATGTCATCATTGATATTAACAGTAATCCTCTGTGCTCTCTGCTATACAAAGTTGTTTCTGACAATCAACATCTTTATCCTCCTTATTAGGCTATCTTCTATCTCTCAGGGGTCAATTGTTAACTCTGTCATATGAGCTTAGTGTTGGTGATACTAGATTTTTATGTAAAAAAATCTTTATGGAGGTCATCAAGCTCACCACTTAGATGGATCTCTTAGCTCAACAACATTAACCTCCGACCTCACCTCAAAAAAGATTGAGATTCTTATATAGAATTAGCAAACAACAATACTAATTGACGTGCACTAAACTCATTGTTGTCAACGAATAGATTTGTTGATCTCTCATTGTTGATAAATGTTTAACTTTATGCAACAAGGAATCAATATCATGAAGGCGATCCTTAAAGTGCCAATTTGTTGATTGCAAATCAGCTTCTCCTTCATGCACTTTCTTACGCTTTATGTGGCCAATATTCATTTTAAACATATTCCATGGTACACTTGGAATGCCCATTTTCAATGGAGTATGATCTTTTCATGCTTTTCAAGTTTAAATTTTGATTGACAGTGTCGCTGACTCTGATTCTTGCTTGAAAGATTTAAGCGAAGGTCATTGACCTATTGATTCATCATCAATCATAGTAGTCATGCTTACAAGGTAAGATCCTTTCAGAACTTATTCACATTGGCAAGCCAAGAAAATTTTAGATGGTTTATTAAGAACGCATATAAGCTATTTGCTTAATTCATACTATGACTGAGGAAATTTCTTCTAGAATATAAATCTAAGAAAAAACATTCTTAAGAAAAACAAATGGCTATTGCTAGTAACCCATTGCCAAAAAAGCCATTGCTAAGAAGGATTTGATGATGTTGAGCTTGTTATACATGTTATGGGAAGTCAACTTAGGGTCTGTTTGGGGCAGCTGCGACTTATCAATAAGCTGTTGCGCAACTGCTACCCCAGGAAGCTGCTGCGGATAAGCTGGTTGGTTGTCTGTTTTCTGCTATTTGAAAACAGTTGTGCGACTGCAATTTTTGGGCAAATGATCATTCTGCCCCCGTATAGTAATGTTGTTTGTAACAGAACTGTCATAGCCATATATTTGATATTTCAGAAACAAAACTTCAATTCAGAACATTACAAAAACTCAGATAAATGTCTCTCCTGACAGTGAGCATCAATATTACTAAAAAAATAAATAAATAATTAAAATTACATTTAATAATATAATAATATTAATTTTAAAATGCAGACGGTGTACGTCACGAGCTATGCCGTTCTCTAGAGTTGTTTTCCATTGGCGAGCACCATCATCAGTGAAATCTGCTAGACTATCTGCACATCGGAAGAAGTCACACTTCTCCGTGATTATTTGCGAACATTTGTAAAACTGCCTTCCGTGGCTATGCGCGTGACTTGACATAAGTAGGGAAGCCTGATGTTCGCAGTGACAGAGCAATCGTTGGGTGGTCCCTAAAATCCTGGAGCTCATCTATCCTGCATGCTACAAAAGACAATCTATTAGTTACAACAAAAGTTGAAATTGCTAAAAGAAGTAATTAATTACAGTTTTTTGTAGGCGTGACGTCTCAGATAACTCAGTTTACCAATCAACGAATCAGTCACTACAAGAAGACATCATACCTTGTAAAAAATTTTTTTGGTTGACTTTAACTCACGTAAAATCAAACTCGTGTCTGTCACATATGTATATCACCCTAGTAGATCCTCAAAAACCGTATCGTCGAAAAGTAGAGAGGAACTTGGTTCTCTTCATTATGATTTCACATCTAACACCAACCAACAACGATTAATAGGTCATCCAGAAGAATCCTTAAGGTTAAATGTCTCATCATTGACCTCTTAAGGATTCTTCTGGATGACTTATTATACATGAATGAAACATTTGAACTTAAGGAAAACAAGTGAAATATAAATGAAAAGAAAATACACTTACAAATAACGTAAAAAAGCCCAAAACAATCAATATCAATTATACAACATAAATAAACAGGAACTGTACAAAATAAATAAGTAGTTATTGATAAAAGAAGTAAGTAATTATAATTATGTGTAAATGTGAGGTCTCAAAAAACTCAATATATCAACGAAGCAGTCTGTCATTACAAGAAGACAGTAAACCTTGTAGAAAAAGTGTTCTTGGTTGCCTTTAATTCTGCAATTTCGCAAGCACCTTCCTCATCTTTAGTACAGGTGACTCAAGTCAGAACCATCACCTCAAGCCACATTAATCACCCCAAGCCACAACCAAAAACCACTACCCTAAACCACAACAAAAAACCNTTTTTGATGTGATGCTAAAGATTTGAGTGGTATGCATGTAAAATATGAATTGTTTGGTATGTGGGTAAATGCCCCTTTTCATTTAGCTGTTTATATATTTCTTTATTTGCAACCTTTTCTTTTTCTCCTGATGTTTTGCTTTTTGTACATTCGTTTAGGTTCAGTTTGAATAATAAACCAATGTCATTGTATGTGGGTCACCTTTCACCTCATGTCTCTCATGATGAGCTTGAAGGGGTTTTCCGGAGGTTTGGCCGTTGTCATTTTCAGTTGAAAGATGGTTATGGATTTGTAGTGTATGAAGTCACTGCAAATGCCGAAAGGGCTTTGAGAGCACTGCGGGGCAAGCAAATTTGTGGGGAGCAAATATCCCTGAATTGGTCAAACAAACAGCCAAGACCTTTTCAAAGGCCTCCAAGGGGTTCTAGATTTGATGAACCTTATCGAAGAAGGGTATTCAGAGAAGAGGGTGATGTTACTGGGTTTAGGAGTTCGCAGGATGAAAGGGATTTTTCTACAGATATTCGTAGTCCAGCTTATAATGCGGGACATCGGGTTGATTGTGCACCTGATAAAGAAGCTGGACATACTTGGGAGGATGTTGATGGTGTTAGAGGGAACAGAGTTGAGAATTNTTTTTGAATTTTCTATGATTTATTAAAATTAATTGAAGTTTTGGGGACTTTAATAAAAATAAAATATTTTATATGTTGGAAAATATGTTTTATATTTTTGGAAAATCTCTCTGAGGTTAAGAAACCCAGAGAAATTTATTTTGTATTTTTCTGATTTTTATTTGATTTTTTAGAATTATTGGTGAAATTTCTATTTTTAAGCCTTGAAAATCATTTTAAGGTTTAAAAAATAGATAGCTTTATTTTTAGACCTTGGGAAAAAAATATTCCAATGATTCCTAAGTGTTTAGGAAATAATTTGGAACATTTCCATGAGTTTAATATTTTAAGATTTTTTAATTTTTTTAATTATTAAAAATAATTAAAAAAACCTAAAAATCAAGTTTTTATTTTAAATATATTTTTATTTTCATTAAATCCCCCTGATATCAGAGAACTCAAAAAACTAAGTTTCATAATTTTTGGAGGCATATTTTGATTTTTAAAAATCATTTAAGTTTCAAATTTGATGGTCACTTTTAAAAATCAATTTAAAAATGTAATGATTTCAAAATGAGTTGAAATTTTTATGGTAAGTTCACTGACTCATGAGCCACAGTGGAGAATAAAAATCAAGTGATTTTAATCTCTCTTTGCTTCAAATTAAATGTTTTAAGTAAACTAAGGTTTGCTCAAAATAGTGATGTTTTGATTCTTCAAAAAAATGAAATTATTTCCTAAGATTACTCTGGCCATAGGGAACTTACATGAATTTTTGTAGAATTTTCTAAGCCACATATGATTTTCTATAATTATTTGAATATAAAATGCATAAAAATTTAGAAAATTAAGATCTCTGTCTAGAGAACTCCTATGTCTTTGTAAAAATGCTCAAATTGTGCACTTAGACAGAGCTTACAATATATAAAAATTTGGGGTCAAGGTGATAATCCAATATGAATGGAGAATTGAAAGACCCTTAAAACACTAATTGATTTTTATAAAATTAAATATGCATCAAATTAATGTGAAAATAATTCCACATGATTCTCCCATGTTCAATCATCAAGAGGGTATTTTTATTTTATATTTATAAATTTTCTATGCAAAGATATGATTTTTTGAAGTTTAGGGGTATTTTCTGAATTTATTAAATACCCCTATTTATTTATTCAAAGTGCGGGCTGACTGGATCATCGGATCCGTAGAACAGCCACGCGACGCGCTCCTATTTGACGCCGCCTTCTGAGTCAGCTGCCACGCGTCCCACCGTATCGTTCCAGAGGATCGTCCAGCTAGATCTCCGCCATCCATTCAATACACGCGAGAATGGACAGCATCCGTTCATCGTCCCCGATGGCCTTAACCGAGAGCCGTCCAACTTAAAACGCATCCGTTCATCGTCCCCGATGGCCTTAACCGAGAGCCGTCCAACTTAAAACCTTAATATCTCTCTCCTTTCTTAATGGATTTTAATGATTTTTTTTTAAATTGTTCGTCTTGAAGAGACGAACACATCTATGTGGTAAACATACTATGAAATCAAGCCATAATAAATGGAGAGCTCGCGAAGGCTCGGGAGAGTGAGTGAGGTTATACCTTTGCTCCGAGAGGTTTGGCCTCAATCAGAGATTCTTCACACCTTTATTGGGTCCTAAAGAGCTTAAGGATGAACCCTCTGGCTCTGGTGTAAGGCCTGTGTATGATTTCGACACAGCCGATTTTAGGTGTTGGTTGAGAGCTATGGTAGAGGCTATTTCAGAGGGGGAATTGATGGGGGTTTAGCTTCCTTCACTGTTATGAAGGTGTAGAGCCAATTTATTTGAAATTTGGTACTGTGTAGGTTAGGATTGAAGTTTGTCCTGGTTTCGGGCAGGAATTCAAACTCAAAATTGGATTTCTGTGGTGGAATGGGGAGAGTGAAATGTATTGTAATGTGCTAAGGGATATATAAAGAAGCTCTCTGAGGAGTTTGGGATGCCTTGGTGAAAAATTTTTCTTACTTCCCTATTCATGGCCGTGAGGGGTATTTCATAGAAATTGGCTTAGGGGAAGCTTGGCTGGTCAATTGAGGGGTTAGCCCAACTGCTTAGGTGTTAAGCAGAGGAGCTCTCAGCTCAATTTGGGCTGAGGTGGCTTCTTGGCATGAATTTGGGTGTTGGCCATGTGAGGGCTCACGTTTTTGGGCTTTATCTTGGGTTAAAGTGATTAACCAAGGGTTGGGTCATGGTTAAAGCTTATA
>JXCR01060683.1:77379-94640 GCA_002079205.1 Phalaenopsis hybrid cultivar
ATCTTACCTACTAAGTGCTAGAGGTTAGGACCAATATGTGGAACTTCAAGTTGAGTAAAGAGAAGAGTTTTGAGTTTCTAATGGTGAGGGTACCTTTTCTAGTTTTCTAAGACTAGTCAGTAGGAAAGTCCTATGGCTAGACCTAGGCTACTAAAGAAATTTCAAGACCTCAACCAAAAGTGAGGTCAACAAGGGCATTTATATATTAAAATCATTTTATGTAAAGCAGGGAAATAAGGTTCTAGTGATCTACCAAATCCTAAATCATATCTTGGTGAGCCCTCATTAATTCGATTGAGGATGATTTCATTAAGCAAAACATACTAATTTTAGTAGACCTCTGAGGTATCCAAAAGGTTAGGAGGAAGAAACAGGTCCATACTTCCCTCTCACCATTTGGTGAAAAAGTCTCGAGCTCATTTAAACTTATTATGTTGTTTAATGATTCATCCAATAAATACCTCTAGTATTCAGTGAACATCGACATTTCAACTATCCCTAAGATTAGGGTGATTATCATTTTTCATTTAATCTGAGAATTATGTAAGTGAAACCCCTTAAAAGGGGCGAGTTAATGTTATTAAGACACTTAGCCAATTTTAGTTTTAACTTGGGCTTATAGTGTTTTAAAAGTGTTCAATTTCTAGCTATATTCACTTTTCTAATCCTCACTTACCCAAATTTGATTTAGCCTAGGTCACTACTAAACCCTTAAGACCTTGGTGGATACTTTAATAATTTTTTAAAGAAATTGAATTTTAAGTGATAGTAATTCATCATCAAAAGGTTTGAATTTTATTTGAACACCAAATATGTGTATTAAATTAGTGAGTTATTAACATCCAAAATCATACCCCTAAGTCTAGGATCAATTAATTTAATAAACCTCCAAGTTTTAATAATTTAGGAAATTACAAATTTATCCTTTAATTAAGAAAAATGAGGTTGGTTTCTACCAATTAATTCCTTATGTTTCAATCATCTGAACGTGTCAATTAAGATCAAATAATGCCCATTTCTCTTTCTTGAATTAAGCCTAAATGTTAGTTAAGACCAAATTTCTAAAATTATATCTTTGCCCCTAAGTGTCTATCACATCATACTTCATCAAATTTAATTCAATTGACTTTGAAATTTTTATCCTACCTCACTCATGGGTCAATAAAGACATCAGAGGAGAAAATGTGATTTTTCAAAATTTAATTTAATTTATATAATTATTTACATGCAAAAATAAAATTTTTCAAATAAAATTCAATAACTTGACCAAAGTCAAGCCTAATCACTTGAAATTTTTACTAGAGGTATACTTAGACCAGAGAACCACTTAGACCAAATGTCATGTTTTTTTAGTTTTATTTGAATTATCAAAATTTTTTGAATTTATGGAGTGTTATTTAATTATAAAATATTTTAAATTTGGAAAATTTAGTTTTATATTTTTATTAAATCTCTTTAAGGTCAAAGAACCCAAAGAAATAAATTTCACATTTTTTTTATTTTCTTTTAAATCATTAGAATAATTTTAGTGAGAAATTATGGAAAATCCATTTTTAGCTTTTAAAAATTATTTTAAGCTTTAAAATTCAATGTGTTCACTTAGAAAATTAAGAAAAATATTCCAATTGATCTTAAGGGTTTAAGATAAAATTTAGAACATTTCCATGAATTTTATTAATTTTATGATTTTTATTATTTTTTAATTATTTAAATATTAAAAATATGCTTAAAAATGAAAATTATTAAAATTTTATTTTTAAAAATTTCTCTAATCACAGAGAGCTCCCAAAACCAATTTGGAAAATTTTTTAGTTGTATTTTAATTATTATGATTATTTTAAGTGTTAAAAGTGTCATTTAACTTAGAAAATCAAATTAGGTTATCAAATGAGCTCTATATATTTTGAAATTTTTATGGGGAGTCCTTTGAACTTTAAATCATAGTGGAGAATTTAAATCAAGTCATTTAAATTTTTGTTTTCCCCAAATTAATTTTCTTTGTATTTTAGGATTTTATGAAATTAGGTGTGTTCTTAATGACTTAACTCATGACAAATTTTTCCTAAGGTTCTCTGACCATAGTGAATCTACCAAAATTTTCTTGGATTTTTCTAAGTAACATACTAATTATTATAATTAATTTTTCAAATCAGATGCATAAACTTGAGAAATACATATCTCCTCGTAGGGGTCTTCTCTGACTTTGAAAGAATCACAGGAGATTCCCCATGATAGAGGCTACAAGTGTCCCAAATAGCATGTCATAGTGAAATATTTGAATGCTTGGAGAATCAAAATACTCAAAATAGTATTTAATTAATTAAAAATAAAATATGCATCAAATAAATTTCAATCCATTTCCACATTATTTTCCTCTATTCACTAAGCACTAAGATATTTTTATTTTATTTTTGTGATTTTTATACACCAAGATATGGATTTTTGAATGTACGGGTTATTTTTTGAATTAAATAAATCCCTATTTTCCTACTTAAACATGTGGCGCCACGACATCATGCGACGGCTCCGAAGACATGTGTGGCACGCTCTGGTTGGACGCCGCCATCCACGTAGCCGCCGACTCGTCTCACACTTTATGTATCAAGCTCCCGTCCAATGCAATTCTAGTCATCTGTTCGATACACGCGCCATCTAACGGCTCCACATCTTCGTCCCCAGCTAGTGTGAGCCCGTGACCATTAACCCTAAATCCTTATGATCTCACTCATTTCTCAATTAAATGACCTCAGGTTTGATCCTATAGACTCGTTTAAGTGATTAGAACATATTCATATAGTAAGCATGCCATTAAATTAACTTTAATCACATGGAGAGTCAAAATAGGCTTGGGAAGAGAGGAAGTTCAATACCTTTGCTTTGAGAAAGAAAGCTTCAATTAGAGGTGCTCGGCACGTTCGTGGAGGTCCAAGGAGGCTATGGATTGAGCCTCTTGCTGTGGTGTAATTTCTAGACCCGAATTTGATCAAGGCTGAATTTGGGTGTTGATCAAAGTCTAGGGTAGAGGCTCTCTGTGAGGGGGCTTCTATGGGGCTTTGTCTTCTTTCACTGTGGTGAAGGTGTGAGCAAATTTAATTGAGAATTGGTGCACTGTGGGGGTGTGGTGGAGAATGTCTTGTCTCCAACAAGGATTTGAACTCAAAAATTGAGCTCCGACGATGGAAATTAGGGTAAGGGGTGTTTGTTTTGAACTGAGGAGGTCCTAGAGGGGTCGTGGGAGAAATTTTACCAGGTTTCCTTAAGAAAATTTCTGCACCCATATGTTGGTCGTAGAAGTGAGGTTTTATAGCCTTGACCGGAGAGGGGATCTCAGGGCTTGGCCTTGGGTGCAACAGTCTATTGAGGTGGTTGGATGCGCAGCTCTAAAGTTTAATTAGAGAGAGTTGGCCCCTAGGGTTGAGATTTGGTTTGTTTTAAGGATGGTGTCCCTCCGTTTTGAGGTGCTACAGTGACTAGGCGGGCCGGCAGGGCCAGGGGAGGTGGCTAGGAGGTCAGATGAGCCAGTGGGAGGGTTAATTAAGTTTAACCCTCAATGACAAGTGATGATGGGGGATATTTTTGGTTAAGGCCCATACATGGGCATGAATTCCTTAATTTAGGGATCCAATGGTCCATAGCTCACCATGACTGGTCCAAGGGGTTTAGGCTGGTCCATGGAGTATGCTTAGTGTTGTGGAGTCATAAATTTGGTGACTTTAGGGTGGTTAGGCCAATTTTGGTGTATGGGTCCAAGGTCCAAATGGCCAAAGATTGGATTTATGTTAGGCTAGACATGACCTTGAGCCCAGTTGACTGATCAACATTGTCTAGATGATTGTAATGATGATTTTTGGTGACGGGTTGAAATGATTTTGAGTTCAATTGGTGGTTTAATTTGAAGGATTTTGGGATTTCGGTCAATTTAGGTATGTTCGGCTAGAATTGTGTTTAGATTTTGCTAGGCTTAGGCTAAGTCCAAATTGATTGTTGAAAATAGTCTATAGTAATATTATGAAGAGTTTTAAACATAAATTTTGTGCCAATTTGGGTATTAAGGCAATAAATTTGGTGGAATTCGGAGGCATGCCCAATTTGGGGCAAGTTTAGGGATATTTTGGACTTGGGTCAAAATTAAATGAAATTGAGGCTCCACCAAAGCCAATTAAAGGTCAAATTTGATGTTTAGTATTGTTATGAAGAATTTTCAACATAAATTGGGGCAACTTGAGTAGGCTATGGGGTTCAATTTGGTGGGATTAAGTCATAGGGCAAAATTTGGGGGTTTGACTTAGATCAAAATTGAGCTCAAAGCATGGGCCAATTGGGCTTGGATTTGGCTTAGATTGGTCATATGAAAGGTGAATTTGTGTTTACGATTGGAATTGGGGGAAATTTGGACCAAATTGATGGACATTTGAGGTAAATTTGGGGAAATTGGGCCCTTAAAGACAATTTGGGGGTTTTGTTCAAATTGGTCAAATTGGTCAAATTGGGTTCAATTCGAGGGTCCAAATTGATTTTGAAAACATTTAAAGTGATTTTGGAGGTTTTGGGAACGTTTGGGGAGCCAAGGGTATTTTTGTAATTTTGGTCATTTTGTGGGTATTTTGGTAAATTTAGAATTTTTGGGTAACTTGTGTATTTTCAAAAGTTTTGAAATGATTTTTGAAAAAATTTGGGTATTTTGGGTGGATTTGGGGATTTTGACCAAATTTAGGGCTCCAAGGGTATCTATGTAATTTGGGGGGATTTAGGGGCAAAAGGCCAAGTTGAATATTTTAGTAGAATTGGGGTACCAACCACCTTATTTGAGCCATGGACCAATGGAATCCCCATTTGGGTCCTCTATGCACTGGTCTTAGTTAAACCCTAGCCTAGGGCTAGTGGGCTTGGGGGACCATCTATATGAGTTTCTCAAAAGATCAATGGACCAAACTCAAAAATTTTTGGTTTAGGGTTGCGAGAGATTGTGGGTGAGAGTGAGTGTATTAGATCCATACCAACATCTAAGGTCAAATAGTCCTAATGGGGACTCTCCTTGAGCTACCTCATACTGACCCCGCCTACTAAGTGCTAGAGGTTAGGACCAATATGTAGAGCTTCAAATTGAGCAAAGGGGAGTTTAGAATTTCTAATGGTGAGGGTTCCTTTTCTAGTTTTCTACAAATAGCCAACATGAAAGTTCTATGGCTAGACCATAGGCTACTAAAGAGAAAAATTAAATCTCAACCAAAAGTGAGGTCATAAGGACAATAGTGAAGAAGATGTTTGAGCTTAATTTATGTACAGAACGTTTTGTTTAGTACTATTTGTTTTAGTTATTTTGTTGAATTGGAATGCATTTCCTTTCCAATGAACACTACTTATGCTTATGTTTTGAATTTTGATGATTAGATTTTAGTGTTGGGAATTTGGTTAGCTTTAGAACACTGAATTTGATGTTTGTTGGCTTGAAAATGTTAGTTTGTAATAGTACGGATTTTATACATAAATGTGAGTTTTGTGTGGTTTGTGAAAGTTTGGAGTTATTGTGATGTCTATGCTAAGAAAGGTTTATTAGAGTCAAGTAGAGGGTTACATAAAGCGATACGAAGTAGATTTCCACAAAAACCCAAATCCAGTGAATTTATGCTCTGGCGCATGATGCACCATTTTACAGAGCCTTGGCGCATGATGTGTCAAATTGGGGCATGATGCGCCAAAGGTTTGAACACGCCATATAGCCAAGAAAATGGCAAAATCCCATGGACAAACTCCTTTGTTGTTGCATAAGTCATCTTCTACTTCAAGACCTTGGTCTAGGGCATCACATAATGGGCTAAAGAGAAGGATTCGGAGGCTAAAAACTGAAGATTTCATCTTCACTTGGTAAGCGCTTCACTTTAACATAGAAATTTGGTATTTTCACTATGGATTTGGCATATCTGAAATTTGGGATTTTTTATGAAAAATTTTGAAGAAAACTCATGGTGAAACGTTTCTTAGCAAATAATCTTTCTTGAGGAGTTAGATTTTTGATTTAGTAATTTATTTGGACTATATTTTGATTTTCATAGAATTTTCAAATGGCTCCCCGAGTTAAGAGATGAAGGTCGTTTGAGGAATTTGATGCATGAAGATTTGTTAGTTTTAAAGCCTAACATAGTTACCATACTTAGATGGAAACAAAAAGAATGATCCAAGAATGGGCGTTTGCAAACCCGAGTGGCGAGGTCGAGAGGCTGATTCTTAATAGAATTTGGGAAAGATTCTGCTACTTCACTATAGTAGGTTCGAGAGTTTTATGCAAACTTGAGGGTTACTAATGATGATCACATCCTAGTTAGAGGTAAACAAGTTGAATTTACTGCTGATCACATCAATACTTTTTTATGGTTTCAAGGGTATATTTTTCAATGAATACGTTGTATTCGTGATGACTGATTCATCACTGGTTGAAGTGATTGCATTTTTGACTGATGGATGAGGGGAGCGGAAGATTAAGAATAACAAGATAAATAACTTCTTTGCTTCCATGTTAACTATTCAGTCAAAGGTATGGCACCACTTCATTTCTGCCAGACTATTGTCGACAAATCATTTGGCTGATGTTACAAAAGATAGAGCTATACAAAAATATTGATTTCATAACATGAAGGCAATAGATGTTGGTGCACTTATAGTTCAGCATGCTCGAAGTATGGCTGGTAGTTCTAATGCTGATGGTTTGGGATACTCTGCCCTGATTTTCACTCTATGTGAACAATCAGGAGTAGAATTCTATAGAAATGAAGAATGATTACAGCCACAGAATCCGATTGGGAGGCATATGATTCAGAGAGTAGAATCATTTATTGAATCTAGAAGTGGAAGAAGGGATAGACCCTCTACATTTGTTGTAGGGGCATCTACTTCTTGATCTGCATCACTTGAAAGTATTATGGACCAACTGATGATTCAACAAATGAACATAGTTAATATTCAAACTCAGTTGGGAGAGATAAGAGCAAGAAATGCTTATAATTATGAATATCAGCAGAGGAGAGTGCAACATGATATTGATTTTGAAAATGCTATGGTAAGAAGTTTTAGGGGTGAACCTAATGTGGACTTTCCTGCTTGCCCCAATTTCACTCCCTATGCTCCTGTTCATGAAGAAGAAGAAGAAGATGATTCTAATTATGAAGGGGAAGGAGATGAGAATTAATTTTTATGAGTTTAGTTTAGTGTGTTTTGATGTTTGTTTGCTATTTGTGAGTGTATTGTGATATAATTTTAATTAGAAAATGTTGTAGTAGAACCTTTTATGTTGTGTGTGGACTGAGTCAGTAATAGTAACTGTAAACTTTCACTTTTTGAGTAGTTTTAGCATTTTCAATTTAGTTTTTAAGTTTTTGTCTTTCTGTTTTTAATTCTTAGCATATTCTCTGGAATACATTATGTTTTATTTAATTCTTTAAAGGAAAGATGTAGTTTTACAGTTAGTACCTGCAGTGTACCAAAGCCCATTTTTATAGTCAGAAATCCTCTACAGGTCAGTTTTTATTTTCATGCATTTATTGTTTTCTTTCACCTACTAAATTTTATACTAAAAATATTTTTAAAATTACTTAAAAACTTAAGTTTGGGGGAAAGAAAAATTTATTTTGAAAAGAAGTAAACTGAATTTTATTTGTCCTCAATTAACTATATTTAAAAAAAATAATTTAACATGGTCTTGGATATTAAGATTTAACTTTAAATGTCAATACTTCCGTTTATAAATATTGTGGTAAGTTTTAGTATAGAGTTTTTAATAATGAAGGTCAATTCTAATGTTAAAGATATTTGAATAATTGGATAAGACTATGTTTTTTTATTTTTTTTATTTAAAGTAAAGAAAATAATATTTTGAAGTGTTAAGAATTTTAAAGTTTCATGTAAGAAGAAAAGAATGAGACTTTATGAAAAATTATAAACTAACATGAATTTATAAAGTGAAGAAAGGTTTAGAGTTTTGACTTTAAGAAGAGGATAGTGAAGTTCAAAATTATTAAATGTTATCCAGATATAGTAATCCTTACTTGGAAGAGAAAAAGAAAAAGAAAAAGAAAATAAATGATTGAAAAGATCCTAAAAGAAAAGAAACGAAAAAAAAAATAGAAAGAAAAAGAAAATGAAAGAAAAATATATATAAGAGGGAGATGCTTGAGGAGATGCCTAATCAAAAATTGGCTTCACTTGAATCAACTTAAGAAATGAGCTTTATTAAATTTTCTAAACTTATATTGGAGTATTAGTAGCATTCCTAGTAATGTTTTCATGAAGTTTTTTTTAATATGAATGTTCTAAATGACCTTAATATGACAAATTGAAATTCTTCTTGAAATGAATAGAAATTCATAAATCTTAAATTTGATTACTAAATATTCTTAGACTAAGAATTTGAATCTAAGTTATTAAAGGGTTTTTCTTAAATTTTGTTATTCTATTTATTAAACTAAGTATAGAAGTTATAAGTTAGTCTCTATCCTAAGTCATATGGTTTTATGTAGTAAAAATTTCACTTGAGGACAAGTAATATTTTAGTTTGGGAGATTTTGATACACCAAAATTATAGACTATTTTGAATACTAATTTTATGCTTATTTTTTATGATATTGCACTTTAAAGAAGGGTATCTTCGTGTCTTTGTTGTAGGTATATCATTTGTAGGCATTTGGAGCAAAAAATGGCAAAAAAGACAAAATTTAGAGCCAAAACAGTAAAATTTGGGATTCGCGCATGATGCGCCAGATCAGCGCATGATGCGCCAAAATCCAAAGAACTGACGCATGATGAGTCAGGGATGACTTTTTCAAATAAAGGCGGTTCGCGCTGAATTTTACATGAATTTCAAAACGACACTTGTTCTACACACTTCTTGGAGTAATTCAATGCATGTAGACACTTTGGAAGGTTCTTTTATGAAGGGATATGTCTCTTGGATTAAATGACACATCTTTTGAATTCAAAAGAGTTAAATTTTGTAGGGAATTTTAAATTCTTTTCCAAAGGAGGTAGCCCAAAAATAAAAGAAGAAGACTTCTCATTTGCCAAGTGTGTGTGGCATGAGGGAGAGAGAAAGTGCGCAAGAGTTAGAGATAGAGAGAGGGAGGAGATTTTCTTCTAGGATTGTAAGAGGAGAGGGAAGGTGGGAATTTTCTTCTTCATTACCTTCTAAGAGAGAATTATGAGTGATTGTAAAGAGAGAAAGACTTGGAGAGAACTTCTAGGGATTTGTTTGGGAAAGATTTTAAAAAGTTATATTTTTATTTCTTTTATTTTGTAAACCTATTTTTATATATGAAATACATGTTTTTTCGTATCGTTCTCATGAATTCTGAGTGGTCTTCTTTATCCTTCTACCTACTTTGAGATATGGTTTTGTAAAGCATAGATTTTGTTTCCTACAATTTTAAATGTTAATAATTTAAGATGATTTGAACTCTGATCTTCATTTACTTTTCGATCTTGCCAGTTGAAATATTAAAACCTGTTGAGAGACATATGATCTTAAATGAGATATGATTTTCACAAATTAGCTAGAATCACATTTGATTTCATGGGAGAGAATGTCATCCATGAGATTGGGTGAAAATAAATAAATAAATATACTTTGTTGGATGCAGAATTGAAAAATTTAAGGTCACAGATTAAAATTCTCAATTTGGTCTAGTTGATTGGAAACTAATGCGATATTGTTAGCCTTAAGGTGAGAGAGTAGTGGGAGCTCTAGAGTGGCAGTCGGTATCCTCCCAGAATAACCATGGAATCAGGGACCAAACTCAGGATTATTTAATGTTCTTTCTACCACTCAAAAGAGGGTAAAGAATAAGATTGCTCCTATTTAGCACAAAACATTTTTTATATATGTTTTCAAATGATTTCAATTTCTTCATAACACATATACTCATTGTAAAAGGGAATGATGTTTTCTTAAACTTGAACTTTCCGTCACAACAAAAACTTTATTTAATTTTAGTAATTTTACTTTTGAAAGTTTACTATTTAGTTTAGTTTAACTTTTGTAGTCCTACATTTGCATTTTAATTAGCATTCACATGATTAGTTAATTTTCAAATTTTGCACTTTACTTTACTTTTATTTTTGTATTTTTAGATTATAAAATAATTTTCATAATTTACTTTTTGGATTTTCCAACTTCTCTGTGGTATGAATATCTAGGACTCCATTAGAGCTCATTATTACTTGAGTGATACTTATACTTGCGTTGATTTTAAAGAAGATTTGACATTTTAAAAAGAGTTTTAAAAGATAAATTATTTTCATAAAAATTATTTTTTTGGATTATATTGCATATTTATTATATATCTGTTGTGCGTAATTTTGTAATTTTGAAAAATATTTTCAAACTTTTCACTCTAAATTTGTCCCCCACATCAATACTCAATCAAATTGCTCACGGTTTATTTCCATAACATCATCTAATCGAGACAAAAAATCCATACAGTTAAATGCATATCAAATAAACATTCTCTTCACAATTGGTTTAACTGAGCACGATTTTAGGTATTTTGGATTTTACCTATGCACAAGAGGCAAGGCCTCGATTGGGTTTATTCTAAAGCTTCGTTTTAAGCTAAAAAAAGTCCTCCAAGTGTTACCTCAAGCTAAAGTTGGGTTCGCGTAGGAGTTCGATCAACATGTGGTATGGGCTTAGTCTAGGAGTAGGTTAGAGTGCTCAGCAGAGAGGTGTTTTGATGGGGAAGCTCCTCGTGTAGTCTGGGCAAGCTTTTAAAACGATAAATTTAAAGTTTGGTGGGATGGTCGTGAAAGCTCCTAGTTTTGGGTGAATAAATTGAGCTTGGGTAGTGGATTCAGTAGCTGTAATTGGTGGGAGTAAGCTTAGAAATGGTGGGGAAAGCTTTGAAAGCAAATTTGGAAGGGTCTCCCCAAGGAATTGGCAACACTCTTATAATGGAAATGGGAGGTGGTCTTTAAATAACCACGGCCATGGTGGCCAATAAGGCAAGCTAGGTGGTGGAAAAGGTTTCTTATGTGGATGTTTGAGTGCACAATTCAACAGTGGGTGTGAGCCACATTAGATGGGTGGGATTTTGGGTTTGAGCCAATGAGGAGGTCATCAATTTTGGGTTCTCTAGTGACTAGTCAGGTCGGCCAAGCCAGGGGAGGTGGCTAGCAAGGTCAAGAGGTTTAATTGAAGGTTTAATTATGATTACATTGAGACTTGAGGGCTGATGGCATGGGATAGAGAGCTTAGCAAAATTTAGGATAAAATTTGCATGATTTAAGGGACTCTTGGTCCATGGCTCAAAATTGGGTCCTTATGTGATGTGATTAGCATCATTGGAGGCTAACCAAACCTGGAAAAAATTAAGCATTGGTTAATTTCAATGGCTTAGGTTAATTTGGATTTTTGGCTCAAAATTAGGGTTTGGACTAAAAATTGGATTTATTCTTGACTTAAACTTGATTTAAAAATTAATTGAAGGGTCCAATTGGTCTAGGGGGATGTCATGAAGAATTTAGAAAGTGAAATTGGAGGAATTAAATTGATTGAAGGGCTCAGTTTGATGAAATATTGGCATAGGGTCAATTTTGGGGTAATTTTTTTGCACTTGGACTTAGGGTTTAAAGTTGGGTTCAATTGGGTTTGAATTTGATGTCAATTGGTCTTGGACGTGATGAATTTTGATTTGGGTTTGAAATTGGCGAACTTTGAAATAAATTTGGTAGAAATTTGGGATGATTTGGGGACTTTAGGTATATAGGGGAAATTTGGGTGTTTTGGTCAATTTTGGTGGATTTGGGCGCAATTGAAGTTGTAATGTGGTTAGGATTAATTTTGGGGATATTTGGAGTGAATTTGGAAGTTTTGGGAATTTTTGGAACATGAAGAGTATGTTGGTAATTTTGAAAAAAATGGGGTATTTTGAGAATTTTGAAGAAATTGGGGTGTTTTTGTCAAATTGAATGTGTTAAAAAGGTTTTTTGGGTAGGAATTGGTATATTGGGGAATTCTGGGAAAGTTAGGGTTATAGGGATATTTTGGTAATTTTGGAAATGTTTAGAGATAGAAGGCCCAAAGGTACATGTTTGGGTGGAATTGGTATCAATTCAACATGCTAATCATAAAATTACTTTCTCTGAGCCACGAGACCAATGGGAAGCCCATTTTGGATCCTCCATGTGCTGGTCCTGGCCGCCCTAGCTAAAGGCTAAGAGCTTGGGGGATCACCCACATAAGCTTCTAAAAGAGTAGAGGATCAAGCTAAGGGTGAATGATTTTAGGGTTTACGATTGTGCATGTGTGTGCCTGACCAAGACCAAACAAGCCTCTAAGGGCTAACCCTAACGTCTGACTATCCTATGGAAACTCCTCTTGAGCTCCCCTATGCTGGTTCCAACCTTCTTAGTGCTAGAGGGCAAAACCAAATATGTGGAACTCAAAGAAGAGCAAAGTGGTGTTTATAATTTATGCTGGGTAGAGTTTCATTACTAGTCTTCTAGAATAATAAATAGGAAAATTCTATAGTTAGATCCTAGGCTTCTAAAAAAGAAAGACTAAACTTCAACAAAAGTGAGGTTAACAAATGGACCACCAATATTTGTGGGGTGCCGGTGGAGCACACCACATGTATTGGCATTGACTAAAGAGATTAAAAAAACAACGAAAACTTTCCAATAATTAGTATTAAAATTAATTATAAATATTTTAAAATATATTTTAATATTAAATAATATTAAAAAATTTTTATTATAAAATAAATTTAAAAATATTATAATATTAAAACATTTATAATTAATTTTAATAATAGTTATTTAATTTAATAGTTTAATATTAAATATAATTATTTTAAATATTTATTAATTAATTTTAATTATTATATTAAATAATTTATAGTAAAATTATATAAATATTTAAATTAATTATAAATAATTTAAATACAATTATTCAATGTATAAATAATATTTATATTTTTAAAAATTAATTAATATTAAAATATATTAAAATATATTTGAAAAATTTTATAATTAATTTTAATAATAATTCATTAATTTAATATGTTAATATTTAAAATAATTATATCAAATATCAAATATTAAATTATTAAAATGAATATTATTATTAAAATTAATTATAAATGTTTTAAAATATAATTTAATATTATATAATATTAATTAATTTTTAAATATATAAATATTATTAATATAATACATAATTATTATATAAATTATTTAAAATTAATTTAAATATTTATATAATATTTTTAAAAGTTATTTAATATAATAATTATTTAAATTTTATATAATAAATATTTGAAATAATGATTATAAATATTAAATAAATTAATTAAATACTCATCATTAAAATTAATTATAAATGTTTTAAAATATATTTTTATTTAAATAATATTAAATAATGTTTAAATATATAAATATTATTTATATATTAAATAATTATTATTTAAATTGTTTATTTTTAGTTGAAATATTTATAATGCTATTAAAAATTATTTAATATAATAGTTATAATTAAAATTATTTATACATTTTTAAAAATATATTTAAATATTAAATAATATTATTTAATTTTTTAATATATAAATATTAGTTATATATTAAATAATTAATATATAAATTATATATAATTAATTAAAATATTTTATATAATATTATTAAAAATTAATTAAATATAATAATTATAATCTCATATGGGTGGTTTCAAATTTTCAATGTTTAGTTGAGTCGATTAAAACCAATATTGTAACTCAAGTTGAGTTCCTATAGTAATCGAAAAAGCCATAAGGAAATCCCACGCCGTGCGACATGCGACTTACTACCGAGAGCAGTCAACTTGACTTCGTTTGTTGCTTAGACAAGGACCGGTCAGCATTTTACTCGCTAAGTGGCTTCGGTTGAACCATAACACCACTTGGCGTGCCAGATGCAAATTGAACTTAAATTGACTCTGTCATCGACAAATTTGTCTGAATGACACCGGATGAAGAAACAGACCTAATTTCACAGGGAAAAAAAAAAGTTGCGCATTTTCTAATGGCTCAGTGTACCGAGCGAATTACATAAACATATAACTTAAAATTTAAAAAAGAAGGAAAAATAGAGACTACTTGAACCCACACACACAATCCTCTCTCGTCTCTGCCCATTCTCCCGAATAGAACCCGAAACCCTTGCTTCCTCACGTGAAAAAAAGCCCGTCTCACCTCTAGTGCTGCTTGACCGAGCCCCACTCCCTGTACTCTCCATTTCCTTGGTCCCTATCTGCCACTTTCCCCACTCTCTCTGTCGCCCTCTCTGCTCGCCACTACCGCTGTCGCCACTCCTCCGATCCCTATCATCTTCTCCTCGTAGGTTTTGTGATATGCAACTCCTTTTTTTCGGCTATAAATACTCCAAAGGTGGCTATTTGAAAGACTGATCTTCTTTCTTGCTCAATTCTTCTTCCCATTTTGATCTAAGTTATAGAGCGTTTCTTCAAACAGTCCGATCATCAAGCTTGTAAGAAATTTCTTCTTCTTCTTCCCATTTCGATCACATATGGTCTTCACTTCTTAAAGATAATCATTATTCTTCTTCTTACCCAACTTCAATATGTGAGATATGCACATTAAAATTAAGATGCATTACTTATTTGCTCTACTCTTTATCAAATTTGGGTAAAATCTCTATTAAAGTTTACAAGTTTGCTGTTTATTTATAAATGGAGGCTGTTTTGACGAATTTGCTTGTCCTACCTTCCATACTATCAGGCTGAGGTGGATGTTGTTTTAGTCACACTATAGTTTACAAACTTGCTTCTCCAGAATTTTAACGAACAAAACACTTATGAAAGTCTTTGAAATTGTTTTATGATGTTGATAGCTTCCTTGAGCAGGTTTTGATACTATTGTGAGCTATACCTGAGCTTGGTTTGCATTTAATCTTTTTTGTTTTTTTTCTCTTTCTTCCTCGATAATTCTTGGGACAGCTTATTTTTGGAATATTTATTCTTCCCTGAATTGCTTGAGTAGCTTGAAAGCTTATCACTTTGAAAGAGGGTTAAAACCTTGTGGCTCTTGATTCATAGAAGTTTGAAAGCTTGGGATTCTTTGGAATGCTATACTATCAGTATAATTTTGGTTTATAGAATCTGAAAACTTTGTAAAATCTATTTTGAACAATTTAAAATTATGATAATTTTTTTTATAGTAATTTAAAATTTTTAAGAAATACTTATGGATTTTCTACTTAGAATGCCTATCTTTACAGGCATATCGCTCAAATCTTTATCCTCACATCGAAAATACCTGACAACAGAAATACCACATCACTATCATTTTAGAAGTGGAATACTCTTTTTCACGCATAGGTTTAAGTGTCAATATCTAACTTTTGTCTTTGATATATAAATAGATAAGAATTGTGTGGTATATATGTCAATTTCCCGTTGTTTTATTATGTAAGATCGATTTACGAAAGCTAGTAATTTGAAGGTTTATTAGAAGAAGGTCAGTGATAAAGATGGGTTTCTGGAAGGGGGTAACACCTGTCTAGGAGTTTCTAAATGTTTATAATCTTTAGTTTATGTATATTCAAATATCTTGTTCTCTTCGGATGTTGAATTTGAAGTTTTCTTTCACACTTGCTGTCGTTCTAAAGGACTGTACTTACTGAAGGGACATTTTAATTTGAGTTGAGTATATGGTGGAGTCCATGCGAAAANGAAAAATACAACAAAACTCAGAATTCATATATAAAATTAAAGTCATACAAAGTACAACAATAAATAAACTTATCTCTAATTTCTCCCCATACAAATTCCTCGAAGTTCCTCTGAATCTCTTCCATTCTTTACAGCACACAGAATTCCTCTTCGAAGCGGCAATGCGGAAGAAATCTCTCACTTTCCATCCACTCTTATAATCTCTGAAAGAATTCATCACAATTTTGACTCTCTACACTTTTCACACTTCAATTTTGAGCCTCTCCCTTCTATTTTCGGCCAAAGTCTTCTCTTTAAAGATGTGGATGAGTTTTGTCAAGAGTTGCCTAAGCACCCCTCCAAAATTCATCCTCATTCAATGCATAGTTGGGCATAACCGCGGAGCTCGCCGTCGGCGGCCTCGAGGGCGCCGTCGGCGGGTCTTCTAAGTGAATTAATTCTGGAGTCGGGAAAAGTCGGTCGTCGGTGCCGTTGGGCACGCCGTCAGCGCCCCAATTCAAATCTTCACATTTTGGTCATTTTCGCTTCAAATTCGCTCCTTTTTGCATATTTTTGCTCCAATGACCCTAATTTATCATTCCTGCAACAAAACATCAAAAATACCTTTCTTTAAAGCGCAATATCATCAAAAACAGTATAAAATAGGTATGAAAATCTCAACATATTTTCCTTTGGTCAAAATCCCCCACAAAAAAAGTATAAAATAGGTATGAAAATCTCAACATATTTTTCTTTGGTCAAAATCCCCCAAACTTAAAATTTTTTGTCTCAAGTAATTTTAGTACTATATAAAAGTTATGATTTATTGTAGTAAAGTTTTAACTCATAAATACTATAAATTTGATTTAGATAAATATCATAGTGAGATTTTCAAAAAAAATTCAAGTAATTAAATTAACTTTATAGCCACAAGATTATCTAGTCATCAAGTTTAAGAGTTCCAGTCTTCTATTCATTTCAAGAATGACTATATGCTGTAATATTAAGTTACTTAGAATATTCAAATGATAAGAACTTCATGGGAACACTACTACTAAAAGATCTATTCCATAAATATAAGTTCAGGAATGTATTTAGGTTTTCCCTTTAGGTAGGTCCAGTGAAACCAATTTTTTATTAAGCATATCCTCAAGCTTCTCCTCACTTTCATATTTTTTTTCTTTCTTTTTTTTTTCTTTTTCATTTGGATTGCTTTCAATCCTATATATTTTTCTTTTCTTTTTAGGGATTGTTATCAATCTTTTTCTTTTTTCTCTTTCAAGTGAGGATTACTATTTCTGGATAGTCTTTAATGGTTTTGAACATCACCTTTCTTTCCCTAAATTTGAAACTCAAAACATTCCCTTCTTTTATAAATATTTCCTAGCTTTTACATCATTGAGCCCCAATCTTTTCATCTCAAATGAATTTTCAGATTCTTAATACTTCAAAATATAGTTTCTTTTACTTTAAATAGTTAACTATAATCTTATTCTCTTATACTAAATATCTTAAGTTACAAAATTAATTTTCATTACAAAAATATTTCTTTAAATCTACCATAATATTTAAATAG
>JXCR01060696.1:0-19768 GCA_002079205.1 Phalaenopsis hybrid cultivar
GGGCCTATACACTAAGCACGAGGAATCACTTTGGCCCACTCATAAGAGACACATGATCTTGACTGGACGGATCTGATTTGCAATTAGTATTCAAAATTGCAAATCAAGAATTGCATGCACCAAAATGAGTTACATCTACCTCTCCCGATTCAAAGCTTACAATTATAATCCCCCATTATGATTTGCATAAGTGTTTCTTTCCAAAATATGAAAGAATAAGAATAATAATCTTAGGCAACTTTTAATATTCTTATCTTAAAATGTTTGCAAACACGTATGCCATAAAATTTTATCAATTATTATCACCATAGCCTCTAATAGCATCTTATGACAACCAATTGAAAGTGTGATAACCCGACAACATTAGATAACCATCAACGTTAGATATTCAACAACATTGTAATAACCGGACAACATTAGTGATAGAAATAACCCTTCTTGGTATATGATACAAAATAAATTAATAAAGTTCAATATCATACACCTGATATGAATGAATGATTAATGAAACAGTCTTATTCATCATTTTAGATAAGAAAAACTTCTTCTCCACATGATTTCTACTACTTAGCATTTGAGGGTTTGCATTAGTCATGTACATGTCATTTTAATATACATATGAATCAAATCTAGCATGCAAATAGATTGATGTCCAAGGTAACCACCCTTTGAGAACCACATCTGAGAAGGAGAAAGTAAAGAAGAGATGAGTTTAGGACTCATTCTCAACATTACAAAGGGGACAGAAGGGAGAAACATGAATGTAGGATTAACAACCATATTGCTGTCAANAGACAAAGTAGTGGAGTTTTTTGCTGAGAATGGGAATTATCTATTGCAGAGGCGTGAAGAATGGCTACCATGGTTTGGTAGGTTTTTTATTTTTTAAGAGTTATAGGTTACTATAATCTTTGTGCTTTCGTTTGAAATATTCTTGTGCAGCGCAGCTATTCCCTATCTTAAGAGCCCAAGTTTGGATCCTCAGTTTCGAGTTTATTTTTCAAAGGACTGGTTTGATGCCTTGCAACTTTCATTTCACAACATCTTAAGTGAGTTATTCAATGGAACTCATATCCTAAAAGCAATAATTAAAACTCGTTCTTTTTTCAACTACAGTTGAGTCAGCTATCTTAAAACTTTGCTAATTGAAAAATTCATCTTTTTGTAAGTTGCATCATTATATTCATCTTGAACCTTGGACCGAGTGTCATTGAATTAGTAACTTATATTATGATATATAAATTAAAATTTTTTGTTTTGTTGTGGCAGTTATATTACTTATTCATTATTAGATTTCCTTAATCAATTTACGTATCCCTGCTTTATTAAAGATAAGCACAGAAAAGAATACGATCAAGCGTCTTGAAACTGATATAAAGCAACTAAACCAGAAGCTATCACAACTTCAGGCTTTGTTAGAGACAAAGGAATCTGAGATTTTAAGATTGAGAAGGTAACACCATAGTTTTATGTTATTGGTTTCATTTTAGCATACTTGACTCATATGTATGTTGTTATTTTTCTGCTTCTGTTTATTCCTTTTTATGCTTGAAGTCTCTTGCCGTGTTTTTTCTCTTGAGTTCAATTTGCAATACATGATTAATAGTTTGATACCTTAGAGCTAGGTGGCTCCGGAAGATTGTTATGCTATCTTGCCCATTGCATAAGTGTAATGCATGTGCAATTCCCTGCGTTTATTTTAGTTTTCTTCTCATGTTTCCATGCATGCCATTGCCAACTTACCCCTACATTTAAGGAGCATTTACATGCATACGACTCAATTCCTATGTATTTACATATCTAACATTAAAGTTTACTTTTTTAAATTTATGCCGACCAAATGTTTCATATCACATAAAAAATACAGCTATTTTAACTTTTAAATTGTGAAGAACAACTTTTCATATATAGGTAAGATGACATATATTTAAAAATTGAAGTTTAGCTGTTATACACTTAAATACATACGAATTGAGTGATATATATGTAAATGTTCCTACATTAAATCATTGGCTTAGGCTGGACATTAGTCTTTTTTTTTTCCAGTTAATAGATAGTTTTTTGAACCTGATGTTGCTGATGTTGCTTTTTCATGTTAGTATTGCTGCAAATGTGCCTGAGATATGCAATCTTCAAGAGAGAAACTTTATTGATAGTCCATCACATGCGACCACATTGAAGGATATTGATGATAATCTCTTAAGAGAGGGCTGTCATGAAACTACTACCTCTAATGATCCCCATATTGGGGTAAGGAATTTTGCAAATGGAGGGGACTCCTTAATCTCTGCTAACACTTCTCAGGATCCGGCAGTTTCAAAATCAGATGTTTCTTCGATGTCCGTGAATAGACTGTCTTCTATAGATGTTGAAACACAGGACTCTTCGCAGATGCCTGTTTCAGGTTGGAATTTTTTTTACCAAAAAAATATATTTTCTCTTCCTTCAGCTGATCTTTTGTAGCTGCACCTGTTACAGTTTACTTTGGTTTAATCCCTAAAAAAACATGAATGATATGGCTAGTCATCCCCCCCTTTTTTTCCTCCTTATATGATCATGTTGAATAAATTCATGCTGAAGTTTGAAAATGAAGTATTGCCAAATGTATTTAATTGATTAAAATTGATACAGAAATCAGACAAGAAGTATTGAAGGAAGATGAGCTCCCCGAAGTTTCAGTTGAGTTTCAGGTAAATGAACTAGTTAAACTGCTAATTATGCTTTATCATGTTTGTCTATAATTTATTGGTGCGTTCCTCTCTTAATATTCACATCTTTTTTCATGCTTTTACATTGACTTGTTTTTTGGTCTGTTTCTGGTTTACAGGATTAGGTTAACAAGGCTTTTAATTTACAGGAAACTTTTCTGGGGCATACAAATCCAATTTGTAGGTGTCGCTTTTCTGCTTCTGGTACTAATGTTGCTAGTGCTTCTGTAGATGGCACAGTTAGGTAATTTTGGATTTGTTTTAGCAGAACGTGAATTATTATTTTATTAGAAAAAATTTACATATGTAACTCACAATTCTTATGTATTTACTTATTTCACACCCAAACTTTCAAATTTACATACATTGCATTTTGGTACTTTAAACCTATGCATAAAAATGTGCATTTCTTTTTTAAAAAGTGATAATAGTGCTATTTTTATGTGGTATTAAATATTTGAGTGTTATGTATATAAATATGGAAGTTTAGATGTGAGATATGTAAATACATAAGAATTTTGTGCTATGTATGTAAATGCCCCATTTTTTAATGCCACCAAAATTTTGTAGCATGTTATTTGCTAGGCTCGTTCCTGTAATTGAGCTTTTATAGGATTTGGACTTATGGATCATCCACACCAGCATCAAAAAATGCAACTATATACTGTGGGGCTGAGATAATGTCACTTGAATGGGAATGCCGGTCTGACCGTTTGGTATTTTAACTCATGCAAATTACTGGTTTGTTTTATGCATTTTTTGTTATTATGCTTGATAAAGAGGATGCATAAAATTCATATTTTTTGTGTTTCTCTATTCTCTTGATGATAGCTACTCATTGGGACAGCTGATGGAGGTATCAAAGTCTGGAATGTTGATGCTAAGAGAGTTGTCTGTGATCTAAATACCACTCAAGAATTCCCAAGGTCCTCTTACAAGATAGTTTTGATCTTAAAATTTGAAAGAGAAAAGTGTTAAAATTGTCCTTACTTTTTATTTTAGTCCCAGATTTTATAAAGTGCCCATTTAGTCTTTAGTCTTTTTTAAAATGACCTGAAATAATCCCACAAAGGGCTATTTCAGCTCTAATTTAAAGAATCCGCTGACTAAATAGTTGCTTTTAGAGACTCTAGGACTAAAATGACTTCTTGTAAAATCTCAGGGGACCACTTTGTCACTTTACACAAATTTGAAATTTTCCTTATCACTTTTGGCCTGCAATGCAGCGTCATCGATCTGAAGTGTAGTCCCGTGGAACCAATTTTTGTCTCAGCTGCTGCATCTAGGAGGTATTCATTTCACTAGCATTTTTCTTTATCTTCCATTTTGTTTTCTTGCCTCTTTATGAGCTTTTAACTTTCCATATGGCTGTAACAACCAACAATAAACAATTTTTTGTGGGATGGCATTTTTCGCATATATATATATATATATATATATATATATATTATGTCTATTACCATTGTAAGATGTAATCTCTCTCTACGTTCAGTGTAAGATGATTCTTATTGTTCTTACTTTTATAAACTACTTGTAGGCATGGTTTTAGTAGAATTGATCAAATGGGCTTTGCTTCTTTGACTGTTTGGAACATGAAAACTTGGAAAGCCATGGTAGAAATACTTTACGAAGTAATTTTTGCTGTCAATCAAATCAGATTGATAGGAAGAAGAGGAACTTGACCACTAATTTACATAGTTTTTTTTTTCAGGCTACGCTACCTCTTGGCAAAGATCCACCAGCAATCACTTCACTAAGCTTCAATCACAATGGAAAGATTTTAGCAGCTTCTGCTACTGATGGAATGATTCACATGTTTGGTATCCTTTATATGCTCACATGTGAACAATTCTTTTGTTTTCATAAAATTTATATCCCTTATACTAACATTTGCGTTCATTTAGTTTATGCAAGACAATTTGGCGTTGAATATGATTATGCATTTATTGCAAGTTTTCTTGCAGTGAAGGTTCTCGTGCTAAGAGTATTTTGGTTTTCTTTTTTAAGTTTTAAATGCTAAGTATAGAGAAATGGCTTAGTTGATTCAATCATGTTAAAGGAAAGAATATATGTGAATGGAATTGGAAGGAAAAGGTACACCCACTCATGTGCATTTTCTCCCTCGAAAATGGGCATCTTCTCCCTCGAAAATGTGCATCTTCAACTTCCTGACCTTAGTATCTCCACCCCAATTTCCTCTCCATCGGAAATCTATAATCCACACCCATCGGAGTCCTAGGGGGGAGTTCTTGATGGTGGATGCTTTCCTCCCTATATTCCTCGTGTTTGATCTCTTTTCCTTTTGATCTGACCACAAAATCTCCGGTCAACCCTTGTTTAGGGTTTACAAATTGAGTTGTCGATGGGGTCTTTGATTATTCATTATCATCTTCTCAAATCGGTTTTTCATGGAGGAAAATATATCGTCTATGAATGAAAAATTTCCTTCTATGGTGGAGAACCTTTTCTCTATCGTGGATTTAAGTTAGCTCACTTCTTCCTTCAAATTATTCCCCAAATTATTTATTTTCCTTGTTGTCTTCATTCCCTGATATGTTTTTGATCGCAAAAGGAAACATTATACGTTGAAATGTCATCGATGGCTTCGAGATAGTCTGAATCACGTCTGTATTGCCAGTCTATTTGATTTGATTTGACTGCACGCCGAAATGTGAACAGAAGAAAGATGAGAGTTTCGAGTCTCTGTCTTGAGCCCGTCATTGCTTCCTAGGCTCGATCCTGACTCTATCACACAAACAAACGTGGGAGGAGAAATATGGGAGATTCAGGCCTCTCTAGTTCGTAATCCCGTTGGTACCTTCCCAGCTAGCTCTAATTGCAACTGTTAGAAGCGGGAGCAGATGAAAGATGGGAGTTATGGGACTCTGTTTCGATCACGAAGGAGATGTGCGATCCCTTCCTAGACTTCCCAGACCCGATCCAATTGTGACGGTATCATGACCATCTGCACGTTGTGATTTTCGTTGTTGCTTCCTGGTTAGCTCTAATTCCAACTGTATTGCAAGGTTTGGTGTCGAAGGCCACAGGCTGGTATATCCAATAATCCGTTCGTTGATTCCTCAGGAATCAATGACTTTGATACCAATTTGATATGATTCATTTTAAAAATCAGCACGAATTTTGTCAGAAATTAGGGCAAAACAATTTTTTTAATAATCCAAACAACTTAACACAAATACAAAGATTAACGCCTACAATTGGAGAGGTAGGGGATCTTTCCCAATTCTCACAAGTCGAGAGGTAGAAAATCTCTCCCAAACCGTAAACCTAAGACTCACAGACAATAATCTCATGCATACCCTAATTCGAAGCTATTGAACTTTATTTATACCCAACAACAACAACAATAATAATAATAAATCAATTTGGCCTTAGGCTAATAAAAGACAAAATTGCCCTTAGGCCGGTGCATAACATAATCTTACTCTTCCCCTCTCGGCTCTCAGTGTGGAACACACTTTAGGTTTTTCCACCACAATGACATAATTTTATTTATAGGCCTGATGACTACAAATTTAATTCTCTTTTCTCGAGGATTGTTCTTATACTAAAAAAATTCCTCCATTGTTTGAAACCATTACATAAACTCATATGGATCCATAGGACCATCAAAATCAAGTAAATTCACCTTTACTCCAAGATCCTGGCTTCTCTTCTAGTATTCTATGTCAAATCGTCGGGGTCTTGGTTCTTCAATATTGGAAACTGCATAATGGAATGGACTCACATTCTCATCTCGATCTGATAAGTCACCATTGTTTCTATGGGTGATCTCAATTGATTGTGTCCCTTCCAAGGAAATGGAAGCTAGGATGGAGGGTTGGAATGGTGATAGAGGATGCGGTAGGCTGTCGGGCTGCCAATTGAAGGTTGTCATGGACAGGGGGCATTGAGGAAAAGGGATTGGACAATGGGTCTGCAGGAGAATATCAAAAGGGCTGCTTTTCGGGGGGCTTCATGGAGGAGGAATGCGTGGCAGTAAAGCATGAGAGATGCAGAGGAGTTGGGGAAGGGGAAACATCACCTGAAGATCAAGATACAATCGGACACCACGTGGAATCCTATGATACAACACTCGAAGGGAAGAAAAGACGTTGGCAAATGCTCCGTACAAAACACGCAAAAATTGAACCTAAAACATCAAGAATACATATGTATAATAAGAGGNTATACAATCGGACACCACGTGGAATCCTAGGATACAACACTCGAAGGGAAGAAAAGACGCTGGCAAATGCTCCGTACAAAACACGCAAAAATTGAACCTAAAACATCAAGAATACATATGTATAATAAGAGGATAACTAGGAGTGCTCAAGAGAATCGACCGACTCCTCAAAAGGGAGAAAACCTGAACCAGTTCGGTCCGGGTGAAGCAGCGGGTTGCGTGAAACCATCTGCATGCGGGACGCAATCTTACTTACTCTTGCGGTCGACCGTTGTCTTGCAGAAGTTGATCCCGTGCCATAACATACCTTGGAATGAGATTTAGCTGGAATGTGGTCGTAGAATGGCAAGGGAAACGTAAGTGCAAGTTCGACACGTTGAGAAGGAATTGTGGGGTTAAGTTTGTTGTTTGCTGTTGGACAGCAGGTTCGACGTTTTTGACGGCTATCCCTACTGCAAACAACAAAGAAAACTCTGAATCGACGACATTCGGGCGGCGAGAAGGTTCCACTAACTCTTCCTAAGCAAAATACAAACCCATCACTTACAAAAGGAAGAATACAACACTCTGGAGAGCAAAATTTTGAGAAACATCTCTCAAATTCATAATCTTATTAAAAAACCAAAATCTAAATAGTTTAGTACACATATGTAAAAATCCCATAATAGAAGATTTTAACTAGGAACTTTGAGAAATAAGAAGGAAGAGAATACAATACTTCGTGATAGCAAAATTCTAAGAATTCTCTCTCAAATTTATAAACTTAACAAAACTAAAATTCAAACAGTCCAGTACACATATATAAAAATCCCCTAATAGAAGATATCTAATAAGTAATTAGAGAAATAAGAAAATGATAAGGAAGGAAAGAAGCAAAGGAACAAACTTGCTGAAAATAAATAAAATACAAATAGGAAGGCTTGTTCAGTTAGCTGGACGTCCACGGTCATGGGAAGCTTAGTTTCATTTGCGTTTCCTGCTAAGCTCCCGCATCACTAGATGTGCAGAGTTGTAAGGCCTAAAATAATAAAACGAAAGCACTTAACTTGCCCATAAGATGAGTCTCATTCTTACATATCATAAATGGAGGAATACCTATTGATGTTCTTATTAGCCTCAGTATTAATCTGATGGAAAAAAAAACTAAAATGACAAATGGTGGATGCGCCATTGCACAATTTAGCTTGAGGTTCAACACCCGCATCGAGATAATCAAATGTCATCTGTGAAGTACCAATGCATTTGAACATCTAAATTTTGTAAGAAGGATGTTCATATTATCCATCGTCCACTTGAGCGCGTAGGCACATAGGTGCTCGTATGAGGGTGTGTGTACATGTGTGTGTAATCAATAGATTGACTAGTATTTCACCAAATGTTGGATTTGGCACAAATTACCAGTTTGACTAACCAATTTATGATATATTTTATTGATAACGTGCATGCACTTGAAATATTTTTTAGATTTGATTTTTGAGTAATTTAAAAACAATTTTGAGTAATTTGAAATAGAAAATATTTCAATCTAGATTTAAACTTTAAAAAAACTTGACTGCCTTGAAAATGGTTCTATTTATCTCAAAATGCGTGCCAACCATTTTAATTTACGTGTCAACACATTTTGATAAAGTTTTGTGCTTAAAATAAATAGAAACTACATATATACCACACAATTCTTATGTATTTACTTATCTAAAATCTAAACATTTATATTTATATTTCTAATACTTTGATGTCATAAAACTACGCATGAAAATTGGTTTTTTTAACTTCTAAAATTTAACTAATAATGTTATTTTTGATGTGATATTAAAGGTTTGCGTGCTATTTATGTAAATATGAAAGTTTTTGTTTTAGATATGTAAATACATAAGAATTGTTTAGTATGTATGTAAATGCTGGTAAATAAATTCTAGATTACAATTGAATGTATTAACATAGATTTTTTGTTGTAAGCAACTAAGTACCTATGAACTTCTACAACACACCTAAACGTGTGAAACTCCAAAGCCTGTGCCTACAGCTCTGATGCATTTGTCTTGATCTATCTGATGTTCTTTAATGATTGATTTATCATCTAAATGGATGTGTGCACCATGCAATCAATAAAACTAATTGTTTACAGTTATTGATCCAGTCCATCAGAATTACGATAGCGTAAATATTAGAACATCCTACGATGTGTTTCTTATCACCAAAATTAAGAGGATGAATATTGAGAGTTACTTGTCAGAAGGTTGAGTGATTATGTATCTTGAAGTTAATTTAGTATGTTTTGTATTTTGGATGTATACTAATTAAATTAATAGTAGAGGAGACAATAGATTTATTTATGATAATAAAAAATCTTAATGCTTGAATGGAATTCTTTAAAGACAAAAATTGGAACTAATGCAGAAACTGGGAAGACTCATATAAGTGGAATATAAACAATTTACCAAGAGAAATTTTATAAAACTAGGAAGGCAAGGTTAAAAATAATTAAACTAGAGAATGCTCATCAGCTTTAGTATAAAATTAGCGGAGGGCTTGGATTTTTATAACCGCGAAGGGGCACTGATGAGGACTAATGCCAAAATCAATATGATTTCCTGAAATAAATAAAAAAAAAAACGAGTTAGGCCTAACTATCAATTTTACTAGATTTAGTAAACTAGATTTAGTAACAAGCGCAGGTACAAACAATTACAAATTGAGAGGAAATATTTAAAAAGATATTGAATTATGGCTCCTTTTAAATATCACTGGCCTGACCTGACCTGACCTGACCTTAACTTCTAATATAAAAAAAAACCTGTGGCGCATAGGTTGTGGCATTAAAATTTATGTCTATACATAGTTTTAAATCCTAAATTACTTCGTTTCATGATCAATTGAATCTAGCCTGTACGTTTATGCAGCCACTATGCTCAAAGTAAATGCAAGAAACTTGAAAGATCTTGCAAGATTCTACGTGAAAAAAATCTTCAAAGATTTTCAACGAGCATGAAAGTGTTTCCATTTCACTTCCAGAAGAATTCAAGATACTTTTTTCTGACTAAAGTTGAAGTTCACATTCTTAAAACTCACCTTAAAAGATATATTAGTTTCCATTTCAGAAGTAGGAAGTCACATTCATTAATTCTTTTACTATTAAGAATATTATAACAATATTAAATTAATGTAATGATGGGTTAGAATATATTTTACTTGGTAATAATAATATATTTAAAAGTTGTTATGTTAACAAGTAAAAATGAATGCATATTTGTAATTCAAGTACTTACAGCAACGAACTAATCTCATAAGAAGTGAGTTCCTGCAAAATAAATAAATCTCATTGCAACTCACTTCGAAGGGTCTCATTTTTGGAACTGCAATCTTAAACTCATACAATAAAATAAATTGGTCCTAGTTTGCCACCATAAATTGCATACACTGTAATTGCAGTTCTTATTAATTGCGGCTGTTTCGATGCCGTATCTATTCTACATGTCCATTCAATCAGTTGCAGTCTTTCAAAATTAAGAGATCTCTTGTTTAACTACTGCAAATGAGACATGAGTACTTAGGTGCTGTTTGAAATCACTTTTTAACTTTTTTTTTTTTGTTTGCTTTTAAATATATTTTTGTTTACTGCATTTTTCTCATATTTTTATTTTATTTTTTACACAAATCTACTTTATTTTAAAAAACACTTAAAACATCTAAAAAATGCTGAGTACTTTAAAAAATAGCTAACATGTTTAACATACAAAACATGCTTTATTTCAAATCAAAATGTAAACAAAATAAAATAAAATCAACGAATAAAGAACAAAGTTAACAAGATAAAAGTAATTATTTAATCAGCTCTAAAACATAGTTTTAGATATGTAGGCTAGTAGCAGTTGCAAGGCTTTTACTTTTGATTCTATCTCATAGGTAACAAGATATTGTGGAAAAATAATCGCTGTTCTATGACCCGCATTTCATTTGTTTTTTGTTCTATAATTATGCATTATGCATAAGTTACCCCGTTGATCCTCCAACAATTTCAACTTCCTTAATCAACTAAAGATATGTCTGCTTGTCTACAAATCACTGGATGGCCAGCTCATGATTCAGCTGTGAGCTCAGTTCTATTTGGACCCGATGAGACGAGCATATTTAGCTTGGGTTCTGATGGCAAGGCATGCAACATTGTATTTAATTTGCTGACTTTTTTCTCGATCAACTTCTAATCATTTGTTTACAGGAAAATGTCAAAAAAAGTTATATTTCTCAGTATTTCTTTTGCTAAGTTTATAAATCCGACCTTGTTTAATTGAAATCGCTTTTATTAGCATTTGATTGATATTTATATTTTTGGAGATTTATATTCATACCACTTTAAACATCTATGTTTACATATTGAATGCCAAAATTTCTTATTTACTTATATAGCATCAAAAAATCTTTTACACCTCAAAATTCCAGTGTTACCTTCGTTCATTGCATTTGACACTTGACTCTGTGCAAAGTGGTAAATTTATATAGTTGGGTGACAGAAGGCAACAAAGTGATAATTTTGAGATCTTGAGTTTTAGGGGTTATGCAAGTAAAAAAGTAATTTTAGGTGTTATATACATAATTGTTGAAGAGATTCAAAACCTTCATCTCTGCTTAACGCACAGGAAATTCTAATCAACAGCTTTTTGTGATGTGCTCTACAAATGATATTCTTACGGAGCCATTATTATCGCTAGCACGATAAGCATTGTCCTTCTAAGCAGTGACAACGACAGTCATTTTATGTGTTTGCAGATCTTTGAATGGAGCCTGCAGAACCAAGGCCAAGTTCTTTGGTCCAGAGATTGCAGCAGGTACAACATAGTTGAAGTTTAAGCTATATGATGCTACCAACATTATATTATATAATTTTTTAGTGATAATTAAACACTTTTGATTTATCCGTGCGGCGATCAAATCATTGGGAAACTGGTAAAGATAAAAAAACATGGTTTAGTGTTTTAGTGTGAATTTTGATATTTTAGTGAGAATCTAAAAAATAGATGAAATAGGGTGCTAGTTTTGTAAATAGCATTGTTTTGAGTTGCTATGTATGTAATTGCCCCTTTTTTAAAACAATTTTTTAAAGAATAGCTGCAGAGTACATTTGGTTTGATTATTGAAAATTTAACCATTTGGTTTGATTATTGAAAATTTAATATTTGGTTTGATTATTGAAAATTTGAAGCGATCAAATCTTTAATTATCATTGTTGGCCATATCACACTTAACTGTTTCGTGCTTTTGTCATCCCATTCTCCATTTTTTCTTATGAATAGTTGCATAAGATGTTGAAATCTTTTTACAAACTTCATCCAATTGATGTTTTTTATTCGTTCCTTTTAATCTTTAGCTATTTGACACTGGTTTATAGCCCAAATTGTTTGTATTTATTTTTCACCTCCTTATCTTCAATAAATAATTCTTATTGATCTTTAATATTCTCATTTCCATCATACTCAACTTCTCTATCATTGCTTTTTTAGTTTTTTCCATACCCCGACTACTTGGTGGCGGATTCCGCATATGACCCTCACATCGCAGGTTCGATCCTCGGTAACGCGGGGCTCTCGAATATTCAGCACACAGGGCGGGTTCTCAGACCTGACGGGAGCTCGACCAAAGTGGTTGATATATATATATATATATATATATAGATGCACGCTCACACACACATATATATAAAATTTGATGAGTGAGTTATTTAATTCGATTGCTCTTTGAATAGGTTTTGCTATCCTGAGAGTGAGAAGATATGCAGGCATGAAATTGCTTTGGATTCAAATGGAAGGAGATTGCTAGTTACATCAGGCTCAGTTAGGTCCCCCATTTACCAGGTGCTTCTTCTCCACTTCATTTTGAACTCCTCTTCTTAGTAGCTCTATATTCTTAATCTTAATGATATGTAAAATCAGGTGAGAGATCAAACGAGGGACTTTAAAACGCTTCCTCATACTGCAGCAATAACTAGCGTTGATTGGCATCCTACACTTCCCATCTTCATAACCGGCTCTGCCGATCATTCTGTTAGAGTTACTTCAGTTCTATAGTGATAGTGATATTATTTGTGTCTGACTGTATTTGGGGTACAAATTTTATCCCAATTCTTTTGTTTGGTGGATCTTTGCACATTTTATATTTATTAAGTTGTTGCAAATATCATCTATTTTATTAATTACTTCTAAGCATTTCAGTTTTTTTTTTAAACTTTTTATTAGGGAAAATTGCATACAGACCATCTAAAACAGTGATATTTACAAATTAATCACCGAACCGGTGTGCTTGTGCGTGCCATCAGCCATGATCAAACTATTGAGACTTCGATGAAAATGAAAAAAACTATGGGTTGGGGTTGTACCGTGAAATTTGAAAAATTGAATGAAAGTGTTTGTTATGTAAATAGCAAGTTTCGAATGGTCTTTATTATTGTTGGTGATGTCTTCTGAGGAGTATTTAGAGAAGGCAGTTCAATATCTTCAAATTTCTCATATATTATTGTATGTCATTTTTTTATTTTATTTTATTTTTCATTCGTTGCATCTTTTCTCCTAAATAAATTATAAAAAAATTTGCAGAAATGTTTTATCAATTTTACATGAGTTTCTATAAAAAATAAATATTCAAGTAAGTGACATTTGCAAAAATTATGAAAATAATATTTTTAAATTTTAAAGCTTCTCTTAAAATTTATTTGAGTAATTAATATTTTTTGCTACATTTTTAATTTATTTATGATGTTTCTTATCTTTGAGGTTTTAAAAATTAAAATGGCAATGTGATCAAAGCTATTAGCTATTTTTTGCTAATAATAATTGAATAAAATATTTATTTTTTCAATCATCGTTGGGTTATCAAATATGGAGATTGATCGAACAATTTTGATAATGGGCCTTGATATATGTAAAATGTGATGCTTTGAATACTAATTCTATTATACTTTGCGTCAACTTTATGTTTTTTTATGGGTATATTTATGTTTATGTGCACTATATGTGGATAGATCTAGCATTTGGAAAAAAAGTGAGTAAAGTATTAGTGCCCTAGCGCTAGAAAGAAGCAACCCAACACCAAAATGGGGGTGCTACAGTGTCATTTAGGAGCGCCTTGACAGCTGTTGCAGAGAGATTCCAACAAAAAATGTGAGAGCAAGAAAATGCGGCACCAAAACCTAATAAGACCCTAAGTCTACATGATCGTGAAGGTAGACGATCAAACACATCCAGAGATTCCCGGTCATCAATCTGTGAATTACATCGTCTACAGGAAACCTTAGTAGCCCTAAGGTCCGAGAAACAAAACTCTATCATATGACTATCGACTGGAGCTTCAGGAGGTGGAAATTATACCAGCCAAGGTGGCTAAGATGCCAGAGGAGAAAGTGAGTTTCATCGACAAAGCTAGAAATGCTCCAAACAAAATGACTTACACCCCATTTAGGTCGGGAAGTCTTCTAACACCCTGGGTATTATATACAACCACCTATATAAGAAAAATGTTTGCTGGTGTTGACATCTAGGGTTAAGACATGCCTTGAGTTACCCAAATCAGCCCAAAACCCCGAGAAATTTTTCTATAAGTCATAGAAACCACCATAATCATCAAATCCATCTTGAGAAAGAGGTATACCAACATTAATCTTGGTCATCATCAGGGTGTCAGGGTTCTCCAAACCCTAAGAATCAGACCAAACCTTAAATGTCTCTTTTGACCTCAAAATTTGATAACACCTTAGATATGTTAAACCAATGATAACAAACCCTAATTTACGCAAAACTGACCACCCTGGTCAATCCCTTGTCAACATGGTCAACATTGAACTTATTGATCTTATGGTCCCCAAATTGACCATTTGGTCAACCCTGGATCCTATGGTCACCTCATTGACCATTTGATCAACCCTGGACCCTATGGCCATCACATTGATCATTTGGTTAACCCTGGACCCTATGGGCACCACATTGACCATTTGGTCAACCTAACACCATATGGTCAACACATTTAACATATGGTTAGCTTAGCACCACATGATCACCCACATGTCTAAACGAGCCCACATGGTCAATCCTATGGTCATGAGGTTAACTCAACCACCAAGGGAGTAATTTTGATACATTTTCTTATTTAATTAATTAATTAATTAAAAGAAATATTATGAAGGGCTTAGCCCAAGCCCAACTCTAAATGAATCCCAAGTCCACCCATGGAGCCCAAGTCCAAACTCACCCTTGGCGCATTCTTAACGGGTCATCCATGACCCTATAAATACCCATCATGACATGAAAATCCATTTAAAACCTATTAAAGCCATGAAATTTGACTTTGTCCAAATCATGATGAGGGGGTATGTACATGGCCTCCACCTCAACCTCTCTCTGGACCAAGCATGGGTGGTCAAGCCAACCAACTCTGAGCCTTCCATCCACATCTTCCTTCATCTAATGGTTTCAAAAAATCCACTCAAGCCACCTTCTCTTCCATGCTTAGTTTCATGATGAGAACACCATGGGAAAAGAAGATCTTGACTATTCTTGGCTGAAATCAATCCTCTGGGATTCCCTGAGCAGCCAACCACCTCTTCCAATCACTGCCAAGTTTCTCCATGGCCTCTAATGGCTACAAAAGGATTGAACTTGCAAGCCTAGAGATACAACAGAGCTTCCAAACTCTGTCACTCTCAACAACAAACTTGCTCTCCATCCCTTAGGCAATTGACCCCCCATCTTCTTAGCCCCTCAAATCCATCAACAAACCCTAATTTCTCAAGCCAAAACCAGGAAAAATTTTGGGTTTGACATGAACTTCATCAAGCCTTGGATCTAAATGTCATAAAAGCTTTCCAAGGTCTCCACGACACTCCCTCAATCGAAATTAAGCCATCCCAAGGCCCCTAACCTAGTTCAAGCCAAAATCGAGCCACCATTTCACCAAAATCATACGTAGGCTCGATTTAAGAGCAAATTGAACTAAGGAGGATCTTCACATGGTCACCACGAATGTGTCTGCCAATCCCAATTGAGGTCAAACCTCTTGGGCAAAGGTATGCATCAATAACCCTAAAAATTGTTCAAGTTTTGACTTTTATTAAAGAAATGATCATATAATGCCTTATCAACAGAATGGATAGCTTCGTCATGAGTAGATGAAGCTATAGGATCAACTCCAAGAAATTTCATTGAGAATTAATGGATATCTTAGTGTTTGAATGCCAATGGTTTTTGGGTTAATGTCCCGAGGGTACGATGCCCGATGTCATCTATTTCCGTGTATTGGGAATGAACCACCGCAATTAAATCATATCACCGAGCCGTGGGCCATCTCAACACCAATGCGTAAAACGTCGCAAACCAAAAGCTATCGGGTGGACATTCAGAGCTGCCGAGGATGAGGTGGTGTCGCGTCGAATAAGTAGGAAAATAGAGATTTTCTTATTTATTCAAATTTAGAAAACCTACTAAAATTCAAAAATTCATACCTTTATCTAGAAAAATAAAAAAAAATTTAAACAAAATATCCCTGAACTCGACAAATCAAGAAGAAAATAATAAAAATAAAATTGATAATAAATGATTTGTATTTCTTTTTTAATTAATTAAATACTCTCTAGAGTATTTTAATTATTAAAAATTAAATATAATTATAAAATTACAAAATTTATATGGATTATTTCCTCGTCTTTGGAAATATCCTCTTATTTTTCCAAGGTTAGGGAAGATTCCTAAATTGAAAATAACCAATTTCCACCTAGTTTTATAATTATTTTGAAAAATAATTATAAAAAATCAGAAAAATGGAAATAAAAATACAAAAATGGTTAGGAAACTTAAGGTCATTAATCCAAACCCCAAAATGATATTTTTCAACCCTAAAAACTCTAAATTGAAAATTTAGAAACTCAAGGGTAAAAATGCAAAATGAAAATATTGATTTGACTCAAATTATCCTAAAACCTAGCTTGAACCATTTTATTACCTTTAAGACCCTTGTCTAAGGAGTTAATAGGATGATTACTCCTGTTAATCATAAATACACACCCCAATTTAGAGTTTAGCCCAATTTGCACCTAAATTATCCTAAATATTGGGTGTAATCGACTTGGATATAACCTAAGTCGTAGGTATTGAGTTTAATCAACTTAGGCTCAATCTAAACCCTAACATTAGGTTTTGCCATACCTGAACCAAATCTTTTATGTTGGTTATGCCTACATTGAAACCAACCAAGCCTTATGTGATGGGTCTAACCATCTTAGACCCAAATCCTATAATCAACTTGTTTGAACTGAAATGTGGTTTAAATTTAACTTGGTCCAGATAAACCCATGGCTGGACCCAATCCAACTTAGGTTAAGTTTGAAACCAAGATAGACTTGAACTATCCCTAATTAGGCCTAATCCATATTATATCTAATTATATGACTAAGTCTTACTTAAATTAAACTTAATTAAAATTTAAACCCTAATTAGGTTTAATCCATATTAGACTTAATTATCTGACTAAGTCTTAATTAAATCAAAGTTAATCAACTCTTAAAACCTAGTTAGGTCTAATCCACATTAGACATAATTAACTCATTAAGTCTTACTTAAATCAGACTTAATTAGACCCTAAACCCTAATAAGGTCCAATCAACATTAGACATAATTAACTAATTTAGACCCTAAACCCTAAATAATTAACTCATTAAGACTTACTTAAATTAGACTTAATTAGACCCTAAACCCTAATTAGGTCCAATCAACATTAGACATAATTAACTAATTAAACCTTACTTAAATTAGACTTAATTAAATCCTAAACCCTAATTAGGTCTAATTCACATTAGACCTAATTAACTCATTGAACCTTATCTAAATTAGACTTAATTAATCCTTAACTCTAATTATGTCTAATATACCTTAGAACTAATTATCTCTTTAAACCTTACTTATATAAGACAAATAATTGTTAATCTTGCTTAAGTCCACTCACATTAGACTTACCCAAACCATAGGTTCAACTCAAATTGAACCTAACTCGACATAAATCTTAGGTTCAACTCAAATTGAACCCGAGTCAACCTAAATCTTAAGTTCAACCCGAATTAACTTAAGTTCAACCTGAATTGAACTTGCGTCAAACCACAAGTTCAACTTACCTGAACTTAATCTTCAGCTTTAGGCTCAATTTAAATTGGATCTAAAATTAACCATAAGTCTAATTAACCTTAATTTTTAGGTTTTTTTTACATTGAACCTAAACCCTAAGTCTAACCTATGTTAAACTTAGCTAACCCTTTAAGTTCAATCTACATCGAACCTAAAGCTTGAGCCTAATTTAACCTTGGTTCAAAATGGGATGCCTTTAGGTCTAGCCTAACATAGACCTAACCTAAGTCTAATTTAACTTAAACTTAGCTCAAACTCAATTCAACTTGAGTTATTTCAATCTTTGGGCCAGCTTGACCCAAGTCAAATTAGCCTGAATTGAGATTCTTCTTTAAATTTTAAATTAAGTCTCAACCTCGGTCTAATCAACGATTAATATAAGTCGAACTTAACTTAGACTTAAAAAGAAAACTTAAGTCTAAATTAATTTAGACTTCATTCAAGCCTTATTAACTTANGGATTAATATAAGTCAAACTTAACTTAGACTTAAAAAGAAAACTTAAGTCTAAATTAATTTAGACTTCATTCAAGCCTTATTAACTTAAATTTGACAAACCCAAGGTTTAACTTAAATTAGTTCAGCTTAACTTGTGCTATTCTTAAATTAACCAACTTAATTTTATTTGATTTATCTTAAGCAAATAAAAGTAAGTAAAACTAATCTCGGGACAATCCTATTAAACTATGGTCGATTTAAACAAGTTTAATGTCAATTTAAGGGACAATCAACCTAATCTAGTTTAACTCAAATTATTTAGAGTCTCACTTTAAATCAGCTCAACCCAATATGAACTAACCTAAACATAAAATAAGGCAACTGAAGGTTAAGTATGGTTTTAGCCTCTAGTACGAGAATAAAAACATACTTAGCCTCAGTTAGGTACAAATTAGGCTAAAATACTAACTCTCCTAGAGGACTAGTATTGAGGCTCACACATACACCACAATGCACACCACATACTTATTCATATACACCTCATAATCAAAATTAAAATCAATTTTCAAGGGAACCAAATTTGATGCTATTTTTGACATGAACTTGCCGACATTTGACTCGAGTTGAGCATCTTATTGCTGAGAGCTATCTGTTTGCCTTTGGTCGTCTTTTAGACAAAGACCGGTCAACATTTCACTTGTCAGACAGCTTCGATCAGGCCAACAGATATCATTCGCCTCACTATGCGCAAATCAAACTTAAATTGGTATGCTTGTCTATGAACTTGTCCAGATAACTCTCGATGATGAAATGAACTACTCAAGCGAGTTTGAAACATAGATTTTAACTGGAAAGAGCACTTATTTTGTTATGATTTCATACCAGGAGTAACATGAAAACCGAGTCACTTGAATTATAAAATGAAATTAAAAAAAAGAAAAAAAATCTTATTTAAAAAAAACCTAACATTACGTGAGAGAAAAAAAAAAAAGAGCCCGGATCCGCTCGAGCGCTAGGTNTTCCTGAATGGTTACGTATCTGATATTGGGTGTTAAGGCTTAGAAATTGGTCACAAGTTCTGTCAATTACAACGTGTTACATATTTAACACCGTGGCTTTTAACTCATGCGTGTATAGAAGTTTAGAAGATTTGCTTGAGGTATATTCAACCTACTAATTACTTTGACGAAGGGGATTTCAAATAAAAAATTTAGCATGGTGACTTTGTGCCTGAAATCTGAGACACATATATGCAACGAAATTCTCATGCATTTTCGAAA
>JXCR01060696.1:36738-52673 GCA_002079205.1 Phalaenopsis hybrid cultivar
GTATTTTTTTGATGTATTGATTGTCTTTATTTTCTGCATGAACTGAAACCAGAATACTTTTTAATTAATTAGGTGCTTGGTGATGATTACTCCAAGCTTGCATTTCTCTGTGCTGATCGCTCTATCTGTCTGCATGCTAAGTATGGGAGTCACTATAGCTTACGAATCCCAAGGTTGGTTAACCAAAAATATTAGCATCCTGCTTCATACTGAATTTTATAAGTAAATAATGTTTGAATATATGAAGATTTTTATTTGCTCACACAAACACACACACACAGTTGGGAGAACTAATATATAATACCTCCATAGTATATGCTGTAAGAAAGTGATTTACATTTAAAATCTACGACTTCATTGAGATTGATGTCAAAAATATCAAATCTCAAAGCAGTTGGCTATCTTAAATGATAAGTGCTTCATTGTTTTCAACACATTGAAGGTAACTTCTCACTTAAATTCAAAGGATCATTCTAAATGTCAATCAAGTTCATTCCTAATGTCTAGAAGGGAAGACTCTATTATATTTAATTTTTCATTGATTTTTATATAAGTATGTATATAAGTATGCATGTTTATATATATGTAGGTACATATATGTTCATATCCTATGTACATGCATACTTGCATGTGTACATTTCAACTTAATTGCATGTGCATTTAGTACATGTTGCTGAGATTTATAAAATCAATCACAACATAATTTAAATATAAAACTTATTGATTCCTAATTTTTATAATAAAGAAATTCAATTTAGAAGCTTATTTTTACATTTAATTCTGCAGATGATATGATTAATGAGAAAGTTAAGAAATATTNATATTTTAGGAAAAAAATTAATTATTTTGAGAATATTAAATTAAATTGCAATAATATAGTGCAAAACAAAAATTTGATCATTATAAAGTATGTGAAATGTTAAAAGTTATATTAAGAAATAGTTTTTTCCTGTTAGAAGTTATGAGGATTAGATTTATTTTCTATTATAACTTTATTTCATTTCCTATTTTAGATTTATTTTCTTGGATTAAATTTATTTGATTTTCTATTTTATTCTTTCTTATCTTATGTTATTTCTTTTATCTTCAAATAATTAGTATGAATTGATAATTGGTGGTATTAGTTGTTATATCTTTTATTTTATTTTTCCGGTCTTTCTTATTCTGGGATTCATGTAAGTGTTATTTATAACCCATTTTCATATCAATAATTGTATTCCGCATTACTTTGAATTCTAAGATGATACCAGAGCTAGAGATTTTACCCTTGTTGCCGGACCTTCTCTGTTAGGGAGGTACAAAGGGTGTTCGGCTAAATCTCCTTTCTTGCAGTTGGTTCTCCTCCTGTCTGCGCTGAAATTCTGGCCCTAAACGCCTGAAATTTCCTCTTTGCAAGCCTTCCTTAGTCACTCTACCTCCTCACCCAGCAGGCCATTCTTGGCCACTCTACACCGGCGACCTTCCCCCAATTTTATGCGCGGTTTTGTTTCTCCCCGAGATGGAGGCACATTGTCATGGTGACATTCCCAAAGGGTCTCATCATGTTTGATCTTCAGTATCAGACGTCTTTGTCCTCTGTGCTGTTATTGTGTGGGTGCAGCAAGTTCATGGACATGTTGTCTGATCCGACATTGACCTGCTCTATTGTGTTCATCTGGATGAGAGACTCAGTATATGGAAGCGCAAAGAAGGACAACAAGTGCATATGCTGCATACAATGGAAGAATTAATGTCCTCCATTGACACTTCTATTCGTTACCTAGCAATTCTTGTTGTTGTATGCTGCCAATCAAAATCTTCTTTTCAGAATTTTGGCAGGGTTTCCATCGATTCATCTTGCAATTTTTGATTCTTCGACATCTTTAAATGTATTTTGAGGGATGGATTTTGCTGCAAGGACGACGTTGATCTTCATCTCTGAGAATTGTAAAAGCTGGAATTGGCTTTTGACTTCTGACAAAGCGAGCAAGATTAGGTTGGGTTGGGTTCCTTAAAGCTAAACAGTGCTGTTGATGTTGGAGAAGGGTCCCTCATGGATACATAGGTGGGTTCCCTCCTGCGAACTAATATGTGCACTAGTTTGCAACTTTGGGCTGACCAGGAGTCGGGATCGCGTTTCTAGAAATTTTCTGAGCTGTTTGAGATTTGGAATGGGATGAGGATAGCGCCCCTTTTTATTAGTCCGACCGCACTTCACCGGTACTTTGCTTGATGGCAGATGAGGTGAGCGGGTTCATGTGGAGCGGGCATAAGGACGGAAAGATTAGGTTGTGGGAAATTCTGAAGCAGGAGTCGTGGGGTTTTTTGAAGGAGGAGGATGAGGGAATTGGAGCTCAATCCATTGGTGTTGGGACTGGTAAGCTTGGATCTATGTTTATAGAAGGTTTCTCATGGCAGGCCCATCGCACTTCTGTGCCATCCATGGTCATCACTTCCTGTGGTGATTTATGGACAGGTTCTGAAGGCGTTATTTTGACAGCCTAGCCATGGGAATCCCTTGCGAAGCCCCTTTCTCTAACATTAAAAGAAAGACACATGGCTACTTTACTAGTTGAGAATTCATATATTGATCTTAGGAGCCAAGTTACTGTAAATGGAGTGTGCTCCCATCTAGCTGGAGATATAAAGTTTCTGTTATATGACAATTCTAGATCCAAAAGTGTGGAGTGCTGGTAGCAATACCTTTGCACTATGGGATTCACGTAAAAGGAGCTTTCGAGACAACGACGACAATATCGGTTGTCAAGATAGCCCCCGAAGTCTCTAACGTTCATCCTCAACTGAGAAATATGCAGCTTTCCTTGTAGGTTGTCTTCTTTTCTACAGGTTATACCCTGCAGTTTTTCCAGCATNATCAAGATAGCCCCCGAAGTCTCTAACGTTCATCCTCATCTGAGAAATATGCAGCTTTCCTTGTAGGTTGTCTTCTTTTCTACAGGTTATACCCTGCAGTTTTTCTAGCATNTAATACCGGTTGTCAAGATAGCCCCCGAAGTCTCTTACGTTCATCCTCAACTGAGAAATATGCAGCTTTCCTTGTAGGTTGGCTTCTTTTCTACAGGCTATACCCTACAGTTTTTCCCGCATATGCTCTTTTTTTTTTTTCCTGCAGATCATACACTACAACTTTCTCTGCAGGTGTTCCTCCTTTTTACATGCGAACCTCTAGAACTTTTCATGCACCGGAATTTTTGTTGCAGTAGGCCTTCCTCCGAAATTTTCTCTGCAGCAAACCGAAATTTTTTCTGCAGCAAACCTTCCTCCGAATTTTTCCTGCAGCATGCCTCTAGAAATTTTCTTGCAGCAGACCCCCTCCAGAACCTTTTCTGCATCATACCCTCCTCCAAAGTATTTTNTTTCTAGCATATGCTCTTTTTTTTTCCTGCAGATCATACACTACAACTTTCTCTGCAGGTGTTCCTCCTTTTTACCTGCGAACCTCTAGAACTTTTCATGCACCGGAATTTTTGTTGCAGTAGGCCTTCCTCCGAAGCTTTTCTCTATAGTAAGCCCTCCGAAATTTTTCCTGCAGCAAACCCTCCTCCGAATTTTTCCTGTAGCATGCCCTCTAGAAATTTTCTTGCAGCAGACCCCCTCCAGAACCTTTTCTGCATCATACCCTCCTCCAAAGTATTTTCTATAGCAGACCCTCCGCCAAAGCTTTTCCTACAATAGACACTCCTCTGAAGTGTTTCCTGCAACAGGCTCTCCTCCGGAGCTTTTTTTTTCCTTTTTTCTTTGCAAGCCATACCTTGCAACTTTTTTATGTAGATTGTCTACTTCTCTGTAAACTTTCCTACAATATTACCTGTAGGAGTCTTCTGCTTATCAATAGACATTGCAAAATATGTAATCGACAACAACTGCAGCCAACTAGAAGGCAGTTTGTTTTGCAGGTTGTTTACTTCCCTGCAAAATTTCCTACAACATTACCTATATGAGTCTTCNATAGTAGGCCCTCCGAAATTTTTCCTGCAGCAAACCCTCCTCCGAATTTTTCCTGCAGCATGCCCTCTAGAAATTTTCTTGCAGCAGACCCCCTCCAGAACCTTTTCTGTATCATACCTTCCTCCAAAGTATTTTCTATAGCAGACCCTCCGCCGAAGCTTTTCCTACAATAGACACCCCTCTGAAGTGTTTCCTGCAACAGGCTCTCCTCCGGAGCTTTTTTTTTTCCTTTTTTCTTTGCAAGCCATACCTTGCAACTTTTTTCTGCAGATTGTCTACTTCCCTGTAAACTTCCCTACAATATTACCTGTAGGAGCCTTCTGCTTATCAATAGACATTGCAAAATATGTAATCGACAACAACTGCAGCCAACTAGAAGACAGTTTGTTTTGCAGGTTGTTTACTTCCCTGCAAAATTTCCTACAACATTACCTATATGAGTCTTCTGTTTANTGCCAACTAGAAGGCATTTTGTTTTGCAGGTTGTTTACTTCCTTGCAAAGTTTCCTACAACATTACCTATATGATTCTTCTGTTTAATTACAGACACTGCAAAACTACAGTTAAAGATAACCTCAATACGAGATGAAGACTTCAAGTTCTACGNCATACATACATACGGTTAATTAATTAATTGAGGGCGTAATATTTTAGGAAAAATTTTAAATATTTTGAGAATATTAAATTAAATTGCAATAATATAGTGCAANTACATACATACATACGGTTAATTGATTAACTAAGGGCGTAATATTTTAGGAAAAATTTTAAATATTTTGAGAATATTAAATTAAATTGCAATAATATAGTGCAAAACAAAAATTTGATAATTATAAAGTATGTGAAATGTTAAAAGTTATATTAAGAAATAGTTTTTTCTTGTTAGAAGTTATGAGGATTAGATTTATTTTCTATTATAACTTTATTTCATTTCCTATTTTAGATTTATTTTCTTGGATTAAATTTATTTGATTTTCTATTTTATTCTTTCTTATCTTATGTTATTTCTTTTATCTTCAAATAATTAGTATGAATTGATAATTGGTGGTATTGGTTGTTATATTTTTTATTTTATTTTTCTGGTCTTTCTTATTCTGGGATTCATGTAAGTGTTATTTATAGCCCATTTTCATATCAATAATTGTATTCCACATTACTTTGAATTCTAAGATGATAACAGGGCTAGAGATTTTACCCTTGTTGCCGGACCTTCTCTGTTAGGGAGGTACAAAGGATGTTTGGCTAATCTCCTTTCTTGCAGCTGGTTCTCCTCCTGTCTGCACTGAAATTCTGGCCCTAAACGCCTGAAATTTCCTNATGTTCGGCTAAATCTCCTTTCTTGCAGCTGGTTCTCCTCCTGTCTGCACTGAAATTCTGGCCCTAAACGCCTGAAATTTCCTCTCTTTGCAAGCCTTCCTTAGCCACTCTACCTCCTCACCCAGCAGGCCATTCTCGGCCACTCTACACCGGCGACCTTTCCCCAATTTTATGCGCGGTTTTGTTTCTCCCCGAGATGGAGGCACATTGTCATGGTGACATTCCCAAAGGGTCTCATCATGTTTGATCTTCAGTATCAGACGTCTTTGTCCTCTGTGCTGTTATTGTGTGGGTGCAGCAAGTTCATGGACATGTTGTCTGATCCGGACATTGACCTGCTCTATTGTGTTCATCTGGATGAGAAACTCAGTATATGGAAGCACAAAGAAGGACAACAAGTGCATATGCTGCATACAATGGAAGAATTAATGTCCTCNTGGACATTGACCTGCTCTATTGTGTTCATCTGGATGAGAGACTCAGTATATGGAAGCACAAAGAAGGACAACAAGTGCATATGCTGCATACAATGGAAGAATTAATGTCCTCCATTGACACTTTTATTCGTTACCTAGCAATTCTTGCTGTTGTATGCTGCCAATCAAAATCTTCTTTTCAGAATTTTGGCAGGGTTTCCATTGATTCATCTTGCAATTTTTGATTCTTCGACATCCTTAAANCTGTTGTATGCTGCCAATCAAAGTCTTCTTTTCAGAATTTTGGCAGGGTTTCCATTGATTCATCTTGCAATTTTTGATTCTTCGACATCTTTAAATGTATTTTGAGGGATATATTTTGCTGCAAGGACGACGTTGATCTTCATCTCTGAGGATTGTAAAAGCTGGAATTGGCTTTTGACTTCTGACAAAGCGAGCAAGATTAGGTTGGGTTGGGTTCCTTAAAGCTAAACAGTGTTGTTGATGTTGGAGAAGGGTCCCTCATGGATACATAGGTGGGCTCCCTCCTGCGAACTAATATGTGCACTAGTTTGCAACTTTGGGCTGACCAGGAGTCGGGATCGCGTTTCTAGAAATTTTCTGAGCTGTTTGAGATTTGGAATGGGATGAGGATAGCGCCCCTTTTTATTAGTCCGACCGCACTTCACCGGTACTTTGCTTGATGGCAGATGAGGTGAGTGGGTTCATGTGGAGCGGGCATAAGGACGGAAAGATTAGGTTGTGGGAAATTCCGAAGCAGGAGTCGGAGGGTTTTTTGAAGGAGGAGGATGAGGGAATTGGAGCTCAATCCATTGGTGTTGGGACTGGTAAGCCTGGATCTATGTTTAGAGAAGGTTTCTCATGGCAGGCCCATCGCACTTCTGTGCCATCCATGGTCATCACTTCCTGTAGTGATTTATGGACAGGTTCTGAAGGCGTTATTTTGACAGCCTAGCCATGGGAATCCCTTGCGAAGCCCCTTTCTCTAACATTAAAAGAAAGACACATGGCTACTTTACTAGTTGAGAATTCATATATTGATCTTAGGAGCCAAGTTACTGTAAATGGAGTGTTCTCCCATCTAGCTGGAGATATAAAGTATCTGTTATATGACAATTCTAGATCCAAAAGTGTGGAGTGCTGGTAGCAATACCTTTGCACTATGGGATTCACGTAAAAGGAGCTTTCGAGACAACGACGACAATATCGGTTATCAAGATAGCCCCCGAAGTCTCTAACGTTCATCCTCATCTGAGAAATATGCAGCTTTCCTTGTAGGTTGTCTTCTTTTCTACAGGTTATACCCTGCAGTTTTTCTAGCATATGCTCTTTTTTTTTCCTGCAGATCATACACTACAACTTTCTCTGCAGGTGTTCCTCCTTTTTACCTGCGAACCTCTAGAACTTTTCATGCACCGGAATTTTTGTTGCAGTAGGCCTTCCTCCGAAGCTTTTCTCTATAGTAGGCCCTCCGAAATTTTTCCTGCAGCAAACCCTCCTCCGAATTTTTCCTGCAGCATGCCCTCTAGAAATTTTCTTGCAGCAGACCCCCTCCAGAACCTTTTCTGTATCATACCTTCCTCCAAAGTATTTTCTATAGCAGACCCTCCGCCGAAGCTTTTCCTACAATAGACACCCCTCTGAAGTGTTTCCTGCAACAGGCTCTCCTCCGGAGCTTTTTTTTTTCCTTTTTTCTTTGCAAGCCATACCTTGCAACTTTTTTCTGCAGATTGTCTACTTCCCTGTAAACTTTCCTACAATATTACCTGTAGGAGCCTTCTGCTTATCAATAGACATTGCAAAATATGTAATCGACAACAACTGCAGCCAACTAGAAGACAGTTTGTTTTGCAGGTTGTTTACTTCCCTGCAAAATTTCCTACAACATTACCTATATGAGTCTTCTGTTTAATTACAGACACTGCAAAACTACAGTTAAAGATAACCTCAATACGAGATGAAGACTTCAAGTTCTACGTCACAGGATCTACTCGCTCATAGATGCTTTCAAATCAAAGTCGAACATGGTTTTCAACCATGTTTTGAACTTGAGGGGGAGTGTTAGAAGTTATATTAGGAAATAATTAATTTCTGTTAGAACATATGAAGATTGGATTTATTTCCTAATATAAAGTTATTTATTTTCCTATTTTAGGTTTATTTCCTTGTATTGGATTTATTTTCTTTCCTATTTTTATTTTTCCTATATTTTGTTGTTTCTTTTATCTTCAAATAATTATTATGAATTAATTAATTGGGGATATTAGCTTTTATATCTTTCCTTTCTTGTTATTTCCTTTCTTCTGTCTTTCATATTCTAAGATTCATGTAAAGGTTATTTATAACCCATTTTCATATCGATAATACTATTCCACATTATTCGGAATCCAACATGAAAAATGAGCAATCATAACAACATTTTTCAAGCCAAATAATTAAATACAAAATAGTTATATAACAATATTCAAGTTACACATCACTTCTCACATACAAAAAGCATATAAATCTTTATTAGCACTGCACATTTTTTGTCACTTGGATGGCTGTGGAGATCTTACTAAACAATGCAACAAAAATATAAGAAAAGTGGAATAAAGGAGTAATATAGCATTAGCACTTCATTTTTTAATGTCATCTTTAATGATTAACATCAAGTACATCTAAATATTTCGTGCCTCTAATTTTGTATTCATAAAACAGTAATAGTTAAGAATACAGATTGATTATCACGGGACTTTGATAATGGCTTTGCTTTAGGACTCATTTTGTTTGCTTCATTACCACGGTAATGCAAAAAAGAATCATTTTCAAAATCTTGGTGTTGGATTCACCCATTATTTTAATTTTAATTAATTCAAAAATCGGCTGATTTGGCTGACTTCTAAATATATCACATAAGCTTTCATTGCCATTGTCTACCGTCGTTTATTGTCGCCACCACCCAACACTATAGCTGTTTATCACTGCCATTGATTTTGCCATCTTGTTTTACATTAAATTTATTTTATTTTAAACCAACTGCAAAAGGTTATCACTTGTATTTATTTTACACCTAACCGAACATCTCTTAAATTATTTGAAGTACATTGCGCTTAAATTGTATTGCATTTCTTTAACTTGACATTTTTTCTGTAAAGCCAAACGGTTGTGAGGGAATTTCTTTAATAATGTTAAATATCAATATGATGTATAACATTAATAACTAATCCACATTTTTATATACTCCTGTCATTTTCTTCCTTTATTTTTGAAGTGTTTAAATGGTTATAGTACTATCTTAAATGTTTATGACCTTGTTAAGTTATATTACGTTCAAAATTTTAATACAATAGAAAGATAAAACAAGTATTTATTGGTTTTATGTATCATATACATTATATTAGTATTTAATTAACTTTCCCTTTGAAAATTTTAATACAATAGAAAAATAAAACATGCTTGAAAATTTTATGTGTGAATTGTGATTTAAAAAATTTAATGTTTTTTTTTTTCAGGATGGGAAGGGATATGAAGTATGACAACTGGTCCTGTGACTTACTTTGTGCCGCATCCTCACCTGAGTTATACAGAATTAACTTGGAAAAGGTTTACCATGTCCCCTATTCTCTTCTTTTGAATCAAGCCTTGCATGAGTCCATGAATATTTTGCTGTTGAATAATTTAGGCTAATACTAGTTATTAGTATGAAATGAATAGTCCAAGTTTGTCTTTTTTGTGCTATGCTAATAAAATCTTCTTTATTTTTGGCAATAGCAATTGATCTAAAATTTAGTTTTTTGAGTCTTTAATGGTTGGTATATCTAAAGATTCAAGTCGGATGCTTGTGCAAACCCTTGTTAGTTGGGTTTGTAGTAATTTCTATTTGTTTTTTGTAGCTTTGGTTTGGTGCTTAGTTCTTAGCCCAAGTAGGAGTAGTGATTAGTGTTATAGGTCATTGGGTGTCCTTACTTGCCTTGGTTGTAGAGGGAGCCGTTCTTTCTTTCATTCATGAATTGTCTTTGGTTTGCTTTTCAATTTCAAGTTTGTCGGATAGATGAAATGGGACCGTGGAGAGATCATCATAAATTGTTGAAGTATGTCATTCACGGTACATAAAATATTTAGCTAGATTAGTTAAAAAACCCTAAGAAGTTTGGGGATGAGTCTTTTTGCAAATTCTTAACCTTGGTAAATTTGAGGCAATCAATTCACAAAGAAGAATTGAAATATAAAAACACCATTAAAGCTTTGCAATTGGAATGAGGCTTGAGAAGTGGTGTTGTCATTTGCCATCTCATTTTAAGTAATCGAATTTATAGAAGCTTTGCTTTGAACAACCAAGTGGAACGTCAAGAGAAAGAATCTTGCATCTATCTTGAGTGCCTCCCTTGAGTGATCTAATTTTGGTTTTTTGTGATGTTGAGTTAATCGTCGTTGATTGTTTCACCATGGAGTTTTGCTTACTAGCATACTATTACGCCGACCTAGCCCAAAGGAAATTATCTTTTATTAGTTTAAAGGTAATTTAGTCTTTTGTTTTTATAATTGTTTAGTATAAGTAATTCTAATATGTTTAGGGTTAGGGAGATGGATGAGATTATTGCTGCGAGTGTTAGATTTATGGTTTAGGAGAGATTTCCTACCTCATGAATTGTAGGATTTGGGAGAGATCGCTTACCTCTCGAATGGTAGTTGCTTATCTTTATGTATCCTTGCTGAGTTGTTTGGTGTTCCAGAAATAAAATTATTATTGGCTTTGATTTATGTGTGGAAATCTGTCATGAATCGTATCAAATGGTTTCAGAGCATCGATTTGGGAAGGAAAGAAGGCTAGCAATAGATCGCGTCTCTTCTAGGAAGAAAAGGACCGTGACGTACATATAGATCGCATAGGAGTTCCCATGTAGCCACGATCTGGCTAGCAGCTTCCGCAGAGAAGCGACGACGGGATTGCATCGCTAGTAGGGATGTGATGACAGGATCACATCTATGAAACAGTCGCGATCAAGCTAGCTAGGAGTGGCGTGTCTTATGCGATACAATTATGATTGGCATAGCTAAGAAGTAACGACGGGATTGCGACGCACAAACCTTCAGCTCCTGTCGCACCTATCGCCATGGGATCGAGCAAAAGCTGTTTGGAACAGATGATGGGATCACAGTGTGCCTCATGACAATTCCNAATATTCAGAATCGAGCAATGAGTTTTGTTTTCATTGGGATGAAAAGTTTGCCCCATGACACTGTTGTGAGGATTAGACATCACTGGTTCTCACAGTGTGAGATGAGGAGGCAGGGGAGCTTGATCTAGCATTAGTTTCCTTTTATCCACCTTGAGGNAACGACGAGATTGCATCGCTTGTAGGGATGTGATGACAGGATCACATCTATGAAACAGTCGCGATCAAGCTAGCTAGGAGTGGCGTGTCTTGTGCGATACAATTATGATTGACATAGCTAAGAAGTAACGACGGGATTGCGACGCACAAACCTTCAACTCCTGTCGCACCTATTGCCATGGGATCAAGCAAAAGCTGTTTGGAACAGATGATGGGATCACAGTGTGCCTCATGACAATTCCATTGTGATCGAGGTAGTTGGGAAGATCAATCAGATCGCAGAGCCTCATGACAAAAGATCCAATATATAGGGATACGACAAATCCAACACNATCGTTTATTGTTGCCACCACCCAACACTGTAGCTGTTTATCACTGCCATTGATTTCGCCATCTTGTTTTACATTAAATTTATTTTATTTTAAACCAAATGCAAAAGGTTATCACTTGTATTTATTTTACACCTAACCGAACATCTCTTAAATTATTTGAAGTACATTGCGCTTAAATTGTATTGCATTTCTTTAACTTGACATTTTTTCTGTAAAGCCAAACGGCTGTGAGGGAATTTCTTTAATAATGTTAAATATCAATATGTTGTATAACATTAATAACTAATCCACATTTTTATATACTTCTGTCATTTTTTTCCTTTATTTTTGAAGTATTTAAATGGTTATAGTACTATCTTAAATGTTTATGACCTTTTTAAGTTATATTACGTTCAAAAATTTAATACAATAGAAAGATAAAACAAGTATTTATTGGTTTTATGTATCATATACATTATATTAGTATTTAATTAACTTTCTGTTATTAAAGAAATTGTTATAGGCTGTGTAGAACATTATAATTAAATTGTAGAAAGCTTTCGGTGCATTGATTAAAGTTTTATGCCCTTTAAATATTTAGTTGCCAAAATAGTATCAATATTACAAATTAATTGAGAAAGTAGTTTATTGACCCATGCTTGAAAATTTTATGTGTGAATTGTGATTTAAAAAATTTAATGTTTTTTTTTTTCAGGATGGGAAGGGNCCTTTGAAAATTTTAATACAATAGAAAAATAAAACATGCTTGAAAATTTTATGTGTGAATTGTGATTTAAAAAATTTAATGTTTTTTTTTTTCAGGATGGGAAGGGATATGAAGTATGACAACTGGTCCTGTGACTTACTTTGTGCCGCATCCTCACCCGAGTTATACAGAATTAACTTGGAAAAGGTTTACCATGTCCCCTATTCTCTTCTTTTGAATCAAGCCTTGCATGAGTCCATGAATATTTTGCTGTTGATTAATTTAGGCTAATACTAGTTATTAGTATGAAATGAATTGTCCAAGTTTGTCTTTTTTGTGCTATGCTAATAAAATCTTCTTTATTTTTGGCAATAACAATTGATCTAAAATTTAGTTTTTTGAGTCTTTAATGGTTGGTATATCTAAAGATTCAAGTCGGATGCTTGTGCAAACCCTTGTTAGTTGGGTTTGTAGTAATTTCTATTTGTTTTTTGTAGCTTTGGTTTGGTGCTTAGTTCTTAGCCCAAGTAGGAGTAGTGATTAGTGTTATAGGTCATTGGGTGTCCTTACTTGCCTTGGTTGTAGAGGGAGCCGTTCTTTCTTTCATTCATGAATTGTCTTTGGTTTGCTTTTCAATTTCAAGTTTGTCGGATAGATGAAATGGGACCGTGGAGAGATCATCATAAATTGTTGAAGTATGTCATTCACGGTACATAAAATATTTAGCCAGATCAGTTAAAAAGCCCTAAGAAGTTTGGGGACGAGTCTTTTTGCAAATTCTTAACCTTGGCAAATTCGAGGCAATCAATTCACAAAGAAGAATTGAAATATAAGAACACCATTAGAGCTTTGCAACTGGAATGAGGCTTGAGAAGTGGTGCTGTCATTTGCCATCTCATTTTAAGTAATCGAATTCATAGAAGCTTTGCTTTGAACAACCAAGTGGAACGTCAAGAGAAAGAATCTTGCATCTATCTTGAGTGCCTCCCTTGAGTGACCAAATTTTGGTTTTTTGTGATGTTGAGTTAATCGTCGTTGATTGTTTCACCATGGAGTTTTGCATAGTAGAATACTATTACGCCGGCCTAGCCCAAAGGAAATTATCTTTTATTAGTTTAAAGTTAATTTAGTCTTTTGTTTTTATAATTGTTTAGTATAAGTAATTCTAATATGTTTAGGGTTAGGGGGATGGATGAGATTATTGCTGTGAGTCTTAGATTTATGGTTTAGGAGAGATTTTCTACCTCATGAATTGTAGGATTTGGGAGAGATCGCTTACCTCTCAAATTGTAGGTGCTTATCTTTATGTATCCTTGCTGAGTTGTTTGGTGTTCCAGAAATAAAATTATTATTGGCTTTGATTCATGTGTGGAAATCTGTCATGAATCGTATCAAATGGTTTCAGAGCATCGATTTGGGAAGGAAAGAAGGCTATCAATAGATCGCGTCTCTTCTAGGAAGAAAAGGACCGTGACGTACATATAGATCGCATAGGAGTTCCCATGTAGCCACGATCTGGCTAGCAGCTTCCGCAGAGAAGCGACGACGGGATTGCATCGCTAGTAGGGATGTGATGACAGGATCACATCTATGAAACAGTCGCGATCAAGCTAGCTAGGAGTGGCGTGTCTTATGCGATACAATTATGATTGGCATAGCTAAGAAGTAACGACGGGATTGCGACGCACAAACCTTCAGCTCCTGTCGCACCTATCGCCATGGGATCGAGCAAAAGCTGTTTGGAACAGATGATGGGATCACAGTGTGCCTCATGACAATTCCATCGTGATCGAGGTAGCTGGGAAGATCAATCAGATCGCAGAGCCTCATGACAAAAGATCCAATATATAGGGATACGACAAATCCAACACTCTCTTAGCCATAATCGTGAGATAATGACAATAGTGTTTCAATTTGAGCTAGCTGTGAAACAGTGGCTTACAAGGGTTCCACCTTCGTGGCTAAAAATTATTCAGGGAATAACGAAGACCAACAAAACATATGATTTGGAGAAGAAATTGGAAGAAGATATGTGCCAACTTAAATTCGAGATGGAAAAAAGGTTCACAATCGATGATAAAAAATTTTCATCCATTGAAAATCAATTCCAGCATTTGGAGGAGATAATGAGGAGGCTTATCGAGGTGAAATTGAAGACCCCTTCAGTGGTTCAATTTGTAAACTCTAACCAAGAGTTGATTGGAGATTCATTGGCTAAATCGAAAAAGAAAGAGATCAAACGAAAGAAACACGAGGAGGAAATCATCCACCATTAAGAACGTCCTCTCAGGGCTTCGATTAGGAGTGAATTAGGATTTTCGAGGGAGGCAGTTGAACCGAAACATGGAGAAGAAGTTATGCAAATGGTATGGAGTTTAAGTAGAAAGGAGTGTATCCAGGATGGCCTATGGCTATGATCAAAGGAGAGAGTTTTACCATTGATACATGGAGGATAGCAATGAAGAGAGAACATTTGGGTGGAGATGCTAGGATTAAGGAGTTGAGATGTCGATCTTTGGGGGGGAGATACACGTGTGGGTGTACTAAGTGGAGCGTTATCTTGCAGTGAATAGGTCGAGAGAAGAATTTAAGGATTGTTTTTTGGAAGAGAGATTCAAGCTACTGCTTGGACGACTGAAGGGGATTTTTGAAACAGTAACATGAAGGGTCTAAAGCCTATAATAGGTCCAACACTTCGANCACCATCTTGTTTTACATTAAATTTATTTTATTTTAAACCAAATGCAAAAGGTTATCACTTGTATTTATTTTACACCTAACCGAACATCTCTTAAATTATTTGAAGTACATTGCCCTTAAATTGTATTGCATTTCTTTAACTTGACATTTTTTCTGTAAAGCCAAACGGTTGTGAGGGAATTTCTTTAATAATGTTAAATATCAATATGATGTATAACATTAATAACTAATCCACATTTTTATATACTCCTGTCATTTTTTTGCTTTATTTTTGAAGTGTTTAAATGGTTATAGTACTATCTTAAATGTTTATGACCTTTTTTAAGTTATATTACGTTCAAAATTTTAATACAATAGAAAGATAAAACAAGTATTTATTGGTTTTATGTATCATATACATTATATTAGTATTTAATTAACTTTCTGTTTGAAAATTTTAATACAATAGAAAGATAAAACATGCTTGAAAATTTTATGTGTGAATTGTGATTTAAAAAATTTAATGTTTTTTTTTACAGGATGGGAAGGGATATGAAGTATGACAACTGGTCCTGTGACTTACTTTGTGCCGCATCCTCACCCGAGTTATACAGAATTAACTTGGAAAAGGTTTACCATGTCCCCTATTCTCTTCTTTTGAATCAAGCCTTGCATGAGTCCATGAATATTTTGCTGTTGAATAATTTAGGCTAATACTAGTTATTAGTATGAAATGAATAGTCCAAGTTTGTCTTTTTTGTGCTATGCTAATAAAATCTTCTTTATTTTTGGCAATAGCAATTGATCTAAAATTTAGTTTTTTGAGTCTTTAATGGTTGGTATATCTAAAGATTCAAGTCGGATGCTTGTGCAAACCCTTGTTAGTTGGGTTTGTAGTAATTTCTATTTGTTTTTTGTAGCTTTGGTTTGGTGCTTAGTTCTTAGCCCAAGTAGGAGTAGTGATTAGTGTTATAGGTCATTGGGTGTCCTTACTTGCCTTGGTTGTAGAGGGAGCCGTTCTTTCTTTCATTCATGAATTGTCTTTGGTTTGCTTTTCAATTTCAAGTTTGTCGGATAGATGAAATGGGACCGTGGAGAGATCATCATAAATTGTTGAAGTATGTCATTCACGGTACATAAAATATTTAGCTAGATTAGTTAAAAAACCCTAAGAAGTTTGGGGATGAGTCTTTTTGCAAATTCTTAACCTTGGTAAATT
>JXCR01060699.1:0-10582 GCA_002079205.1 Phalaenopsis hybrid cultivar
ACAGACTAAAGCTCCCAATTTGATTTATAGTTTTAGGTTTTGATAGGAGATGTTAGCCCTCAGGTGGAGGAAAAAGAGGGAACTTTAGAGTGAGAGCTAGTATCTTCCCTACCTAACTCGTCTTCAATACTATTCATATTATTCATACTATAGATTAGTTAATGTTCTTTATAGCTTCTCTAGTAAGAGTAAAGAATTTTATTGTTTCTATTTGGCACAATACAATTAGAATACTTCCACAACATAATTCCTATACTTGTTACTGATTCACAATAAGGAAAAATATATTTTTATTTATATTGTCTTCATCTTGCAAGTATTTATTTAAGTTAATTAGCTAATTACTTTATTGCTTACTTTATTTTGTATTATCAAAATTTATAAAAAGAATCGAACTTTCTTTCCTATTTTAATATCTAGAGTTTAAGTAAGAATATTTTGCTAAGTAGAATTTTGCTATCTAATTTCTCCTATTTTGTAAATTGCATATTGTAGTTTTTCCTATGGGTTTGACATTCGGGGCTTAATCAAAATGTCCTATATTACTTGATAACAATACGTATACTTGTGCAATATCCCATATTTAATTATTATAACCATAATCTTATTTGCTTTGAAGTTAAGAATTTGCCTAACTTATGCTCGAGATCAAGTTTTTGGCGTCGTTGCAAAGAAATAATTATTATTAAGGAAATTAAGCATATAATCACATATATCGTATTTAACATCTATCTAGAACATCGGGATCACAAACCAATCTTTCCTAGTAGGATTTACAGTCTTTTCTAATCTTTTCTTAATTTCATGGTTGAATACTTCTGTTAAACCACTAGTTTGAGGTGATAAGCTGTGGCAAATCGATGTTTAATTCCATATTTTCTTGTTATTGTTTCAACATTATAGTTTTTAAAATGACTTCCCACATCAGCAATGATCACTCTCGCTATTCCAAATATGGTAAAAATATTTCTCTTTAAGAATTTTGCAACACTATGAGAATCACATCGGAGTAAAGCAACAACTTCAANGGTTTGAGGTGATAAGCTGTGGCAATTCGATGTTTAATTCCATATTTTCTTGTTATTGTTTCAAAATTATAGTTTTTAAAATGACTTCCCACATCAGTAATGATCACTCTCGCTATTCCAAATCTGGTAAAAATATTTCTCTTTAAGAATTTTGCAACACTATGAGAATCACATCGGAGTAAAGCAACAACTTCAATCCATTTAAAAACATAATCCATAACTAATAAAATGTACAATTTTTTAGAAGGTGGTACAAATTGTCCCATAAGATCTAAACCCCATACATAAAAAATTTTAACTTCTAAAGTAAAATTTATGGGCAATTCATCTCTCTTTGAAAATTTGCTTACTCTCTGACATTTATCACAAGTCTTCACATAAGTTTTAACATCCTTAAATAATGTAGGCCATTAGAATCTAGATTGTAAATTTTTAAATACAATTTTATCCGCTCCAAAATGTCCCCCAAAATCATATTTATGACATTTTTGAATAATTTCCTAGGTTTCTTTAATCGATACACATCTTGGGATGACTAAGTCCTTACATTCTTTATATAAATAAGGGTCATTGCAGAAGTAAAATCTTGCATCATGAATGAACTTTTTATTTTGGTGGCTCGTTAATTCATAGGGTAAAATATTCTTAACTAAATAGTTAGCTACATCAACATACCACAGAATATGCCACTCAAAAATATATAGTTGTTTATCAGAAAAAATTTCATTTATTTCATCATTAAAGTTTGCATAATTTTTTTGTTCAAGTCTCGACAAATGATCAACAATTTGATTATCAGAACCGTTCCTATCCACTACCTGAAAATTGAACTCCTGTATTAGAAGAACCCATCTAATTAACCTTAGTTTTGCATCCTTCTTCAACATCAGATATTTAATAACATAATGATCAGTATGCACAATGTCATTAGCTTTAATAAGACAAGGTCTTAATTTATCAAAAGCATATACCATTGNTTTTCATTTATTTCATCATCAAAGTTCGCATAATTTTTTTGTTCAAGTCTCGACAAATGATCAACAATTTGATTATCAGAACCCTTCCTATCCACTACCTGAAAATTGAACTCTTGCATTAGAAGAACCCATCTAATAAACCTTGGTTTTGCATCCTTCTTCAACATCAGATATTTAATAACAGAATGATCAGTATGCACAATGTCATTAGCTTTAATAAGACAAGGTCTTAATTTATCAAAAGCATATACCATTGCTAACAACTCCTTTTCAATAGTAATGTAATTAATTTGTGCTTCATTAAGAGTTTTATTGGCATAATATATAACTTTAAAAATCTTATCATATTTTTACCCTAATACAGCCCCAATACCATCATCAATTGCATCACACATTAATTCAAATAGTTTTTCTGAGTCATGTGAAATAATAATAGGTGCAGTGATTAATTTTTCCTTTAATAATTTGAAGGCATTTAGGCATTCCTCATTAAAATCAAACGTCATATCTTTTTTATAAAAGATGGCATAGAGGCTTGGTAATTTTTGAAAAAGTCTTTAATGTAACGCCTGTAGAAACTTGCATTTACTAAAAAAATTCTAACTCCCCTAATCGTCGTAGGTGGGGGTAGCTCAGCAATAACTTGAATTTTTTTTGGATCAAGTTCCATGCCATTTTCAGAAATCTTATGTCCTAACACAATTCCTCCTGCGACCATAAATTGACATTTCTCCCAGTTGAGAACTAAATTTGTTTCTTCACAGCGTTTTAAGAACCTTGGCTAAATGATCTAAATATGAATCAAAAGAGCTTCCAAAGATAGAGAAATCATCAAAGAAATTTTCAATTCCTTTTTCAATTAAGTTGCAAAAAATAGACATCACACACCTTTGAAAAGTTGCAAGTGCATTATATAAACCGAAGGACATTCTTCTGAAAGTAAAAGTCCTGTATAGACTTGTAAATGTAGTCATATCCTGATCCTCAGGAGACTCGCATCACACATCAAATTAAATGGTTTCCCCCAATCGGGTGAAACAATAATAGGAGCAGTGATTAATTTTTCTTTTAATAAATTAAAAGCCTTTAGGCACTCCTGATTAAAATCAAATAAGGCATCTTTTTTTAAAAAGTTGGTATAGATGCTCAGTAATTTTTAAAAAATCATTGTCGTATCGCTTGTAGAAACCAACTTATCCTAAGAAACTTCTAACACTTTTCACTATAGTGAGATGAGGTAATTTAACAATAACTTGAATTTTTGCTGGATCAACTTCCATACCATTTTCAAAAATTTTATGTCCAAGTACAATTTCTCCTACAACCATAAATTAACATTTCACCCAGTTGAGAACTAGATTAGTCTCTTCACAATGTTTTAATACTTTTTCTAAATGATTTAAACATGATTCAAATGAAATACCAAACACTAAAAAGTCACCCATAAATAATTATATTTCTTTTTCAATTAAATCAAAGAAAATAGACATCATACATCTTTAAAAAGTTACAGGTGCGTTGCATAATCCAAAAGGCACCATTCTAAAAGGAAAAGTCCTATAAGGACTCGTGAATGCGGTCTTTTCTTAATCCTTAGAAGCTATAGAAATTTGGTGATAATAGGTATATCCATCCAAAAAGTAGAAATATCTGTGCCTCGCTAGCCTGTCTAGCATTTGATCCAGAAAAAGTAAAAGAAAGTGATATTTCTCAGTGACAAGATTTAATTTTCCATAATCAATCCAGATTTGCCGCCCAGTAACTTGTCGAGTAGGATTACATCATTCTTTTCATTAACAGATATTGTTACTCCCACTTTTATAGGAACACAATGAATAGGACTAACCCAAGTACTATCTGAAATATGATAAATAATTCAAGCATCTAACCACTTTATAAATTCTTTCTTAACAACTTCTTTCATTATAGGGTTCAGTCACCTTTGAGGATCAACCCTCGGTGTATAATTCTCTTCCATTAAATTTGCGTGCATACAAATTGAATGACTGATTCCTTTAATATCAGCTATCCTCCATCCAAAAGCTTTTTTATAATTCTTTAAAATTTTTATTAATTTATGTTCTTGATCTTCAGTTGAGTCTGAGGATATTTTAATAGGTAATGTAAATGAGTTTCCTAAAAAATACATATCTTAAATGCATAGGTAGATTTTTCATCTCTAGTTTAAGCAATTTTTCCATTGAAGGACTAAAAGATGTGTTGTTTTCACTCGTATCCAACAACTCAAAATTTTCTTGAACATAATTTGTATCCTCATTAATCTTTTCATCTTTCAAATAAATATTCTCTTCAATCTCAAATTCTTGTTTTTCCAATTTATCTTCATAATGTTCTTTGAAATGATTGCTACTCAATTGATTGATAAGTTGCATTCTAAAGCATTCATCTTCTCTTCCCTTTGTCAGATATTTCATTGCTTTTGATATATTAAATGTTACTTCCTAACCATTGACTCTTATGGTTAATGATACACTAAAAATATATGCATTTTTAGACCCATATTTTTATACTTAGTTTTGGTGATATTGCACTTTAATGGAAGTTATTTTTTATGTTTTATTACTGGTTATTGATTTTTAGTACTTGGAGCAAAAAGAAACCAAAAATGATGAAATTTGGAGTCAAAATGGAGAAATTAAAAAAATTTTCAGCGCTGACGATGGGAAACTGGGCACCGACGGCGTCGTTTGACAGAGAGCATGGATTTAATTAAAAGGCCACTGGCGGCGACGGTGCCAATGCCGGTGCAGGTCCTGTTTCTAGAAGATTCGATGAATTTGGACGTCTTTTGAAGAGTTTTTGGATGTACCTATTGGAGAACCAAACTTATGCTCTATTTAGAGTCAAAATTGATCAGAAAAGAGGTGTTCCTTCGCCTTCCTTCGTCCTCATTCATCTTCATTCACACCTATTCTCCATCCATCGCCCCTTTTGCTCACTTCTTATCATTCCATGCCATTAGTGAGTTATTTTATATATAGTTTTGATTTTATGTGGTGGGTTTAAGTGTGAATTATTCTCTAAGAAGTGTTGGAGAGGAAGAGAAGTGAGAGATTTCTTCTTCCTACATTTCTAAGAAGAGGCTACAAAGGGATTTACTTTGAGAAAGAGTTTTAGATAAGTGTTGTTTGTTTATTAGTGTTGTAAGAGGCTACAAGAGATTTGCTTTGAGAAAAAGTTTCAGATAAGTGTTGTTTGTTTATTAGTGTTGTATGAACTTTCGGGATTTGCTTTGAGAAAGAGTTTCAGATAAGTTTTATTTGTTTATTAGTGTTGTATGAACTTTCTTTTATATATGAAATTTGTGCTTTGTTGTATCTTAATGAAGTCTGAGTAGATTCCTTTATCTTTCTCCCTACTCTGAGATATGGTGAAATGAAGAGATAATAAGTCTGAGTAGTTTCTTTTATTTTTCTCCCTACTCTGAGATATAATGAAACGAAGAGATAATTCAGATGTGGAAATGTTAAAATTTAAAATAAATTGTGATGGTTTTTCAACTCCGCTCTTAATTTATTTTTTGATCTGACCAATTAAATTGTTAAAATATGTTGTGAAACATATAATCCGGGAAATGGAGTATGAGTTTTACAACAGAGTGAGAATCACATTTAATTTCATGAAAGAGTATTTTTTTAATGGAATTAAGTGAAAATAAATATGGAAATATACTTTGTTGGGTGTAGAATTGGAGATTTCTAGGGTGACAGACTAAAAATCCCTGATTCGATCTTAGTTTTTAAAAACTAAATCGAGAGTTAGCCTTCAGGGGAAGGGAAGTAGTTCTCTAGAGTGGGAGTCAGTATCCTCCTAGTCTAGCCACAGATTTAGGGACTAAATCTAAGATTAGCCAATGATTTTCTATAACATTGAATCATAACAGAGAATTAAAATTGCTTCTATTTGGAACATTACATATTTAAACCATTTATCTCATCTTATTTCACCAAAAACTCATTGTGGTGGGAAAGATGTTTTTTTTATATTAGAAAACTTCATCACATAAACATAGTTTAGTAGTTATAAATTTTAAACCCTGCCTTTAAATTATGCTTGTAGTTAACAATTTAGCTTTGATAGTATCTTAAACATTCAAAATTAGTGACAGTAATTTTGTTTTACTTCTATGAATTTTCTAGTTAATTTATCATTTCAAATTTAAACCTTCCTCATAGGATTGATATTTGGGACTTAAAAAAAATAAAGTCTTATATTACTTGATAACGATACATATACTTGCGTAGAATACCAAAATTAAGTGCTTAACGTTATTATTTATAAAATACCACATCAAGTTTTGGGCACCATTGTAAAACAAAGTCAAATTTATAAATTTTACACAACTATATTTCGGTTGGTCAGTTAACTCACACTTTTGCACATCTATCATAGCTCTTCCAATGGAAAGAAAAAGTATCCCTAAAATGAGTGGGACTTCCTTATCTTCCTCCATATCTAATACAATGAAATCAATAGGAAAGATAAATTTATCCACCTTTACTAACACTTCTTCTATAATCCCCTTTGAATAAGTAATTGATTGATCAACTAACTGAAGAGTTACAAAAGTGGGAGAAATCTCTCCAAATCTTAACCTTCAAAAAATAAATAAAGGCATAAGGTTAATGCCAGCCCTTAAATCACATAAAGCTTTCCCTTTAAATCAATTTCATATTGCACATGGAATAGTGAAGCAAACAAGATCTTTTAGTTTCTGAGGAAGTTCCTTCTATATTATTGTGCTACACTCTTCACTAAGGGCAATTGTCTCATTAATTATAAACTTCTGCTTTTTATTAAGAATATCCTTCATAAACTTTACATAGCTTAGCATTTGTTCCAAAGCTCCAGAAAATGTAATATTAATAGTTAACTTCTTAAATTTCGAGAAACTTTTAAAATCGTTTATCCAATTTTTCTTGTCAAAGTCTCTAAGAAAATGGAGGTGGTGGTCATTCTAAAGTGATTTTCATTAAATAAATAAGTGTTTCTAGGTTTTGAGGAATATCTCATCAGACTTCTCAATTTTTGCTATCTCTTTATCAACTTCAAACTCCTTCTAAACTCTCATCTCCAATTCTCTTCATCTTCTTAATTGGATAGTTTTAACATATTTTTTTGTCTTGGTCTTTAGGATTAACTTTAGTATTACTAGGAAGACTTCCCGGAGTCCTATTGCTAAGGCTATTAGGAATTTGTTCCAGTTGATTTTCCATATTTCTAATTGTTTCTCCTTGACTTTGTAATTGATTTACCATATGTAACACAATTTTTTTGTATAGAAAACTTCTTCCTTTTAATTTGTTGATTACCATTAAGTCTAGGAGAATTAGTTGGTCAATATTTAGTACTATCTTGGTTGTTGGGTTCACTTGATTGTTTCCCCATTGTTGGTTAGTTCCACTAGAATTGTTATTCTAGTAAAAGTTGGGGCGGTTTTTCCAACTTGGGTTGTAATAGTTAGAATAAGGGTTATTAGGTTTATTATTAATTGCATTCAAAGTCCAAATGTAGAAATGTTAGAATTAATCAGTTTTCCAAATAATTTTTTCTCGATCACTTGAGGTGTTTGAGATAAATTCATTCCCAATTGATCTAACTTTCTTGATATTACATCTACTTGAGATGTTAACATAGAAATACCATTAGAATCATGAACATAGGCTATTCTTTTAGGATTTACCCATTCAGAAGGGCAATGAAAATTATTCTTAGTTGTTTCTTCAATTAAAGAATATGCTTCATTAAAAGGTTTTAACATTAATGATCCACCAACAACATCATCAATAATAGATATTAGATATCCTACTAACCCATTATAAAATGTTTGAATTATTAACCATTCGGGCAAAGAATGGTGTGGGCACTACCTAAGAAGTTCTTTACAGCTCTCACAAGCCTCATATATTGATTCCCCTTAAAACTAACAAAATGATTTAATCATTTCTAAGCTTAGCAGTCTTTCATGGTGGAAAATACTTAGCTAATAATTTTTGTGCTAGGTCACTCCAGGTTCTAATAGATCCAGGCCCTAATGAGTTTAACCATATTTTAGCGTTATCCCTTATGGAAAAAAGAAAAATCCTAAGTCTAACAACATCATTGGAGACATCATTATACTGAAATGCAGTGCAAAGTCTTAAGAAACCTGTAAGATGTAAGTTAGGATCTTTAGATGGAGTTCCCCCAAATTGGTTATTTTGTACCATCTGAATGATAACAAGTTTTAATTTAATTGTATTAACTTCTACAATAAGAGTTTGTATACTTCAAAGAATTTCATCTATCATAGCGTTAGCATAATCAACTTGATTTTCTAAATTATTATGTATAGTATTTGCCATTTCTTAGAAATTATGAATTCATTTTTGTTTCCTAATTTTTTTAATAGTTCGCTCTAACTCAGAATTGTGAGGTGCTAAACCTTTAAATCCTACACTACGCATACACTTTTTAACGATAAATAATAAAACAGACAAAACACACTAATTGAAAAAGTAAATATATCTTTTTTTATATTTTTAAATACAAGCACATATATAAAACAATACCATAATTTTTCTACAATTAAGAATTTACTAAGTCAAAAAGGTTTCTTTGCTGAGTTTCTCCGGCAACGGCTCTAAAAACTTGAATTGATTTATATCTAGTGGCTAGTGTGCAAAATTAAATATTATATAAAGATTACAAAAAGGATACACACACTATGGGTACCACACAAGTATATGTATCATTTCAATCAATATAGGATTTTCTTTAAAAACCCCAATATCCATCCTACGAGGAAAAAACCAAAAATCTTATAAAATTAACTTTAATAAAACTTACTTTAAATTTTAGAAAACTTATATAGGAATGATCACAAGTTTTTGTGTGAAGTCTAATCCTACAAAATTAAAGGAATGTTAAGTATGCTAAGCAATTACAAAATTTAAATGCAAGATAATCTAAAAAGGTTTAAAATGTAAAGTTTCCTCAACTCTAAAATAATAATGTATGAAGAGTTAAAATTTGTATAAAACTTTCTTCCTATTGTGATGAGTTTATAATTAGTGTAGGAAAATAATTTTAAAATATAACTAAGGTATTATTCCAAACAGGAGCAATTATATTATTTACCCTAGGTTAAGTGTATAAAGAACATTGGCTAATCCAGAGTTTAGTCCCTAAACCTGTGACTAGGCTGGGAGTATACTAGCTCACACTCTAGAGTTCCCACTTCCCCTCCCCTTAGGTCTAACATCTTGCTTTAGTTTCCAAAAATCTAGAAAAATTGGGAATTTTATGTTGCCCTAAAATCTCCAATTTTGTGCACATCAAAACTTATTTCCTTATTTATTTGTCCTTAACCTCATGGAATACATTCCTATCCATAAGACTAAATGTGGTTCTTATTATGCTGGAGCATAGCCCATAACCATGGGTCACTATATTTTACAACGAATTTTAACAAATCAATTGGCCAGGTTGACAAGTAAATGAAACATAGAGTTTGAATCTTTACAAATTATGGAATTTTAAAAGAACTTCTACTAAACTATATTCTTGCACATAATTCTTCGTCATTGCAGAGAGAGACAAAAGAAACTACTCACATCTCTTGGGTAAGAAACACCAACTCATGGATTTATAGATAAATAAAAGTTTGCAATACAAGATAAAGTAAAATAAATAAAGTACGCTACTTATCTTAAAATCTTTCCCAAGTAATCCTTCAAGTTCCTTTAAATCACTTACTCTCCTTACAATTCACTCTAAACTTGGAATCTGTAGTGAAGAAGAAATCTCTCACTTTTCTTCTCCTCCTCCAAATGTGTAGCAAGCCTTCAAGACTTTCTCCTCTCTGGAAGAATCTACTTTCTACAATAGACTCCCTTTCTTACTCCCGAAAGTCTCTCTTTTGAACATCCAAATTTCTCTTTAAATAGATCTCTCAAAATCCCCAAGAGTCTCTTCAAACACCTTTTCAAAATTCATCCAAATTCAATGGATCTTCTAGATAATCGTCGCTGGCACCAAGGCGTCGGATTCTGGTGCCTAGACACTGTGTTGTTTGTTATTTGGCACCTAGGCGTCAGATCAACTTTGGCTTTTTTGCTTCATTTGACTACAATTTGCTCCATTTTTGCTCCATTTGCCCCATTTACTCCATTTAGTGTACCTACAATCAAAAACATCAAAAATACCTTTCATTAAAGAATAATATCATTAAAAATAGTCATTTAATGTACAAATAAAAGCAACATATTTTAGGCATGTCAATGGCCTGTAGAAACCAGAGTGTCCTAAGAAACTCCTAACTCCTCTCACTATAGTAGGAGGAGGTAGTTTAGCAATAACTTGAATTTTTGCTGGATTTACTTCAATGCTATTTTTAAAAATTTTATGTCCAATTACAATTCCCCTTGTAACCATAAATTGGCATTTCTCCTAATTGAGAAATAAATTTGTTTCTTCACAACGCTTTAGTACTTTTTATAAGTGATTTAAACATGACTCAAATGATGTACCAAACACTGAAAAGTCTTCCATAAAAAGTTCAATTCCTTTCTCAAT